>OY992885.1:86541924-87141924 GCA_963921405.1 Cepaea hortensis
CCCTACGCTAGTAATTCAAAGCGTCCGAACCCTTTGATCGCCGTCTCCGTTCGTTTTCCCGTTCTCGAAGTCTCCCCGTTGTTTTCTCCGTTGACAGAGCTGGTCAATGACTCCTTACACTGTATCCTATTTTATACTGTCGGTCAATAACCTTTAATTCGTCCTCATCTCAGAATGAAGTACTCGACTGTTAACCCTCCTCATACCTTATAATTAATCTTACTAGTTTATCAGGCAATCATTAACTCACAGTATCCCGTGACATATGCCCCCTCTTAAGAGAGTTGACCGCGTCGACTCTTCCTCACTGTAGGTTTGATTCCTATGATCCTCCCACCTATTCCTCTTCCTATGGAGTTGGATTTCTAGATAAGAAATCCGCTCCTACATTCTCCTTTCCAGGGATGTATTCCACTGTGAAGTTGTACTGCTGCCGCAACACCGACCATCACATCCACCGTGCATTGAGCTTCTGCGAAGTAGCTATGAACATCACGTGTTGATGATATGACTGGATCCTCACATGGCTCACCTCCTCTTCCAGTAGGCGACCTCATAGACACCCTACTATACTACTCATGACCGAAACTAGTGTTGTCACATCGCCCCTGTACGTCCTTTCGACCTACTTTCGACTTGCGTAAGCGATGGCTCACAATACAGACGGATTGTCCCATCCTGACTGTAACACTGTTTCCATATTATCTTGGTTTCCCCCGGCCTTGCCTCTAGGGAATTTCCACCTCGTCCGCGTTGGACCGAGTCGTCTTTCCCAAAACTCCTGGACTTTTGCTTCCAGGACCATCTTGGACGATATTGGATCTGGTCAGCCAATCTTCGGTTGGAGTCCTGGGTATTTCTCGTCTTTCCGGACGTTACCCACCCCTTCTGAACTGGGTTACTAGTGAAGGTTTCACTCTGGTCCTTTCCCTGACGTGTGATTTCCCTCCCCCCTTCGTTGGGTACATCTGACCTATCACGTACTTTCCCATTTGCTCTCCTATGTAGTACTGGTGATCTCTGGTCTTCGCCTGGACTTGTAACCTTTGTCTTAATGGCTGCCATCACCATAAAGTGCGAAGCTTTGCTCTCGGATCTCTCCTCATATTTCCTAATGAGATGCCTAGGGAGATTTTTCAATTCTTCCCCGATCCGGATTTTGTAGATGTTTTTGGACACCACCTTTTCCACAGGATAAGGTCCTTTCCGTCCTACTTGGAGTATATTGGTCTCTGCTGGACCCCACACTTCCACTTTGTCTTCCACTTTAAGAGCTATTTTACTCTTAGTACACTTGTTGGGTGGTGCTTTCTGGCACTCTGAACAAGACTTCACTAACCGGCGTACATCTCCGGTCATGCCTGGCCAGCAATAATGGCCGAAAATTTTCTGCAATGTCTCTCTGACACCCATATGTCGATTCTCGGCTATGATGTGTCCACTCTGAAGAATGTGAGGACGGTGGGTCTCTGGAACCACCCACTGCTCGTGCAGGTTGTCTCCCCTCCCAGCTCTCCGATAGATTAGTCGATTCTTCAGAAAGTACTGTCCCCGTTCTGGTGGCTTAACACTTCTTTGCAGCTTCCTGTAGCAAGGATGCAACGTAGTATCCTTCCTCTGGGCAGTATGCAATTCCCCTATCATTGAGTTGTCGCCTCTTTTGCCTTCCCTTGAGATCCACTGGCTACGGCTCCCCTGTGGGCTGGCTGTTTGGGCATCCCCAAAAACACGTATTTTGTGCCAATGATCACTGGGAATAGGGAATCCGCTAATACAGCCGCAGGAATAATGCCCGTGACGTACCTGGACTTAATCTCCACCTTGGTGATTGGCAGCGTCATGGTAACAGCACTCCTCATTGCCGGCTGTATCTCTATGGTCTCCCCTGTAAGTTGGTCTAGGCTTACCAGGCTGGCATCTATCACAGCTTCCCCATCCAAACCTGAATCGTAGAGACAAGCAACCTGCTGGTCATTGACTTCAATCAGTTCAACCACAGGTGGTCTCTCTTGGTCTTGAGTGCGTTCCATCTCCTCGACCTTTTCCTTGCATCTGCAGTCCACAGTATTATGTGTTTTCGACCTGCAGTGTGTGCACCATTTTCCCTTCCAAACTTTCCGTGGGCTCTCTTTGGTCAGAGCTTCTCCGCCGACCTCAGCCTTGTCGGTGATCACCTTCTTATGAATCACTTGGCATGCCGCGAAGTGATAACTTTTCGGTTTCGATCTGCAGTCCTTGGTGTTATGAGAGGGCGCCTTACAGATTGAACACCACTTCTCGGACCACGGTCGTTTAGCTGGAGAATTCGAGGTGCTCGGGTTTCCTTCCTTCACCTTCTCTGAACTCTCCTCCGTGTGCTTTATATAAGGTTCCACTTTTTCTCCTTCCCAGTTCTTAGATTTCTTTCGGTCTTGTTTCTCCTGACCTTTTGTGGTGGGTATATTGGTTTCTTTAGTTTCCCCATGGACTTCTACGAACTTTCCGCTAGCTTATTCACAACATCCAGCCGTTCCGCCCCTTTTTCTCCTAAAAATGTCTTCAGTGGTTCTGACATTTGCTGTCGCATCTGGTCGACCACCATGAGCTCTTGCAGACTCTCATAGTCCCGCTTGAACTCTGTCAAATCTATCCATTTTTGGAGGTATGATTTCAGCCTTAAGCTGTAGGCGGCGAATAGCTCTCTCGGCTCTCTTCTGGACGATCTAAACTTCTTCCGATACGTTTGTGCTGTGATTTCATAATGCTTCATCAAAGCGGCTTTTAATTCCTAGTAGTTATTTTCATGTCCTGGTGGTAAGCGTGTGTATACCTCATAACCCGAACTCCTTAACCCCTGGGATAATTTAAGAGCCCATTTGCTTCTATCCAGTCCCATAGCGGATGACATTGCTTCAAAGCGATTCGCATAGTTGTCAAATTTTTCTTTAGACTCATCATAAACAGCTAAGGGAAACTTCATTGCATGGTAGCTAGGTCCACTCATGTTGGTTGAACCCTGTGAAGATGAACTTCCTTCCGTTCCATCTATTTCTCCCTTAGTTTGTGTCTTGAGTTCTAGCTCTCTCATGCGGTATTCATGTTCTCTGATCTTTGAGGCTTCTTCTGCTTCCAACTGGGACTTTCGATCTTCCCTTTCTGCTTGGCGAAATTCTCGCCCCCTTTCCTGTATGTAATCAGTTAGTTCCGAACCAGATAAACCAATTTCCTCTCCGTTTGCCCTCAGTTCGGCGGTAGTTATTTTGGGAGTGGCCATAGTTAAAGCAGGTAAGTCAGCAAGTTGAGTAAAGACACCTCAAGGCAGTAAAGAAGTACTCACTATAACCAGATAATCTATTAGAACCTATATCAATTTCTCCTATGTATATCTAAATATTATTTATCTACGACACCACACATTACATCACAGCCACTCTCTCAACCACAAGATGAGATTTAGGATAAAGACCTATGTAGGCGTGTGAAAGTGTGCACAAATAGGTAATATGTCTTAACACCTATCCACTTTCGTCCTGTCTGGCTCTTTCTCACTGTAAAGTCACCAGCATTAATGTAATGTCTCTAACATAAATGAAATGGCACCATATATCCCATAGACATCCTTCCATTAAAGGTCATCAATATGCATACTCATAGGTATATCCCAATATGTATGTACCAATATCCCGGTACCACGCTTCAAGTATCCTGCTAGGCAAGTATCCTTATGCCGTTGAAGTACCCCGCTATGCATATGCCCTGCTATGCATCTACCATTTAATGTACCTATATGCAGGTACCTCGCTGCTCCACCATTTAATGTCACTTGTCGTCCCTGGTGGAAAGTGGACTCGACAAGCACACCTTTAATATCCTTCTACTATTGGAACTATTGAATGACTTTTGTCTACACTCCTCCCTTCTGTCTTCCATCCACTATCTCTCTCTCTTTCTCTCTCTCTCTCTCTCTCTCTCCTTCATAACATACCCTGACAACAGTTTCCTCCAACAATTAATAACATGTTTATTGTTGAAAACTATGTCAGTTGTATGTATTGAATGTGTATATGTAGTTGGTAGTGTCTGCTAATGTGAGTGCAAGATAGGACTTTTGACTTCGTATGTGCCGTATACTTTCTCGAATCTGTGGTCGGCCAAACCACAGGACATCACACATAGAAATGGACAGCTCTCACCCTGGATGATCTCCTCCTGCTTGAGTCTGGACTTAATCCAATTCTTGAAAAAAGCAAATGTTCAATGTCTTATCACCAGAAAATAATCCGATTTTGGCAAGTCACTGAAATCCATATATTTCCTGTTTTTGGAAGGTAGTATAGTCCACCACTGAATACACACCGCCACTATCCAACATTATCTAGAGTTACTATAAATGTTCTACACAATGTCTCTTGTTAATAAAGTTTTATTTTTCTTCACAGTGCACTTGCATGCAGTTTTAAGTATCCCTGCTTGCCACAGGTTAACGTCTTTTTCTTTTAAGTGCTTTACTTGTATATTCGTTTGAGTATACAGTGTTCTGTATTTGACGTTAAGTTATCTCTTCTCAATATTAAAACATGTCTATGTTCTTGTTGGTCCTAGGTGAAGCAACCTTCATTTCTTCTCTGATTACAATAGTGGGATTGGAACCTTATATCTTCTATTATCATCCAGGAATTGAAATTAATAATTAAGCACATCGGCACTAATATCCCATTGCCTTAAACAATACGGGACTATAATTTCTTTTCCACACATAGGATTCATAGATATCTCTGTCCAGTTTTGGAACACACACTAAAACAGAAAATCCAGTTTCTACTATTTATATCGAGTGTCCAATCCTCCGTTGTCTTTTGATCCACAATCAAATTTTTCCGTAAGTCCCCACATCAAACGTCTGTGAACTCAGGTATTCGTCAATTGCGCTCCGTCTCGTCCTCCGTTCTTCGTCCTCCGTTCTTCCGCGGTTTCCCTGTGTTCCCCTACGCTAGTACTTCAAAGCGTCCGAACCCTTTGATCGCCGTCTCCGTTCGTTTTCCCGTTCTCGAAGTCTCCCCGTTGTTTTCTCCGTTGACAGAGCTGGTCAATGACTCCTTACACTGTATCCTATTTCTTCTTCTTCTTCTTCGTTCATCCGGAGTTTTTTTTTCGGACGTGATTGCGTTGTGCCTGTTTACAGCAGAGCTGTGTTCTTGCGCCGTTAGGCCGACACATCCGACTTCTGCGGGCATTTGTTGACCGGGTTAACCTTCCCGGGGGTATCCTATTTTATACTGTCGGTCAATAACCTTTAATTCGTCCTCATCTCAGAATGAAGTACTCGACTGTTAACCCTCCTCATACCTTGTAATTAATCTTACTAGTTTATCAGGGAATCATTAACTCACAGTATCCCGTGACAACAACTCTCTCTCCGGCCCGCGCCGTGAAAGCCCATGAGCTTCTCACATGTCGGACGACCGACCCATCTGTGTAGATGACAGCATCACCGTCTAGCGAATTCTCGAAAATCAACGCTTGTACTTCAGCCTCAACAGCAGCCGGATTTTCTTGTCTGCATTGTCTATCTAGTTGGATGCAAACTGAAAAGGACGTACAGAAACGTGTTGGCACTTGTACCCACTTCTCGCCAGGTTCTAAGTCCTCAAGTGAACACACCTGTTGAAGAATGTCTTCGGCTTGACTCATCCACGACCGTCCTCTTTTTAACCTGCTGCCCTTCACCTTCATAATTTCACTATGCAGTGGATGTTGTGTTAGCGTTATCCCGTGGTAGGCGCGTGCTCTGCAAACTTGTATTCTTTCTTCAATGGTTGGAAAATCAAGAAGGTAGCGCATCGCCCTGCATGCTGTATCTCTTGTGCATCCAAGAATAATGCGCATAGCTTCATTCTGTACCCTTTCCATCCTTTCTATCCGCTTACGGCTGAGAGTCAGGATTGTCATCGCGTACTCATAAACAGACATGACCAGCCCCTCGTACAGAAGACATAGATGGCGCTGCTCACAGTTTGCTGCTGCCATCACCCGCATCGCAGCCAAACCCCGCTTGACCTTTGTTATCACCTGGTCTATGTGCTCATTATAAGCAAGGCTTCGATCAAACCGTATCCCCAGGTAATTAATTATCTGTGTTATTTCCACTGTCTCCGAACACAGCTTTACAGTTGGTGTTGGAGTGTTGACAATATGATTATTTAACGAGAACCAAGTCACTGTTGCCTTTGTTGGGTTGACCTTTGCCTCAGCTTCATCACACCAAGTACTTATGCGATTGAGTTCGGTTTGTAGTTCCACAGCAACCTGATCTGTATCCTTACCCTGACGATACACTAAAACATCGTCAGCACATGACAATGTCCTGCCAGGTCCCGTGATCTGCTGGCTGGTGAAAGTTGTAGTATGTCGCCACAACAAGAAAGCTGGAGGGGAAGAGAGGAAAGGGGAGGCTGGAGGGAATGAGAGGCAGGTGGAGACAGAGAGAAAAGGCTGAACAGTTTTAGATCATGGCACTGAGGAATGTCGGTGTCAGAAGTGATTGGAAGCACAAGAAACAGACATGGTATCCAACGTCACACGGCATGGACTATAAGAAGAAGAAAAACACTTATTCATTGGAAATCGTGTATGTAAACACGGCAGAAGTGGAAGATGATGATGATGATGATGATGAAACCCGTTATCGTTTGTTCTTGTTTGGGGGCACACTTAATGTTTTTAAGAAGTCGACGTTTCTGGCATCACATTATATCGGGCTTTGTATTGTCTTGGCATGGACGAGACAGAAACACTGAGCTGATCCACGACACTGGTGATCGAGTGAAATGGCGAGTCATGACCGCCCACGCTTTCCGGCATGGCACATGATTGATTGATTGATTTGTATTGTCTTAACTCTAATGTTACCTCTGTTACCTCTAATCCCAACTTCTAGGGATGTAGAGAGACAAATAAATAATTTCAGTGTAAAGTTTGTGACATCCGTACTCATAACATATTCAGAACATTAAGGGGTTTGGCGGCCTCTGTCGGCTTCACCACTTCCCCTCCTAGAAAAACTTTCCGTATGCAAAGACAGAGAATAAAGTATACATTATCATTTCAATTACAGGGCAGTTTATACACGCTCGTTAATATTTATACAATACGTTTCAAGCAGATGTGCAGCGTTCAACAAATTTTACTTATATTCAAATATTTTTTGTAGCTTCTCATTTCACACTTTGAAGAAAATGAAAGAATTTCTAACTAGAAATTGTTGCTTTAAAACTGAAATTGTCAGGCTCTATAGAACCAAACATCTATAAAAGTGAAGGTTGGCTCCCTTCTAATAAACAAAATCGTTGTTAGTACCCTTGCCTACCAAGACAGCGGCCTGATTTCAATCCTTAACAGCGACAAAGTTACTTTTTTTCCGACCATGTCAACTTTGGGGCCGATCCAGCCTATTAAAATATGTACCAAAATTATTTTTCAATTTTCTGGAAATTATGTGGGAAGAAAATGTGATGCGGAAAGAAAACTCGCCGCGTCACTACACTTTCGTTTTTTTTTCTTCTTCTCATAACGTGGCCAAAAAACGATGACTGCCTCTCTCTGATGTTTGTGATAAGTTGTCTTTGCGACTCAGCTCCCCTCAAAATGTCCAGATTGCTCATTCTGGCTGTCCAATTAATTTTGAGCATCCATTTTAAACACCACGAAATGTTTAGTAAGTCAACTACCTGTGATAAGTCACATAAAGAAAACCAAGAATCACTATTGAGGAGTAAACTTGCCAAGAAATGCTTGGGTTGACTTCGACGTCCTGTAAAGGATATGCAACTAACTTTGTTGTTGTTGTTGTTGTTGTTGTTGTTGTTGTTGTTGTTGTTGTTGTTGTTGTTGTTGTTGTTGTTGTTGTTGTTGTTGTTGTTGTTGTTGTTGTTGTTGTTGTTGTTGTTGTTGTTGTTGTTGTCAGTATTAAAAGGTGGAACATGTTTCTTGCTTCTTCTTCATTTTCTTTGTTTCTTTTCGCGTATGCACCTCAAATGTTAATGTACCCGACTTCGGTTTGTAAGGTTTGCATTGTCTAGACATATTCTATTCAAGGCAACGGGTACTAACTACCACCAGTTTTCTTTCCTAGCAATTTTACCAGGGTGTGGCCTTTTGTTTATTTTTAGCGATTTCCAATTAACGTGGGATTTCTAACGTTCACAATTTGCACTCGTGATCTCCTGTTTCTTCCCCTTCAAACGAGAAGCAACGGCTGCTGCGGGATATAACAATATGAAATACAAAAAAAGTTAGATATGTGTGGCTCCTGCGAAAAGATGAGACATACTAAACACAGACAGTGCACATACCTTACAACGGACTCTATAAAGTTGAACATAAATCAAAAAGATAAAATTCAAACAAATATATAATAATGATATAATAAAGTGTACGATTTATGTTCACTATTATGGTTGTCAGGTGTGTACACTATGTCCGTGTTTAGTGTTACTGCGTCAGTAACTCCTACGCCACATAGTATGTTGTACAAAGGGAAAGGTGGAGGCAGTAACAGCGGTATTCCGGTGGCTAGAGGAGACTACTGCAACAAACATTGTATTCATTACGGATTCAAAGAATATGCTTAGTAAGGTGGAGAAAGGAATGTTTCGTGTGGAATGGCTCTCGTCGCTTCAGAAGTCACAGATTGTGAGAATTGTATGGATATTTTGCCCTGGCCATGCGGGTGTACGGGGGAATGAACAGGCTGATAGGCTAGCAGGGAAGGCACCTCTTGGTGGAATTTTGCCTATGGACAAGGGGGAGGTGGTTGTGCGCTTGTGGGACCAGGTGGAGAAGGCAGAGGAACAGACTGAGAACCCATATGAGGAAAGAATGAGATTTCGGGGGATCGGCAGGGGTTCTGGAAGAATCTCAAAACTGAGAGGGAAGACCAGGCGAACTTTTAATCAGATAGCGGTGGGAACGATAAGTAGTATGACTCTTCGCTGGCTGTTGAACGAGAGAACGGAGCACGTATGGGAATGTCCTGAGTGCAGTGATGTCGGTTCTTAACTAAACTCAACTCAACTCAACTCAACTCAACCCAACACAAAAGGGAACCCAACAAAAATTGTAACAATCTTCTCGCCCGTATGATCATAACAACACGTAGAATAGGGCCAAAAACGGGTGGGGAATGTTCAGTTCTTCAGCTTAGACGGAACAGAAGCGTTGAAAACACCAACTTGAATTCCCCGATAGATTCGTCACGAACTCCTCAATCATGAATCCGGGTTTTCTTTGTGCGGCTTATCACAGTTGGTTGACTGACTAAACATTTCGTGGTGTTTGAAACGGATCTTCTCATTCTCGTACCTGCGTTCATTCAGGTGTTTTAACATTTCGTGGTGTTTGAAACGGATCTTCTAACTCTCGTACCCTCGTTCAATCAGGTGTTTAAAGTCATGAAAGGAATAGACAGTAATTAGTGGATCTCTAACGTTGCGGAGTGGCTCATTGAGTACGGCGTATAACGGTGTGAGATGCAGGGGGAGAGGGGGAGTCGGAAAAAGCAGGAAGGAACGGACACAAAGGAGAACCTGCCATCCAAACCCCCAGCTGACGCCTCAGGCATAATAAACTTTGCGAAATCGGAAACTCAGCTAACGATAATACAGAAGGCGAGAGAAACTAAACCCCCATACTGGTCCACCACAACTATACCCAGTGCTACTACATCCGGTTGAACGAGGTGGAAAAGTTTTTTTTTTCCTCTACAACTTGGAATCGGAATCAGAAAAGAGGGAGTTTCCGTGGCGAAGTGGTTAAGCGGCCTGCCTCGGGCTTGAAGGTGGATACACTGACAGACAAAAGTTGTATGTCACATTTAAGTAAATCAAGTATAGCAACTTCTGCAGGACTATAATGTCGTTTGAATAGAATAGAAACTTTTTTTTTAAAAAATAGAATACACAACAACAACAAATAAGGTAAGATCTGTATAAAATGGGGAGAAATAAAACTTCTAATAGTAACGTTTCTAAACTGAGAAAGTTGAGGTAAAGCAAATATGTTTACTATAACTAGATCTAGCAACGTTTCCGCGCGGTAGTAGTTCAGCTCACCATACACTACAGCTAAATCAATCTGGACCATTATATATGGATACAAGTCAGATAGTTGGTGGGTTGGTTGGCTGGTTGACTGGCTGGCTGGCTCGTTCGCTCGTTAGTTAGTTAGTTAGTTTAGATTGTTTCTTTCTTTGTTTGTTTGTTTGTTTGTTTGTTTGTTTGTTTGTTTGGTTGGCTGGCTGGCTGGCTGGCTGGATGGTTGGTTGGTTGGTTGCTTGGTTGGTTGGTTGGTTGGTTGGTTGGTTGGTTGGTTGGTTCACCAAATACTACAACTAAATCAATCTGGACCATTATACATGGATACGAGTCAGATAGTCTTATCAGCCATCTTAGAACTCACGGCTCCATACTTTCAACCCCACTGGGTGAAATGAATGGTCATCATCATTCTTGATGGACAAACACCAGTTAGTTAGTTAGTTAGTTAGTTTCTTAGTTAGTTAGTTAGTTAGTTAGTTAGTTAGTTAGTTAGTTAGTTAGTTAGTTAGTTAGTTAGTTAGTATATCATTCTAATTCTCTCAAAGAGAACTGGTTGTTCGCAACAGAAGACAGTCCACATGTTTGGGGAATGTCGTGTGAAGGGGAGAGCTGGAGTATGTCACCGCAACAAGAAGGTTGGAGGGGAAGAGAGACAGGTGGAGGCTGGAGAGGAAGAGAGGAAGGGGGAGACTGGAGGGGAAGAGAGGCTGGGGGAGACAGAGAGAAAAGACTGAACAGTTTTAGATCATGACATTGAGGAAAGTCGGTATCAGAAATGATTAGAAGCACCAGAGACAGAAGACTGTGGACAGACACGATAACCAATGTTATACGGCAAGGACTATAAGAAGAATAAAAACAACTTATTGATTAGAAATCGTGTATGTACAACCTGTTGTCGTTTGCTCTTGTTTGGGGGTACACCTAATGTTTTTAACAGGCTTTGTATAGTCTAATGTTACCTCTAATCCCAATTTCTACGGATGTGGAGAGAAAATAATAATTTCAGTGTAATGTTTGTGTCTTGGACACCCGCACTCTTATGATATATTCAGAAAATTAAGGGGTTTGGCGGCCTATGGTGGCCTTACCAAGTCCCCTCCTAGAGAAATTTCCAAGCTCAGAGCAACATTAAATGAGCGCATACATTATGATTTCAATTACAGGGCAGTTCATGCGAGCTCGTTAATATCTGTACTATACGTTGCAAGCGGATGTGCAGCATTGTGTAAATTTTACTTATATTCAAATATTTTTATCCAGTTTATGATTGCAAGTTTTGAACTATTAAGGTCTTTCTAACTAAAAATTGTTGCTTTAAAACTGACATTTTCAGACTCCATAGAACCAAACATCTATAAAAGTGAAGGTTGTCTCCCTTATACTAAACAAAATCGTTGTTAGTACCCTTGCCTATCAAGACTGCGGTCCGGTTTCAATCCTCAACAGCGGCAAGGTTACTTCTTTTTTCAACCAGGACAACTCTGTTGCCGAACCAGCATAATTAAAACAAGTACCAAAAATGTTTTAGAATTTTCTAGAAATTATGTAGGAAGGAAATGTGACTCGGAAAGACAACTGGCCACCACATCCATCGTGGACCTAGATGATCTCCGTGGTATAGTAGCTAAAAAGCCGGCCTCGCGATCCGAAAGAAGTGGACTTGTTATGGGACGCCGTGATTCGATTCGTGAGTGTAATTTTCTGGCAGACTCCTATCTGGCCGTCGCCGGAGCTATCGTGTGTGTGCTGTGTGTGACGCTTTCGATAGTCCGCTCTATGGAAAAAGACCGTCATCTGGGATAAAACCTGGTCCAATGAAATCATTTACCTTACCTTTCAATCACTTTTAATATGTCGTGGCCTAGAAAATGTGAAGGCCTAACACTTCACACTGCTATGTGACCTCCATACACACACACACGCGTGCGCGCGCGCGTAAACACACACACACACGCATGCGCGCACAGAGAGAGAGAGAGAGGGGGGCGGGGGGTTGGAGGGGGGGGGGGGTTCCATGGCGAGGTAGTTAAATTGCCAGGATGCCCTACTGCCAAATAAATGGAGGTATTCAGTATAAAAATGTAAAACTTGGCTCATTGGCGTACGTGAAACAAACACCTTTCGTATATTAGCATCATGTGCAATGCCGAGCTGCGCAGGCGATTCATACAAGCATATATCCACCGGTTATCTTGATGTTTCGTAAATAAATCGTAAAACAAATGTCATTGAAGAGAATAAATACACACATTTGCATAGATTTAAGAACAGTTGGTTTCAGTGCAAAGGCAAAGCAATGGTAAACTCATGGCATCATCCAGTGCCTTACTGGCTGGCGTGGGCGATCATGCCCGTCCACAAATTACGATATCCGACGGCATGGATCAATTTGTTTGTTGACTCCCTTCCGTGCCATGACACAAGACTCAAGAATCTTCTCACACTCTTCCTCTATCTCTCTTTCCGCAAATAATTCCGGTTGTCACAACACGTTCCAGTTTTTGTCTTCCCATAACGTGGCCAAAAAACGATGACTGCCTCTCTCTGATGTTTGTGATAAGTTGTCTTTGCGACTCAGCTCCCCTCAAAATGTCCAGATTGCTCATTCTGGCTGTCCAATTAATTTCGAGCATCAGTTTCAAACACCACGAAATGTTTAGTCAGTCAAATACCTGTGATAAGTCACATAAAGAAAACCAAGAATCACTATTGAGGAGTAAACTTGCCAAGAAATGCTTGGGTTGACTTCGACGTCCTGTAAAGGATATGCAACTAACTTTGTTGTTGTTGTTGTTGTTGTTGTTGTTGTTGTTGTTGTTGTTGTTGTTGTTGTTGTTGTTGTTGTTGTTGTTGTTGTCAGTATTAAAAGGTGGAACATGTTTCTTGCTTCTTCTTCATTTTCTGTGTTTCTTTTCGCGTATGCACCTCAAATGTTAATGTACCCGACTTCGGTTTGTAAGGTTTGCATTGTCTAGACATATTCTATTCAAGGCAACGGTTACTAACTACCACCAGTTTTCTTGCCTAGCAATTTTACCAGGGTGTGGCCTTTTGTTTATTTTTAGCGATTCCCAATTAACGTGGGATTTCTAACGTTCACAATTTGCACTCGTGATCTCCTGTTTCTTCCACTTCAAACCAGAAGCAATGGCGGCTGCGGTATATAACAATATTAAATACAAAAAGTTAGGTATGTGTGGCTCCTGCGAAAAGATGAGACATACTAAACACAGACAGTGCACATACCTTACAATGGACTCTATAAAGTTGAACATAAATCAAAAAGATAAAATCCAAACAAATATATAATAATGATATAATAAAGTGTACGATTTATGTTCACTATTATGGTTGTCAGGTGTGTACACTATGTCCGTGTTTAGTGTTACTGCGTCAGTAACCCCTACGCAACATAGTATATTGTACAAAGGGAAAGGTGGAGGCAGTAACAGCAGCATTCCCGTGGCTAGAGGAGACTACTGCAACACACGTTGTATTCATTACGGATTCAAAGAATATGCTTAGTAAGGTGGAGAAAGGAATGTTTCGTGTGGAATGGCTCTCGTCGCTTCAGAAGTCACAGATTGTGAGAATTGTATGGATATTTTGCCCTGGCCATGCGGGTGTACGGGGGAATGAACAGGCTGATAGGCTAGCAGGGAAGGCACCTCTTGGTGGAATTTTGCCTATGGACAAGGGGGGGGGGGTGGTTGTGCGCTTGTGGGACCAGGTGGAGAAGGCGGAGGAACAGATTGAGAACCCATATGAGGAAATAATGAGATTTCGGGGGATCGGCAGGGGTTCTGGAAGAATCTCAAAACTGAGAGGGAAGACCAGGCGAACTTTTAATCAGATAGCGGTGGGAACGATTAGTAGTATGACTCTTCGCTGGCTGTTGAACGAGAGAACGGAGCACGTATGGGAATGTCCTGAGTGCAGTGATGTCGGTTCTTAACTCAACTCAACTCAACTCAACTCAACACAAAAGGGAAGCCGACAAAAATTGTAACAATCTTCTCGCCCGTATTATCATAACAACACGTAGAATAGGGCCAAAAACGGGTGGGGAATGTTCAGTTCTTAAGCTTAAACGGAACAGAAGCGTTGATAACACCAAGTTGAATTCCCCGATAGATCCGTCACGAACTCCTCAATCATGAATCCGGGTTTTCTTTGTGCGGCTTATCACAGTTGGTTGACTGACTAAACATTTCGTGGTGTTTGACACGGATCTTCTCATTCTCGTACCTGCGTTCATTCAGGTGTTTTAACATTTTGTGGTGTTTGAAACGGATCTTCTAACTCTCGTACCCTCGTTCAATCAGGTGTTTAAAGTCATGAAAGGAATAGACAGTAATTAGTGGGTCTCTAACGTTGCGGAGTGGCTCGCTGAGTACGGCGTATAACGGAGAGAGATGCAGGAGGGGAGTCGGAAAAAGCAGGAAGGAACGGACACAAAGGAGAACCCGCCGGTCAAACCCCCAGCTGACGCCTCAGGCATAATAAACTTTGCGAAATCAGAAACTCAGCTAACGATGATATGAAGGCGAGAGAAACTAAACCCGCATACTGATCCACCACAACTATATCCAGTGCTACCACATCAGACTGAACGAGGCGGAAAGGTTTTTGTTTCCCTCTACAACAGTGGTTCTCAGCCTTTTGTGGTCCGTTCCCCCCCTTCACCATAATTTTAGGACGTCATTCCCCCCTCACCATATTTTTAGGACATCATCCCCCCCCCCCCTTACCATATTTTTAGAACGTCATTCCCCCCTTTTGTATTTCCTCCCTAAAAATTTCCCCCTGCCCCTACAAAGTATACGTAATAATTGAAGCTAAATGTAATAGCACATACTAAAACAAGTCTAGACATGTACATAAAATGTGATTTGTGGATCTACTTACGTTATAAAATTAATTTCAGAAGGGTGATGCGTAAGAAAGCACTTTACAACACAATCTTCCTACCAACTCTGTGCTACCAATGCCAAACCTGGACAATGACAGAAAAAGAGAAAAGAAAAATCACAACAACAGAAATGAGGTTCCTGAGAAGAATACTCAACGTATCAAGAAGAGATAAGATCAGAAATGAAGAAATCAGGACTAAAGTGGGGGTTAAAGCTGCTCTAGATTTTATTAGAAAGCAGCAAGTCAAATGGTTTGGCCATGCAAGTAGGCTACCAGCCAACAGCATGCCACAACAAGCAATGATGTACAGACCAGATGGAAACAGAGGAAGAGGCCGACCACGTAAATGTTGGACGGAGGGAATAACAGAATCCATGGGAATGTCGATATACGAAGCCCATAACCGGGCACTCTCACGAAATTTATACTTCACCTCGACACCGCAAGGTACAAGAGGAACACGATGAGATGAGATGAGATGCGTACAGAAGCGTAAAGTATGAAAGGAAAAACAAGATCAAGTAATCGGTTCTTGTATTAACGCGATCTTGAAATAATCTTCATCCCCCCCCCCCCCCCCCCCCCCCCACTGGAAACCCCAAAATTCCCGCCTGGGAGGGAATTCCCCACCGGTTGAGAACCACCGCTCTACAACATGGAATCGGAATCAGAAAAGAGGGAGTTTCCGTGGCGAAGTGGTTAAGCGGCCTGCCTCGGGCTTGAAGGTGGGGGTTCGTTCCCAGACTGCGTGGTTCAGGCCACAAGGGCAATTTGTCTCGAGACTCCTGGGGTATCATCGTTATAGTGTAGTTGTCTCGCTGTGCATTTGTTGTTTGTGTGCTGACGAAGGCTTTGACAGCAACGTCCACGTTGTTACCTGTGATCGTGTTCTAGTAAAGTTTATAGATTCTGCTTCTCTCTCTCTCTCTCTCTCTCTCTCTCTCTCTCTCTCTCTCTCTCTCTCTCTCTCTCTCTCTCTCTCTCTCTCTCTATCTATCTTTCTCTCTCTCTCTTTCTCTCTCTCTTTCTTTCTCTCTCTCTCTCTCTATCCCCCCTCTCTCTATCCCCCCTCTCTCTCTATCCCCCCTCTCTCTCTATCTCCCCTCTATCTCTCTATCCCCCCTCTCTCTATCCCCCCTCTCTCTCTCTCTCTATTCCCCCCTCTCTCTCTATCCCCCCTCTTTCTCTATCCCCCCTCTCTCTCTATCCCCCCCCTCTCTCTCTATCCCCCCTCTCTCTCTTTTTGAAAATTCATTCATCATTAGATCTACTTAGTTTGTGCTTTGTGCGATGCTCTCGACAAGGCGGCTTGCCATTCTATAGAAAGAGACCCTGCCAGAGGGGGTACAACCAGATCCTTTCGGCTTTAACTGATTAAGTGCCACGGGATGATTAATCGTCTCAAGTAATTTCCCTATATGACATGGGTTTATATACAATAGCTTTCCTTAGTTATTTGCATATCATTTACATGACTCCAGCATTTAGTTTGGCTGTTTGTGATTCCTGGGAAAGTTTTACGTTCAGTAATTTGGCATTGCTTTCTGAAGGGCCGGCGCGCATACCATTGTATGGAAACCAAAGCAAGGTGGTCTGCTTTAAAATCGCCCGCCGCTGAGTTTCGAACCTATTTTGCGGGTTTACGAATTGCATTTGTAACCCCTTCGCAACAGAGCCAGCTTGCCCGTTCAACCCCCTTTCATTTGATATATAATACAACATGTCTGTTCCCATATTAACATCTGTGACACACCACATACTTCCCATTTTCCTCCATCCATTGTGTTAGGTTCAAACCTAGTTTTTGTTATGCACTCAATCTGTTAATACCTTTCTAAAAGTAAGGTGCAAGGTGTCACAGAAAGATCTCATGTTATGATGGTCTCTGTTCTGAATATTAATATTTTTTTTAAAGTAATTCTATTTTTTGTTTTGTTTTTAAATCCATTGCAAGCAACCAAAGGAAAGATAAATTTAGACCTGCAGTTGGTAATAAACTAAAAATGGCCTAAGTTGGATTTTAACTTTGACGTCTCGTTCAGAATGCAAGCTCCTGAACGTAGCATTGTCTAGAAATCAACCAAGGGTGTATCGCAACGTCCTGTCAAGAACATGCAACATTTAAATTTAGTATACTCATGCGGTGGCGACAGTTCAGCATGCTTGCCCACCGCCCGGTAGTCATGAGTTCGAATCTCCATCGAGGACAAAGATTCTATCTATTTTTTTATCCGGGGCCCTCAGATGCATTCAGCCTACAATGGGTACCAGACAATTCTTTGAGAAGTAAAGGCGGCGGGTGTGATACTAACCACATAACTCATCGAGTGACCATTGGTTTATAAAAATATGTCTAGCACCATATGCCCAGTATGATTCAAGGCAAGAAAAAGTGTCGTTTACTTATGATTATAAGTAAGTAAATAACTCGTTTACACTCGGATAGGGCAAAGTTTTGCACAGAACAAGCCATCGGATGATAGGTGATGATTCCATTCGAACATCTCTAACAACCATTTCTCGAAATGTGTGTGTTGATATTTGGTGGAATGTTCTGCAGTAAGAAGATTTGAAGCAACGAGGTTCGAATTCGTGTTATCAATGATAATATTACGCTGCTCAAAAGAATAACATTGTAGAAACTGTACAAAAATAGTTGTGATGAAATGTATAGGCGTATTAAGTATGATTTAAAATAACAACCGTCTACATACTGCCTCAAAGAAACTATAAATCACATATTAGCTTTCAGAGCTGCATAATCATATTAGTTAGAACGTTTACCTATCAACCCAGTTTAAGACGTCTACCTATCAACCCAGTATAGGACGTCTACCTATCAACCCAGTATAGGATGTCTACCTTTCAACCCAGTTTAGTACATCTACCTATCAACCCAGTATAGGATGTCTACCTATCAACCCAGTATAGGATGTCTACCTTTCAACCCAGTTTAGTACATCTACCTATCAACCCAGTATAGGCTTCTACCCATCAACCCAGTATAGGACGTCTACCCATCAACCCAGTATAGGATGTCTATCTATTAACCCAGTATAGGACATCTACCTATCAACCCAGTATCGGCTTCTACCCATCAACCCAGTATAGGACGTCTACCCATCAACCCAGTATAGGATGTCTATCTATCAACCCAGTATAGGATGTCTACCTTTCAATCCAGTTTATATCTACCTATCAACCCAGTATAGGACGAGTACCTATCAACCCAGTATAGGATGTCTACGTATCAACCCAGTATAGGATGTCTACCTATCAACCCAGTATAGGATGTCTACCTTTCAACCCAGTTTAGTATATCTACCTATCAACCCAGTTTAGTATATCTATTTATCAACCCAGTTTAGTATATCTACCTATCAACCCAGTATAGGATGTCTACCTATCAACCCAGTTTAGTATATCTACCTATCAACCCAGTTTAGGACGTCTACCTATCAACCCAGTTTAGTATATCTACCTATCAACCCAGTATAGGATGTCTACCTATCAACCCAGTTTAGGACGTCTACCTATCAACCCAGTTTAGTATATCTACCTATCAACCCAGTTTAGTATATCTACCTATCAACCCAGTTTAGTATATCTACCTATCAACCCAGTTTAGTATATCTACCTATCAACCCAGTATAGGATGTCTACCTATCAACCCAGTTTAGTATATCTACCTATCAACCCAGTTTAGTATATCTACCTATCAACCCAGTTTAGTATATCTACCTATCAACCCAGTTTAGTATATCTACCTATCAACCCAGTTTAGTATATCTACCTATCAACCCAGTTTAGTATATCTACCTATCAACCCAGTTTAGTATATCTACCTATCAACCCAGTTTAGTATATCTACCTATCAACCCAGTTTAGTATATCTACCTATCAACCCAGTTTAGGACGTCTACCTATCAACCCAGTTTAGTATATCTACCTATCAACCCAGTTTAGTATATCTACCTATCAACCCAGTTTAGTATATCTACCTATCAACCCAGTTTAGTATATCTACCTATCAACCCAGTATAGGATGTCTACCTATCAACCCAGTTTAGTATATCTACCTATCAACCCAGTTTAGTATATCTACCTATCAACCCAGTTTAGTATATCTACCTATCAACCCGGTATAGGATGTCTACCTATCAACCCAGTTTAGTATATCTACCTATCAACCCAGTTTAGGACGTCTACCTATCAACCCAGTTTAATATATCTATCTATCAATCCAGTTTAGTATATCTACCTATCAACCCAGTATAGGAGTCTACCTATCAACCCAGTTTATGACGTCTACCTATCAACCCAGTTCATGACGTCTACCTATCAACCCAGTTTTTGACGTCTACCTATCAACCCAGCTTAGTATATCTACCTATCAACCCAGTATAGGATGTCGCCCTATCAACCCAGTTTAGGACGTCTACCTATCAACCCAGTTTAATATATCTATCTATCAATCCAGTTTAGTATATCTACCTATCAACCCAGTATAGGAGTCTACCTATCAACCCAGTTTATGACGTCTACCTATCAACCCAGTTTATGACGTCTACCTATCAACCCAGCTTAAGGCATCTACCTATCAACCCAGTAAATAAAGTAAAGGACCTGTTTACCCATCTTAAGGCGCATTGTGTATGCGGTGCTGGACCCATATATTTATAAACGGTTGGACACTCGGTGTGTCACGTGGCCAGCACCACGCCCGTCGCCTTTACTTCCACACACATGTCTTGGTACACATCTTAGACTGTGCCGCCCTGGGAGCCAAGGTCAAGGTTTACAAATACGAATCCGAATGGAAGCGATTGGAACCCCTACCCCCCAGACCGGCAGGGTAACAACTAACCTTCTACGCTATTGCGGCTCCCTATCAGCCAGGTGGTGTCGGTTTAATTCGTACTAAATTTTTCTTTTTTAAGGTTGGGGGGGGGGGGGGGGGGGGAATCTCGCTCGCTTTTTGTTACATGCATATACATGCTACTACTACTAGTAGACTGGACTGATTCTTGCGTGTGGATGAGCTTTCTCTATTACCAGTGTCCCTCGCCATCAGGCGAACCCACCCCGACTTCAGAGGTACTTGTAATTTACGCCCTGAAGTCAAAGACGAGAAGGCAACATTTTAGTCCAACTAACCGGTGTAGGGGTTGAACCCGCTACCTCGGCATCATCGCACCTGGTGTTTAAGAGCAAGCGATCGTATCCATTCGGCCATGCTGACCTGCATTCCTACTAATGACAGTGTTGTTTGTTTTTGCAACCAGCACGGCCTTGAAGGGAGGGACGTAACAGACTCAATCAATCAATCAGGTGCCGTCTCCACAATGAAGGTTGCCTGCAATGGATCTCCAACACTGTCTCTCGCCTTGACTAAGCCAGCAGAAGTATCACCGGCCTGGTAAACCAGCATGCACGCATGAACTAGGCAAACAACCGCTAAATATATTCTACAGGATCGGTGTATTTATAGCCAATTGAAAAAATAAATGCAGGTCGAGTGAATCAATATTAAACATAATCAAGTGGATCAATATTAAACATAATCAAGTGAATCAATATTAAATATAATCAAGTGAATCAATATTAAACACAATCAAGTGAATCAATATTAAACATAATCAAGTAAATCAATATTAAAAGAATAAGGCGAAAATACAGTCGAACCCACCATGAGAATTTAACACCGCAGTTTAATTAATATAGACATCTATGGGGGGGGGGGGGGAGGCGAAAAAGAAGGATGAGGATGAAGTTACATTTAAAAGAGGAGGAGGGAATGCAGAGGAGGAGGAGAATAAGAAGAAGGAAAAGAAGGAGGAAGAGAAGAAGGAAGAGACGAAAAAGTAGGAGAGGAAGAGGAGCGGGGGAAGGTTGGGTAAGAAAGAGGAAAAAGAGGCAACCGCAACAGATTTTAATATGAGTACTGAATAATTATAAGAATGTTTATAACATTTGCCAGGACTGATACTGGCTAACAACGGATATAGTCACCTTTACTGCCGTGACTTAGTATGTGTAAAAACCTCTCGCACTTCACATATCTAGAGATCTATTTACCATCGCATTGCGTTTGCCTAGTTCGATCACCTGAGCACATAACCACGTCTTCAGTATTTCCATATGCTAATAGTATATCGAATAATCAATAGAAGGCAACTGGGTAGTCTAAACTCGGTGGCATTTCATATTGTGTTGTTGTGATGGATTAGATATTGATTTTATTCAATGGCAGTATTTATCGCTTTGTGAAAATATCCCGTCTTAGCGGTACCGTGAAACTATCCAGTCCCTCGGCACTTTGAAACTATCCAGTTTCTACTAGACTATGAAACTATCCAGTCTCTACTAGACTATGAAACTATCCAATCTCTACTAGACTATGAAACTATCCAGTCTCTACTAGACTATGAAACTATCCAATCTCTGTAGTACTGTAAATCTAACCAGTTTCTCTGGCACTGTGAAATTATTTTACATGGCACTGTGAAACTATACAGTCTCCATGACACTGTTAAATTATCCGGTCGCTATGGCACTGTGAAATTATACAGTCTCCATGACACTGTTAAATCATCCAGTCGATATGGCACTGTGAAACTATACAGTCTCCATGACACTGTTAAATTATCCAGTCGCTATGGCACTGTGAAACAATCCAGTCTCTATGACAATCTGAAACTACCCAGTCTCCAAAGCACTGTGCCATCTACATAGTCTATGGCACTATCAAACTATCCATTTGTGCTCCGATCTCCTCCTTAGATAAAATTATAAGATAAGAGTTTCTGAGCCATGTGCACGAGACCGTTAGCCTCAACGAGTTTCTAAATTATTATACAAGAATCTACATATAATTGCATGATTATTATTAGCGTTTATTCTGCTCCGGGTTGGCTGTCTCATCATCATCATCATCATCATCATCATCATCATCATCATCATCATCATCATCATCATCATCATCATCATCATTATCATCATCATCATCATCATCTTCATCATCATCATCATCATCATTATCATCATCATCCAGTGCCTTGTCTTCTGGCGTGGGCGATAAGGCCTTTACACAAATTCCGATCTCCAACGGATTTGATCAATTAGTTTGTTGACTCCCTTCCATGCCATGACACAAGACTGTCAAGAATCTTCTCCCGCTGTCTTCCTCTATCACTCTTTCCGCAAACATTTCCGGTTGTCACGACATATTCCAATTTTTGTTTTCTCATAACGTGGCCAAAAAACGATGACTGCCTCTTTCTGACGTTTGTGATAATTTTTCTTTGCTACTTAGATTCCCTCACAAAGTCCAGATTGTTCATTTTGACTGTCCAATTAATTTTCAGCATTCTTCTATAAAACCACATCTTCAAGGCTTCCGGGGAATGTTTTCGCCTGTTTACTAATTGTCCATGATTCGCAGTCGTATGTTAACATTGGTTCTATGTAACACGCAAGAACTCTCTAACTTTCAAGGACAATGACTTATTGAACAAAATGTTCTTCATTCATAGGCTTTCCAATTTTGAAATGTGTCATTTCAACGGTCTATTGATCTACTCGGGGTGACCTCCAACTGCTGAGGTATATTATATTGTGCACACCGGTCCTGCTATTGCTAACACTTATCTGTGAAGGCAGGGAGTCTCCGTGGCCAAGCGGTAACGCCGCCAGCCTCGCTGTCCGAAGATTTTGGGTTTAGTTCCGGACTAGTTTCGCTTCACGAGTGCAGTTTTCTTGGAGACTCCTTAGGGTCGTCGCTTAAGCTACAGAGTTCGTTCTCTGTACGACGCGTTCGGCAGGTCGCCCTACGGAAAGAGACTGAACCATATGGGATAAAACCCGTGGCAATGAAGTCGATCTTCTTGCCTTTTAAACCCTTTTAAACCACAACATCTAGCTTAAGAATGGAGGTGGAGGCGGTCAGTGCAACTTTCCGCTGGATGGAGAATACGATACACACACACATCGTGATTGTAACTGACTCAGAAAGCATGCTGAGTAGGGTGAGGACTGGCAAGCTTCGGGCAGAGTGGCTTGCTTCGCTTCGGAGGTTACGGGTGACAAGCATCGCCTGGGTCTTTTCTCAAGGGCATGTCGGTGTGCTGAGGAATGAACAGGCGGACAGATTGGCTGGCTCTGCAAAACTTGGTGGAGTATTGATGCATGACAAGGCAGACGTGGTTGCGGCCTTGTGGGAGCACGTGTACACCTCGGAGGAGCAAATGGATCAACATGGTCTGGCAAGAATGAGACAGCGTGGAGTGACGAGGGGATCTGGCCGATGATCGACGCTCAGAGGAAAGGCGAGACGGACATATAATCAGATTGCTACTGGTACTATTGGTGTTGGAACTCTTCGCTGGCTGCTGAGGATGGGGACGGGGCGCTTATGGAAATGCCCCGAATGTTGTGATGTCGGTTCTTAAATCAATCAATCAATCAAAACCTTTTAAAATCTTTGAAGGCAATGCACTCGCCTCTACTACACAGAGGCTAAGGGGCGACGTGGCTTCATGTGGTTCCTTTGCAAAATGCCTAGGAAATCTTGACATCTTCTTGGGTTGAAGCATGCAATCAGCATCTGGGACATGTCATATCATTATGAAGCAATGTTGCTTTGTAAACATCCCAAACCTTTACCTGAATTCTAATTCGATAACTTCTGACCCTTATCAAGATACCATAACTTCTCAGCCACGGATGAACATGCCCCCCCCCCCCCTCCCACCTCCCCACCTCTCAGGGATCTTGTACGATTTTTTAAACACTGGTCTTTCATCATCTCTGTCATCACATGCCATGCCACTATATAGTTAGTTGCCTATCCGTTACAAGACATCACAGTCAACCCCAACATTTTTTGTCTGTGATTTCTGGGCAAGTTTACGTTCAGTAGTTTGTCACTGCTTTCTGACCTAGGCGTTTACGCTTCTTCACAGACCCCGGTCCTTAATAGTTCTGGATCTACTCTGCTGATGATATTCGTTCATGAGGTTACTAGTTACATAATCTATTTGGTTTCATAACTTTCGTACTGATTTTATTTAAATTATACGATTGATCTAAAGCTACAAATGTAGACACGCCGTTCCTGCGCGGGCACATCAAAGGTAAACACTGAATAACAGCCGCCCACCACCACTTCTACACGTATCTGTTTTATTTCATTATTATTTGTATGGCGATGTTCTTGCTTACATATATTGGGCACACAGGCGCGAGCCAAGCTACGACATATAGGATTGTATTTATAGCCTCTTTTTGTATTCTCTACAATAGTTTTATGACACAATTATCTCGCTCCTATATCCTGTTTTGAATAACACAATAGCGAGTGTCTTCTCATACGAGTAATCCTAGTTGCAATCTCTCTATCCCTTCAGATATTCTTTGCTCTTTACAAAATAACTTTTCAAAAGTTCTTAGAGAATGTTATATTTATATCGATAATATCCGGCTCGCCCTTTCTGGGTTATAACTGGTATATATAGCAGCCTGAAGGGTCTTACCGATAGTATAGGCGATCATGCTTCTCCGCATATTGTGGTCTCAAACAGCATGCATCAGTTCCTGCATAGTTACCGTTCCGTGCCATGACACAAAACTTAAGAATTTTCTCATGTTGTCTTCCTCTATCTTCCTCTCTGCAAATCTTTCCAGTTGTCACAGTTCCAGTTCATGTCGTTTCATGTGGTCAACAGATGACGACTGCCTCTTTCTGATGTCTGTGATAAGCTGTTTTTGTGTCTTATCCTTTTCCAAAACACTTAGATGACACATGTTGACTGTTTATTGACTTTTCTTCTTTCGGAGTTCGAAGCAGGCTGCGTAACCAATACGCCTCGGCGACTCCCTGATGACAACAAATGTTGGACAATATAATCCTTGTCTGACACTCTACTGTATAATATGACAACAAATGTTGGACAATATAATCCTTGTCTGACACTCTACTGTATAATATGAAATGTTCCTATTTGCTTATTGATTCTTATATCTGCTATTTATTGCCAATATGTATTCTTTATTATCCGTATCCATCAGTGGTCAATAATGTTAGCAGTTTAATTATTCTGCCAATGTCAGCGAGAACACGAGTGTTGAGGCACTACATTAAACCCATACTGTTGTATGCATGTGAAATATGGACAATAAGCATGCAAGATGAGAACCTACTAATGGCAGTGCAAGTGTGGTTTCTGAGGGAAATACAAAGGATATCAAGGACGCACAACACAGAATGAGAAAGTCCTTCAAAAGCAAACAAATAAAATTTTTAAAAATGAAAATTCTAAATTTCCTTAGAGAAATTAACTTAAATCAGTCAAGATTTTTTTTCTCTGCGCACGTTACGAGAATAAATAAATTTGACAAACTTAGTGACAACTGGCAAGCCTGATAGAAAGAGAGCAATGAGGAGGCAAAAATAGATTACTATCTGTATGGCTTGGCCAAGAGGTGTAATCAGGACAAGGACACAGAGCTGACCCACGACTCAGGTGATCGTGTAAGATGGCAACCATGATCACCCAAGATTGCCCACCTTATATAATGGCACATGATGATAATAATAAATTTATTTCCGTATGTTTTACAATGTAAAACCTTTTTGTATACTCGTTGAATCCCAAATACATACCTGTTTATTTTACCTCTATAGCTGTTTCTAAGAGTGTTGAGAATGTATATGACAAGGTTTGTGCCCTTTTCTACAAATCCACATTGTTCACTACTAACTTCAGGTTTAATCTTGTGCCTTACTCCTCCCGTAATTATTCTCAGTAGTAGCTTTGTCATATGACATAATACTTATGTGCTGGTGATCTTCACATTCTAAAACACCCGGTCCCATTTATGTAAAGTGCCATTTATTATTAAAAATAATCGATTTTTGTTCGTGTGTTCAGTCATGTTTTGTAGATAGAAATTGCATGATATTTATAGTATGCTCTATATCTTGAAGCCGATGTGTGGGGCTAAGTGCTAACGAACGCGATTCGCAGTCCTGCATACCGCGTTAGAAATCAGCTGAAACAAAAAAGCCTTCGTTGATTTTAACAATTGTATAAAAGTCGGTTGTTTGGATTGCAATGGCAAACTACTGAACGTACTACTACTACTACTACTACTACTACTACTACTACTACTACTACTACTACTACTACTACTACTACTACTACTACTACTACTACTACTACTACTACTACTACTACTACTACTACTACTACTACTACTACTACTACTACTACTACTACTACTACTACTACTACTACTACTACTACTACCACTACTACTACTACTACTGCTGCCACTGCTGCTACTACTACTACTACTGCTGCCACTGCTGCTACTACTACTACTACTGCTGCCACTGCTGCTACTACTACTACTACTGCTGCTGCTGCTGCTACTACTGCTGCTGCTGCTGCTGCTACTACTACTGTTACTACTACTACTACTACTACTACTACTATTACTACTACTACTACTACTACTACTACTACTACTACTACTACTACTACTACTACTACTACTACTACTACTACTACTACTACTACTACTACTACTACTACTACTGCTGCCACTGCTGCTACTACTACTGCTGCCACTACTACTACTACTACTACTACTACTATTACTACTACTACTACTACTACTACTACTACTACTACTACTACTACTACTACTACTGCTGCCACTGCTGCTACTACTACTGCTGCCACTGCTGCTACTACTACTGCTGCTGCTGCTGCTACTACTGCTGCTGCTGCTGCTGCTACTACTACTGTTACTACTACTACTACTACTACTACTACTACTATTACTACTACTACTACTACTACTACTACTACTACTACTACTACTACTACTACTACTACTACCACTACTACTACTACTACTGCTGCTACTGCTGCTACTACTACTGCTGCTGCTGCTGCTGCTACTACTACTACTACTACTACTACTACCACTACTACTACTACTACTACTGCCACTGCTGCTACTACTACTGCTGCTGCTGCTGCTACTACTGCTGCTGCTGCTGCTGCTACTACTACTGTTACTACTACTACTACTACTACTACTACTACTACTACTACTACTACTACTACTACTACTACTACTACTACTACTACTACTACTACTACTGTCAATCTTTCGGATAGCAATGGCAAACTACTGAACGTAATCTTGACTTGTAAATCACAAACAGTCAAGAAATGCGACGTCCTGTAAAAGATATGCAAATAACGATAGCTTCAACCTAGGGATGTGTATAGTATTATATGTGGGCTATTTCTACAAATTTTCAATATCATCAACGTCCAGTAGCTTGTCCCATGCAGAATTTCCACGATAACGCGTTTCGAAGGAACAGGGAGCAGAAATACTTTGGGATGGCTCCTACGTCTGAGGACTGAGCACTGACGGTAGTGCCTAATGTGCAGTGACATAGCACAACATAACGTAACAATCATTAGCTAGATGTCAAGTCTCTATTGCTGTAATATGTCAATTATCTATCTTGTCCTGGATTCTTCTACGTTGTGATCATCCGCGTTTTCGCTTCCCCAGTACTTCTTTCTCCATAGTTCGTCTCATCTCATCCTGTTCCTCTTCTACCTTGCGGTGTCGATGTGAAACACAAACAGCGGTAGAGTTCCCGTTTAGGGGCTTCGTATATCGAGATCCCTACTAACTCTGTGTTGTACACAGTGAACAACTGGTATTAGAATTAAATTGTAAAAAGACACAGATTATGGTCGTCACTAGGAAGAACGAAATACCACAATGTAATATATAAGTAAATGGGAATATTCTTCAACAAGTGAATCGGTACAATTATCTCGGAACAGTCATAACATCTGATGGGAGATGCCTTGAAGAGATTAGAACAAGAATCGCCATGGCGAAAGTAGCCTTTAGCAAGATGAAAAACATACTGACCAATGAAAAGATGTCAATTTAAACGAGAAAAAAAGAGTGTTGAGGGGATACATAGAGCCTGTTCTTTTGGATGGATGTGAAACTTGGACAATAAGCAGTCAAGCTGAAAAACATCCGATGGCTGCAGAAATGTGGTTTCTGAGGAAAATGCAAAGAGTTCCATAGACAGACAGAAAAAGCAATGACCAAATACTACAGGAGACAAATGAAAATCGTAAATTGATTAGAGAAATTAGACGTAGACAGTCAAAATCTTTTAGACATGTTATGAGAAGAAATGGATTGGAGAACTTAGTGACAACTGGCAAGATCGAATGGAACAGACCAAGAGGAAGACCGAAAAGAAAATACCTTTATGGCTTGACCACATGGCATGATCGAGACAGGAACACTGAGTTGATCCACGGAGGAGCAAATGGATTACCATGGTCTGGCAAGAATGAGACAGCGAGGAGTGACGAGGGGATCTGGCCGACGCTCAACGCTCAGAGGAAAGGCGAGACGGACATATAATCAGATTGCTACTGGTACTATTAGTGTTGGAACTCTTCGCTGGCTGCTGGGGATGGGGACGGAGAGCTTATGGGAATGCCCCGAATGCTGTGATGTCGATTCCTAAATCAATCAATCAATCAATCTGGTGATCGAGTTAAATGGCGAGTCATGACCGCCCACGCTTTCCTGCATGGCACATGATTGATTGATTGACTAACTCTGTTATTCCCTCTGTTAATCGCTTGCATAGTCGGCCTCTTCTTCCGGTTCCATTGGTTTGTACATCATTGCTTGTTGTCGTATACTGTTAGTTGGTAGCCTAGTTATATGACTGAACCATTTAACTTGCTGTTTTGTAATTAAATCTAGCACTGCTACCCATAGTTATCTTCTCCAAACATTCCTGTCATTTTACATGTCCAGAATATTTAAGTTTCCTCCATTTAATTTGCCTCACTAATATATCTTCTTCAGTATTGATTTCTTGTTGGATAGATCTGTTTGTTCTCCTCTTCGTCCAATTAATTGTTAATACCTTTGCGCAAACTTTTCAATTGATTTGTTAAGCGTACACGTTTGACACCAGTATGTTGCCACAGGAAATACGTCTGCTCTGGATAATTTGACTTTTGTTGTTCTTTCTGCTCCAGTTCGTAAAGGTTTTAATTGCTTTAATTTTCACATAGACATGTTAGTTCTTTTAATTTCTGTCAGCACACGTCCGTCTCACGTCGTCGTCAGTAAACCTGCATATTAAAAAAAATGCTAACTCTCTCTCTCTCTCTCTCTCTCTCTCTCTCTCTCTCTCTCTCTCTCTCTCTCTCTCTCTCTCTCTCTCTCTCTCACTCTCTGTGTATGTGTGTGTGTGTGTTTGTGTATATGAGTGGGTGAGTGCGTTCGTTCGTGCGTGAGTGGGTGGGTGGATGGGTGAGTGAGTGAGTGAGTGAGTCAGTCAGTCAGTCAGTCAGTCAGTCAGTCAGTCAGTGAGTGAGTGAGTGAGTGAGTGAGTGAGTGAGTGAGTGAGTGAGTGAGTGAGTGAGTGAGTGAGTGAGTGAGTGAGTGAGTGATTTCAAATATCTTTGCTCTTTAAAATAAGCAACATTTACAACGCAGTCTTCTTTGCGTGACTGAAACTAATGAAGTATGTTTATTAATATTTTACTTTCACTTGTGCTACCATGTGTAGTAGCATTTTGCTTCTTCTAATATATATGTTAAAGATGGTCTTAGATGCCTGCAAACAAGATTTATATATATATATATATATATATATATATATATATATATATATAAATCTTGTTTGCAGGCATCTAAGACCATCTTTAACATTTTGCCTCTATTGCATTTTCATAAGCTTATTGCACTGATTCATAGATTCCCGTATTGATTATAATTCACATAGGAACTCCGCAGAACGTCGCCCTCATAACGGCCCGCGGAAAATATGCTCAACCCCTTGCCATGTTCCCCGCCCTGTACATGTTCTGCCCCACGGTGTCTTCAGTGTACCCTGTCCATCTTAGTCCGTTTCTATGCCTGTCTCTTCTTCTATGAGCTATCTTATCCATCACTGTTATTGCCATACCAATGTGACGTTTAATATTACCAATATATTTCAGTTTCCGTGTGATGATGATGTTTTTAGCCATTTTCTTCGATGTTCACATTTTATAGAATGTCAGTTTTTTCTTTTCCTATGTCCAATGTATTGTTTTATGTTTCTGTGTTTCCTTTTTAGTGATTGTGCAATGCAATTGCTATTCATTTACATGAGTCGACTTTGTCCAGACAAAAAGACATGGTAGTTTAAAATTATCGTGATAGATTGAATTCAAAGTGCTGTGTTATAAGTGTTGAATATTTCAGCTTGAAGGATTTATCGTGCTGCTTTAGTTTATGGTGTGTGTTTTCTGCAGTACGTAAATGTTGAGATGCAGTGAAATATTCCAGGCAATAAATCATGCAATCTATTGTTTGTATCTTCGTTATTCAAATTCACTATCGGAAAACATTTTTGGGATAATGAAAATGTTTATGGTTCTTATCCGAATGTGAAGGATACATATTCTCAATAATGTTTTCTCTTTACCATGTTCTCGGTGTTGTGTCATATCTCTTAATACTAGTTAGCTAGTTAGTTAGTCGACAGATCATCCTCATTGGGCATTGAACCATTCAGTCCATAAGTGCTCAGATTCCGTCCTCAGTAAATCCCGCAGCGTATAGCGTGTGTAACCTTTGCTTTGCTATGGCCAATCAACGCCTGACTTTCCCTTATCAATCCACATCATTATTGATTACGGAGCTATGACTTTCACGGCATTTTCTTCTCATAGCCAATGCCGCTCGGTGATCATGTCTGTCCACAGCCTTCTGTCTCGTGAGCTGCCGATCATTTCTGATACTGATGATGTCACACTGTCCAGCATCTGCTCTCTTGGTCTCCAGTCAAGTATTTATACAAGCCACTTCAGGTAATGTGCGTTATGGCTTGTGATGGAATTTTCAGCTAAGAGTATATCTAGAGCAAACTATATGCGCTTAGCAATCACAATTTCTTAAGCTCATTTTAAGGAGTTAATTTTATGTCATAAGTGATGCAATTAATTTGAAACTCTTTACTTTAGATGCACTCTTTATTGAAAATGCCATTACATGCCACCATACACATTATCAGAAGTGGTTTGTATAAATATTGGAATGGAAAATGAGCCATATATTTGACTTCATCTGCAATTGTAGATGCTCAACTTTTGGAACCACACTAAATGAAATTTATTAAATTTCGGGCGACCTTTGAACTATTTCAAGCAAGACTAGATTATAGTAACTGGCGACCTTTGAACTATTTCAAGCAAGACTAGATTATAGTAACTGGCGACCTTTGAACTATTTCAAGCAAAGACTAGGTTATAGTAATTGGCGACCTTTGAACTATTTCAAGCAAGACTAGGTTTTAGTAATAAAAACAAGTGTTGCATGTCCTGTGCGGGACGTTTCCATCAACCTCAACCCCAAGATGATTTTCCATGCAACTTGGACTCAGTAGTTTGCCAGTGCTTTCTGAATGAGAAGTCATCGTCGCGGTCCAACTGATCTGTGTATGGAATGAACGGCGTACCTGAAATTTAAATGCACGCGTATTAAGCCTCACGACCACTTAAATATAATGTATATTTGTGTGCTTCTTGAATTAATAGAAGACATTGGAAATCTGACATTATAAAGTTATTGCAAATACGTTTTATGCGGGTATTTAACGTCTAAGTTTGTCGTATTGTCATTTATTATATACAGATAAAACTACTATGGAGAAAGAAATATACATTAATGGGGAAAAATTGGAGGTGGTGGAAACTTTTGAATATCTTGGGTCATTGATTACCAACAACGGCGACACAATGAAATAAATTAAACGGCGACTATCAATTGCTCTCCCAAAGACTAAAACAGCTGATAAATTATGGAGTGGGACAGACAGAACTACAAAAATTAGATTTTTAAGAGCATGCATCTTTCCCATTGCAACATACGCCTGTGAGACATGGACACTTACTAAACAAGCTGAACAGCGCATAAACGCCTTTGAATATAAATGTTATAGACGAGTTCTAAGAATATCTTGGGTAAAGAAAAGAACAAATCCATCCATACTTCAAGAGTTGAATATTGAAGAAGGTTGGCTATTAAAGACGATAAAACAAAGAAAAATGAAATATTTCGGTCACTTGAAACGTCGCGAAAGTTTGGAGAGAACAGTAATGGAAGGGTATATGCCTGGGAAGAGAGAAAGAGGAAGGCCAAAGAGAAGATGAGTGCAGGATGTGGCGGATGATCTCCAGATGGGTGTATCAGACGCGGGACATCTTGCTTATGATCGAGAGGTTTTCCGGAAGGTTGTTATGGGAGCGAGGTTCTGCAAAGGACATGGTACTGAATGAATGCATGAATATAACGGAAGAAATCGCTATGGCACATTGGTTAGTGAGCTAGCTTACCATAACAGTCTTGCTTGTTCCCGAATGCACTATTTTACAGACGCAATATGTAGATAAAATTCTCTTACAGTAACTGTATACATTCAAAATGGCACACACACACACCCCCCTTTCATGTCTCTTTATTTAATCCCCAGCGGACAAGACGTTTAGAATCCTCGCAAGACACTATGGCGGACTGGGACGCCAGTAGGTTGGACTATGTTAACAGCGATACCTACAATATACACAGTCGACAGAGTTCCCAAGGCAGCGGGTTTTCTGGCAGTAGTAAGGAGAATGCCAAGTAAGAATTTTTTTCGTGAAGATGTTTGGAAGATCAGTGGGAGAAGAGGAAACAACAGAACAAGAGAAATGACGTTGAATGAATTGAGATGGTGGCACGGAGCAATATCGTCAACAAAGCTGATCCGAAGCACAAGGGATCGAAGTTTGTGGAGCGACACGGACGCCTACGCCAGTTGACAGGGCGCATGATGATGTTGACATTGGATCATTGACCATATATGTTATAAGAGTTGTCAGTGTCGATAATATTGGATCATGACCACATATGTTATGTTAGTTGTCACGGTCGATGACATTGGACCAGTGACTACATATGTTGTATCAGTTGTCACTGTCGATGACATTGGACCAGTAAACACATATGTTATGTCATTGTTATGTCGATAATATTGGATCATGACCACATATGTTATGTTAGTTGTCACGGTCGATGACACTGGATAATTGACCACATATGGTATGTCAGTTGTTACTGTCAATGACATTGAATCATTGACTACATATGTTATGTCAGTTTTCACTATTAACGACATTGGATCATTGACCACATATGTATCATTTGTCACGGTCGATGACACTGAATCATTGACCAAATATGTTGTGTCAGTTGTCACTGTCGATGACATTGGATCATTGACCACATATGTTATGTAATTTGTCACTGTCGAGACATTGAATCATTAGTTGTCACTGTCGATGACATTGGATCATTGAACACGTATGTTATATTAGTTGTCACTGTCGATGACATTGGATTATTGACCACATAAGTTGTGTCAGTTGTCACTGTCGATGATAGTGTTCTTCATCCTCTTCTTCTTCTTCTTCTTCTTCTTCTTCTTCTTCTTCTTCTTCTTCTTCTTCTTCTTCTTCTTCTGCTTCTTCTGCTTCTTCTGCTTCTTCTGCTTCTTCTGCTTCTTCTTCTTCTTCTTCTTCTTCTTCTTCTTCTTCTTCTTCTTCTTCTTCTTCTTCTTCTTCTTCTTCTTCTTCTTCTTCTTCTTCTTCTTCTTCTTCTTCTTCTTCTTCTTCTTCTTCCTCTTCTTCGTTCATCCGGAGTGTTATTAGACCCATAATTAACGCACCTTAACTCAGGTATCTTTCATGTGTTGACTTTGGCAGATTCGGTTGACCGCTCCCAGTATTGCCTCAATCATAACCTTGACTGGCACTGGAATGAGCTGGTCCCATTGAGTTTATGGTCTAATTCCTCGAATCTCCATCATATAAACAGATCCTAAAACATGGAGGTCGGTGTGAGTACTCAACTACAACTAGGACTAACATACACCTCAACCATAACACATGCATAAGATATATATATTCAAAACAATGTTTTCCCGTGATGAATTTGAATAACGAAGACACAAACAATAGATTGCACGATTTATTGCCTGGCATATTTCGCTGCATCTCGTCAGGTACATACTGCAGAAATCACACAACTTACGTGAATTAATTAGATAAATCCTTCAAACTGAAATATACACATGTTCGCACAGTAATGTCGATTGTCTACCACGGTAATTTTAAACTGACTAACATGTCTTTCTGCTTACACAAGGACGGCTTACGAAGGTTGATTAGTATAGCTTCAGCAAACTTTAACAATCGACTACTTTGTGTGTTGAACAACACATGGAAGGCACTGTCTCTTTCAACTACGTGACCGCTCTCGAGCACATGTCTCCCGACCGATGAAGCCGGACTGTACCAGTGTGTCGGCCTGCCTAGGCTACCATATTCTGTGTGTAGTATCTTGTCCACCCAATTCGGAATGTGTTCCGAAACCCTACAATGTAACTGTCGCTCAGTTCTGCCTATGTAGATGGCCTCGCATCTGCATGTAAAGTGGTAAATACAATTTGATTTGGCGTACAAAGCTACAGGTTCTTTTACTGCTGGGACGGGGATCGGTGTGTTTCTGTACCTGATGACTAGAGTTGCAGTGGTGAGCCGGTCCCGCAGACGTTGCATTACATCATCTCCTCGGAAGGTTAGCTGGATGAATACCTTGAGTTTAGGGACTGTAGTTACTTCTGATTTCGGTTTGGGCTGTTGACAGTGGCGCTTTATAAATCCTGTGGAGTACCCTGCACCTTCTTCATAATCATCATCATCATCATCATCATCATCATCATCATCATCATCGCCGTCGTCGTCGTCGGTCATCGGTCGTCGTCGGTCGTCGTCGGTCGTCGTCGTCGGTCGTCATCGGTCGTCGTCGGTCGTCGTCGGTCGTCGTCGGTCGTCGTCGTCGGTCATCGTCGGTCGTCGTCGGTCGTCGTCGGTCGTCGTCGTCGGTCGTCGTCGGTCGTCATCGGTCGTCGTCGGTCGTCGTCGGTCGTCGTCGGTCGTCGTCGTCGGTCATCGTCGGTCGTCGTCGGTCGTCGTCGGTCGTCGTCGTCGTCGTCGTCACCATGTAACAGACCCTTTGCAAAACTCCACCCTGATCACAACCCACCAGAAGTATTCTCTATACTCCACCAGCCCCTCCTCCTTCCCCAACCTGCCCCACGTATTTCCATGCCTCGGGTGTCTTTAATGTCTGAGCCCTTCGTCGTGTCGGTGGACCCCTTGCCTCTTCTTCCAGGAACCATGCCTGATAATACTGTTCTTTCTAAACCACTATATCGTTTAATATGGCCAAAGTATTTCAGTTTATACAGAACGGGTCGAACAACCAATGTGCAAGTTCTACAAGGGGCACATAAAAACGTAAACTGATAAGATAAGATGCAGACAGTCAACATTTGTTTGTTTGTTTTTTCTTTTTTTTTTCTTTTTTTTTTTTGGCGGGGGGTGGGGAGGGGGGAGGAGGCACACGTTATGAGAAGAAATAAACTGGAAAACTTGGTGACAACTGGCAAGATTAGTGGGAAACGAGCAATGGCAAGTCAGAGAAGTAAATATCTGGATGGTTTGACCACATGGTTTGGTCCGGACAAAAACACAGGGCTGGTCCATGACTCTGGTGATCGTGTAAGATGGCGAAACATGGCCACCCACGCTTACCGGCATGGCACATGGTGATGTCAGTTTTCTAGACACGATGATATTAATTAGAATGGTTCCTTCTATGTTCAGATCTTGTCGTTGTCGCTTTCTTCATCTTCTGCACTGAATAATTTTTCTGTAACACTGATGATTAAAAGTCACAATTGTCTTATTTAGCGATTACGAAATGTTCCATGATTGAGTCTGTATGTTACCTACCACAGGAATGATAAACATTCTCAAACAGTTTACTTTAATGTGCTTGCTTACGTTGTGATATAGGTTCTTGAAACTGTTTAACCTCTGCAATGCTATGGTCAGCCTACTTCTGACTTCTTGAACGGTTCGCATTGTTGCTAATTAGGAGCCAAGTTATTCAGGTTGTGACAATTTCAGTATCTTCATTCTTCATTGTAACTGTTGGTTGGAGTGAATAAGATAAAGTAATTTATTTTGGGGGCTCAATAGACTTTCCAAAACTTTTTAGTCTCAGGCATATTTTGTTTAGCTGCGCCAGAAAAAAAAAATTGGACATGTGCACACACGCACGCGCGCACGTTCAGTAGCGGGGACGTGCTGTGGGTTTATGAGGTGTTTGGACCATCATATTTGTGCAGACCCGACTACACAGTGCAGCAGGTGGCGAGTCTTCCCACCCCCTAGCGATCGACGAGAGCTGGCATCGAACCTATGTTCGTTACATCCTTCCCGTTACACCAACTCACCAGCTGTAGAAATTCGGGTAAAGATGCACCAAAAGGCAAATGTTGGGAGGATTTGGGTAACAGGGTCGTAGTGTTTAGAGAGTTAAACACGACGAATAAACTATAAATGCGCCTGTTCCTACCCGCAGCTCCTGCAGCGACAGCACCGTGGATGACTCCAGCCAGAGGATGCTGATTCTGACGGAAGGCAATGACCTGACCAGCGAGAGTATAACAGAAACCACACAGTCAGTACTTGGCGACAACAGTGATCAGTGAGTTCTTGTAAAATATACCAATATTAATTGTATTATTATATTACTAAATCAGGTCTTAGTCAGATATGACTGAGGTACGGTATGACAGTAGGCGGTACTACCTGATTTCTGTTAGCGCCTAATGTTCGGCAGTGCTCACCAAATCCGACACCCCACATTGTGCCAACGGCTTCGGGCGGAGAAGCGCAATTGGAAGGGTACAAGCCTGACCCTAGTGCAAGGAAATGCAACCTAAAGACTAAATGTCATGTCATGGCAGGGCAGATGAAGTCTTAAGCCTGGTTGACAACTGGTCTAGGATGGAAGCTCCGAAAGGAGGACAGTAAAAGCATTGTAATACTGACCGGCAGCTGCTGCAGCTTGTCTTGCTCCAGGCGTATTAGCGTTACCTTTCCTCTGGAGTATATTAAGCAGGCCGAGAGAGGGGTCATGCTGCATGGGCAACACGTGGTCTCTAAATTCAGCCCAGGCTTTTTCACATCCCGCTGCGAATAATACCGAGCATTGAAGATTTAAATCATTTTTTATGTATATTTTCTACATTTAGTTCTGTATGCAGTTCCTAACCCTAACCTGAAACTGTAAAAGAACGTTCCTTTTTCTATCGCCATTTTCGAACATATTCGGCGGTAGTAAACGTCACGTGACCACCCACGTCTGCGAATAACACAGAACGTGGGAAGGCGTTATTCACAGCGCTCTGCGAATAATCACGTGGTTTTACAAACTATCTTCTGTCAAGAAGTCAAGGTGCCATTCATATTATTGTTATCTGTTCGTTTCTTGTTTCTTTAGTTTTAAACTCGTTTGTCTCATTCAATGGTTTCTTTAAAATTTGTAATACTTTTGCAAGAGGAAAAACTTACTGACCAATGAAAAGATGTTATCTTCAACGAGAAAAAAAGCGTTGGAGTGCTGCATAGAACCTGTGCTGGTGTATGAATGTGAAGTGTGGACAATGAGTAGAGAAGCTGAAGGGAAAAAAATCTAATGGCTGTGGAAATGTGGTTTCTGAGGAAAATGCAAAGAATATTTTATTTTATGATCGTCGTGCGAAAAGGGACAGCTATCGGTAAATCTTCTGGAACTTTAAGTGTTAACAGTTAATCACCTAATATCATCAATCCGTGAACTAGTGTGGCTGGATTTCTTAGAATGTTACATCCCTACATCACTTCCTGCTCTGTGATTGTCCACTAGTTGAGAGTTTCGCTATCAGGACGACCCGGCTAGAGAAGTAATGTGATAAATATGTTTGCTTTGCCTGGGAGTTTCTGAAAATAAATCAATCTGGTGACATCAAATGGATAACCCACTTTCCCTATTCAAACAAGTCTACAATCTGCCACTGCTATTCAGAAAGTTCTTCTGTACTTGCTGAGCCGGCTCCCTGATAAATACCTATGTTCTGCTGCAGACTGCAAAGTTAACATTAGCGCGTCAAATAACATTTACTATGCGTGTGTTATCGCTTGTATCTGTTGAGATAATCATTATAATGTCACCACGTTTGCAGATCTTGTTGTCGTGATCCTAAACATGTCCCATGGCAGGAATCTGCTGTGGGTGTATGACGTGCTAGGACCATGACATTTTGTAGTGTACGGGGGAATAAGTGGTCAGTCTTTCCCTCGCATAGCGAACACCATGCAGGCATCGATCCTCCGTCCAGCTGCGTTCATTTCGTTGTCAGCGTGACTTTCTTCTGCTAATGCACTGGTGTAAAGGTAACCTCCAGGCAGATACCGCCGCTGGGGTGTGAAGCTTTCACAATTCACATATTCTAGGCTGTGACATGAAATGTGAAGTTTTCATGTCTCACATATTCTAGGCTGTGACAAGAGGTGTGAAGTTTTCACATTTCACATATTCTAGGCTGTGACAAGAGGTGTGAAGTTTTCACATTCCACATATTCTAGGCTGTAACATGCGGTGCGGTGTGAAGTTTTCACATTCCACATATTCTAGGCTGTAACATGCGGTGCGGTGTGGAGTTTTCACATTCCACATATTCTAGGCTGTGACAAGAGGTGTGAAGTTTTCACATTTCACATATTCTAGGCTGTGACAAGAGGTGTGAAGTTTTCACATTCCACATATTCTAGACTGTAACATGAGGTGCGGTGTGGAGTGTTCATGTTTCACATATTCTAGGCTGTAACATGAGGTGCGGTGTGGAGTGTTCATGTTTCACATATTCTAGGCTGTAACATGAGGTGCGGTGTGGAGTGTTCATGTTTCACATATTCTAGGCTGTAACATGAGGTGCGGTGTGGAGTGATCATGTTTCACATATTCTAGGCTGTAACATGAGGTGCGGTGTGGAGTGTTCATGTTTCACATATTCTAGACTGTAACATGAGGTGCGGTGTGGAGTGTTCATGTTTCACATATTCTAGACTGTAACATGAGGTGCGGTGTGGAGTGTTCATGTTTCACATATTCTAGACTGTAACATGAGGTGCGGTGTGGAGTGTTCATGTTTCACATATTCTAGGCTGTAACATGAGGTGCGGTGTGGAGTGTTCATGTTTCACATATTCTAGGCTGTAACATGAGGTGTGAAGTTTTCACATTCCACATATTCTAGGCTGTAACATGCGGTGCGGTGTGAAGTGTTCACATTCCACATATTCTAGGCTGTAACATGAGGTGCGGTGTGAAGTTTTCACATTCCACATATTCTAGACTGTAACATGAGGTGCGGTGTGGAGTGTTCATGTTTCACATATTCTAGGCTGTAACATGAGGTGCGGTGGCCAGTTCTTTTCTTCGCCACTTTTTCTTCTTAGACAATCGTCATAAAATCTGAACATTAACCGATGCAGAATTCTTATGTACCTTTTGTTCCGACTTCCTGAGAAATACACATGTAATTCAATACTTTTGCTATACGCCCGCGTCGTACACTATAGATGAATGGCAATTATGGGTCGAACGTCATTATGAAGCGAACTGGCAGGGGATCTCAAAGTTAGGCGTAGTGAATAGAAACAATGACGTGGTAAAGCCTCGGACACTCATCAGCCTCGGACACTCATCAGCCTCGGTTACTCATCAGCCTCGGACACTCATCAGCCTCGGTTACTCGTCAGCGTCGGACACTCATCAGCCTAGGACATTCATTAGCCTACTCGCGAATGAAGATCGAAAGATGCCCACGGAAGATGTGATTTGTTAATTTAACCAGCATGTTCTAACGTCCACCGAGTGTGAATTCTATTAATTGACAAATAGTTTCAAATTTCCATCGTAGGAAAATCCTACTGCTTGACATTTCGGCTCAGATGTCCGCCACATGTCGTCAACTAAATGGCGTATCGGTGAGAAATCGTGCTTCGTTGTCAAATCCAACCACGCCGTTGTAAGTCAAGTGAATAAAGGTTCCTTTCATACACCTAAGCCTAGACAAAGAACAAGCAATTAGGAAGTCGAATAGAGCCCCTGGAGATGTGGATATACAGAAGAATTTGTCGTATTTCATGGAAACAAAAACAATCAAGCACAGTTAGTTGCATATCCTTTACAGGACGTAGCAGTCAACTGAAGCATTGTTTGGCTGTTTGTGATTCCTAGGCAAGTTTACTTTAAGTAGTTCAAAGACCGAGATCTGTGGAGATCCATGAACACCTACACCAGCTGGCAGGGCACATGATGATGATGAGTTTGCTATTGCTTTCTGAACGACCAGCACTCATACCACTAAATGGAAATCAAAGCAAAGCTTGCAAATCGCCGGCAGAGATTCTAGAAAAAAACTAGGAATGAAAAGAGAGATGCAATGAAGTGTCGTCTCCACAATGAAGGTTGACTGCAATGGATCTCCAACACTGTCTGCCTCTCTACTTGATTGCATATTCTGTCAGACTGCTGTTTGTTCATCTCTTGATGTTATCTTACCACCGGTATCGTTGTCTACCTCTTGCTCGCTTGCCTTCAGCCTTACCCTCCAGTATAGTTTTCATAAGAATGTTATGTCTTTTAACGTGGCCCAAATATTTCACTTGCCTTTTTAAACATTAGTTTCATGAACTCTTTATTCATTCCCAGTTTTTCTAGAACTTCTGTATTTAATTGTTTTTGTTTCCACGAAACACGACAAACTCTTCTGTATGTCCACGTTGTACAAAAGTTATCATCAGTCCTAAATCTACAAGGCTGGTTGATGAGTGCCAGAATGGCCTCGGATCACTGTATCTCTAGGGGATAACAACTCCTAGATCCCATGGCAGTTCGATTTAAGCCTATGATGCAAATGTATCCGTGGTGAACTGCCCTGACGCGAGGCGAAAATCTTGCATGGCGTACAGCCAGCACAGATCCCTCTGGAGTATCCCTTTATGGGCATCATAATGCCCTTAACTATCCACCGTGCCTGCTACTGAAGTCAGCACACCACAGGCAGTACATTATTTTCTTTTGTATGAGAAATCAGAAGATTCTCTCTCCAACAATGTTATTATCACATCAGGTTTAAATTACCACGAAGTTGATAAAGTGATTTATCCCCAGCAAGAATAAAATTCAAAAGTTATAAATTGCCCTGTCAAGATTTTCGCATTGGATTTTAAGATTTCTTTTTACCAGACTACGTTGTTTGCCTCCTTCAAAGTTACCCTAACGAAAGAGGTGTTCACTGAAGCACAGTTTTTTGCCCTAGGTATTCGCCAAGTCTTTCAGTTCGCGTTTTGCTCACGATCTACATGAACACTAAATGTACCCCTATTGCCTTAAATGGTTTTACATTGGCCTACATACAACGCTACTCGACCATACTAGACTAAACCCCGTAGCAAGAACTTACTATGGGTAAGTGAAGTGATAGAGCAAGCACATTTCTGTAAGTGGTAGTGCATTGAGGGTTTGGTGATCAACCTTTTCTCTCCAGTAGCGAACGTAGAGAGCTGGTATCGAACCCATACTTGGCCACGTTCATGCCATTGTGAGTGTAACACCCTACCCCACACACAAGACTTTTAACTGTTGTTTTGTCATTCATCTAAAGCTGCTGTTTTTGATGGATATAATCTTCTAATGGAAACCAGATGTGTATGGTCGTTATTTTATTGTTACATTGTTTTAACTCTCCCTCCTCGATTCGTATGTGTATTACGTGAGCCCATGATGACAGACCTCTGTCGTGTCCCCAGGTCAGTTTTCAGTGTCCCAACGAGACAGCCATTCAAGCATGGTTCGGGATATGGCACAGCGAAAGCTAAAGCCGCCAAGAGCCCCTTCACAGCACGTATGTTTTCATCTTTACTTTATAACCATTTGTATTTTCATCTTTACTTTATTACCACTTATGTTTTCATCTTTACTTTATAACCATTTATGTTTTCATCTTTACTTTATAACCATTTATGTTTTCATCTTTACTTTATAACTTGTTATATGTTTTTCTTTTTACTTTATCGCCTATTGTATGTTGTATGTTGTATCTTGGTGTCAGGTCTTAGTCAGATATGACTGAGCTACCGTATAACAGTAGACGGTACTACCTGCTTTCTGTTAGCGCTGAACGTTGGCCGGCGCTGACCAAACCTGACACCCCACGTTGTGCCAATGGCTTCGGGCGGAAGATCGCAATTGGGAGGGTACAAGCCTTACCCTGGTGAGAGGAAATGCAACCTAAAGACAAAATCTCATGGCAGGCCAAACCATGCCCTAAGCCTCGGTTGGCGGATCGAAGCTCCGATAGGCGGTCAGTTAAAGCATCGCTTTGCTGTTCCGGCAGCTTCTGCAGCTTGTCTTGTTCCAGATGGTGTTACCTTTCCTCTGGAGTGAACTAGGCAGGCCTAGAGAGGGATCATGCTGCATGGGCAACACATGATCTCTTTATTTTAGCCCAGGCTTTGTGCTATGGAGAGGCAATAACTCCATTGTCTTAACCGGTCTCGGAATCAAAGCGAGAGGCAACTGTTACGAGTTGTAAGTCCCTGTCAATTGGCGTAGACATGGGGCGCCACGCGTTGCCTCTGACGATGGGAGACACCTACAGGTGTCACTGATCAGCTACCGCCCGCCTCAAGCTGGGCAGCCCCCGGCCAATTGGGTGCTGATCCGTCACAGCCTGCCTGCTTCAATGGGTGCTTGGGGCTAGGACAAAATCTGAATCGCAGGCTGTAAAACCAATGCACCAAGTGCTAATAAAAATAAAAATAGAAACCTCAAGCTATGGCTTGCAACCTGGAACGTGAGAACCATGTGTCCAGGATTTTCCAATGACTTGACCAATATCTGCCAACTCACTCGATCACCAGAGTCGTGGATCAGCTCCGTGTTTCTGTCTCGACCATGCCATGTGGCCAAGCCATCCAGGTATTTAATTATTGGTCTTTCCCTTGGTCTGTTCCCTTCGGTCTTGCCAGTTGTCACCAAGTTCCCCAATTCATTTCTTCTCATAACATCGCCAAAAAATTGTGACTATCTACGTCTAATGTCTCTAATCAGTTTACGATCTTCATTTGTTTCTTGAAGAACTTGTTCATTGGTTTTTCTGTCTGTCCATGGTATTCATTGCATTTTCCTCAGAATCCAAATTTCCACAGCCATCAGATGTTTTTCATCTTGTCTGCTCATTGTCCACGTTTCACATCCATATAAAAGTACAGTTTCTATGTAGCACTTCAACTCTCTTTTTCTCGTTTCAATTGATATCTTTATATTGGCCAGTATGCTTTTCATCTTGCAAAAGGCTACCTTCGCCATGGCAATACTTGTTCCAATCTCTTCAAGGCATCTCCCATTAGATGTTATGACTGTTCCGAGATAGTTGTACCGATTCACTTTTTTAAGAATATGCCCATTTATTTGTATATTACATTGTGGTATTTCTTCCTTCCTAGTGACGACCATAATATGTGTCTTCTTACAAGTCAATTTTAACCCTAGTTGTTCACTGTGTGCAACAACCGCATCAACTAAATTTTGCAGGTCCTGTTCATTGTCTGCAATCAAGACTGTATCATCTGCGTATCTAATGTTATTGATATATCGTCGCCCAATGTTGATTCTTTCCAGATCTTCTATATTTCTGAAAATATGTTCACTGTACAGGGAAAAAAGATCTGGAGACACTACACATCCCTGTCTCACACCTCTCTTAATAGTCTGGTATTGACCTACTTCATTATCAATTCTTATGGCAGCTTTTTTTTTTTTTTTTCCGCGTTTCCATCCTGTTTCAGGATATTGCGGTCAACACCAGCATCTTTCAGCTGTATGTTGATTCCTAGGCTAGATTACGCTCATCAGCACGCCACGACTTTCTGAGCGACCGGCTCCATACTCTCATAAGTCACTTTTGCAATTCGAACCACTGCTAATTCTCGTCGCGTCACGTGACGAGGGTATTCGGGGTTAGCGGAGAAAGCTGCTAACACCTCGGCCATGGAGCCGGCTTATGGCAGCTTGTTGTTTCCAATATGTTTTTTACAAGTCTAATGTCTTTTCCATCAATTTGTAGATCTTCAAGCATCCTTATCATGTCGACATGTCTCACTTTATCGAAAGCCTTTGTGTAGTAAATAAAGCAGAGGTGTAGATCTCTGTTTACTTCTATAGAACGTTCAATTACTGTTCTCAGTATGTACACAGCATTTACTGTACCTTTGCCTTCTACAAACCCACATTGTTCCTCTAATATTTCAGGTTTTATTTTCTTCTTAACTCTTTGCATGATAATTCTTAGCAAAATCTTCGCGATGCGACTCATTATACTAATTGTTCGATGTTGATCACATTCCAAGGCTCCTAATTTCTTTGGGAGTGCAATAATACCAATTACACCAGCAGTATGTTTCACTATTACAGTACGTAGGAATGTTTATCATAACTGTACATATAGCCCTACCATAAAAACCAGGAGAAATTGAATATGATGATGTTTGTATAATCGACCTCATAAACCATGTCACTAAGTTTCTACTCAGAATTATAATTAGACGAACAAGAAAGAAAATAAAAACAGATATTGGCGAAGAACAGTATGGATTTTTTGAAGGAAAAGGTACAAATAATGCAATAAACATTAAGAACACTAATAAAGAGATCAAAAGAGACACAACATGAGATATATTTGAGCTTTATAGATTATACCAAGACATTTGATAAAGTAACACCTGATGAAATTATATAAATGTTGGAAGATATCAACATTGATGGGAAAGATCTCAGAATAATACAGGATATTTACTGGAACCAAGTAGCTGCAATAAAATGGAAAATAAAGAGGGCAGTTATGAACAGATGTAGCAAGGAATACGACAGGGGTGTGTTTTGTCACCGGATCTCTTCTCTCTCTACATATGAAATAATAACGAGGGAGATCAAAAAGATGCCAGGAATGCGAAATAGAGTTTATATTGTAAACAACCTACGCTATGCAGGTGACACGGTATAACGACAGAAAATGCCAAAGATCTACAACTTTTGAATATTGTAGGGACAGAGCGTGCAACAACCGTAAGGGGTTAGTTAAATGCAGTTTCACAATTATCCAAAATACCAAGTCAAGTGTTCGAAATCACCCGCTTCCGATTCCGAAGGAGATCGCTTTGCGTTGATTTGTATTATATGAGGCTTCAGCCGCTCAGAAGGCAATGGAAAACCACTGGGCGCAAAATTGCCTAGGAAATCACAAACAGCGAATAAATAATGGGGTTTGCAATGCAGCATCCCATAAAGGGCATGTATAAATAAATTGTTTGCATATCCTTTACAGGACATTGCTGTCAACATCAGCATCTTTCAGCTAATTGTTGATTTCTTGGCAAGATTACGGTCAGTAGTTTGCCATTGCTTTCTGAGCGGCAGGCTCACATACCCCGTAAGTTACCGACACGATTCGAACCACTGCTGATTCTCACCGTCGTCACATTACTTACGAGAGTATACGAGATTACGGAGAAAAGTCGCTAACATCTAGGCCAGGAAGCCGGCAAAGGGCACGTAACTACCTGTTATTCGGGACAAATACCTCACCTGTATAACGTGCACGCAGCACTTTAGCTTACCTTACACAGCACATGTATGTACAAGATAAATTAACACCGCTGTGTCTGTGACAACATGCCAGGATCTACATTGTGAGAAAGTTCCTCCCCCACCCCCGGGGCATTAGGCTGGAGTCGGTTGACAATGAACTATTTAAACCCCTGGAGAAAACATGATCCATCCAGTCAGTCCACATGTTAGTCATTAGTAGTTAATCGCGGTTCCAACTTCACGGCAAAAGGGTCACCCCCATAATGCTTCGTTTCTGTGCCTGTGAATATCATATAAAATGCTCCCACTGCCCCATGTGAAAAGTGAAACAAACAGCAGTACCGACAAACCAACAGCACGCACAGGCAAGTGCATGCATAAGGCCGCTGCCAGAATGCCAACACAACAGTCCGCCACGAAAATGACAGTTTATCACCAATGGAAGCAGCAGTCAATAGAAAAGGAGCAATTCACACACATTACCGCATAATACAAAACTAGCTAGTTCAGCAACCGGTCGCCGATATTTTCTGAACATGCAGTTCACAATACAAAACCGCAGACTGATGTAACAGCACTCCACGCGAAATCCATAGCTCACGGTGTCGCTCCAAGCACTTAGCTGGGGGGGCGGAACCATTGTCCGTATGTGCTGTGCTGAATTATGCCCTGGTTACATTCTGACAGGCCTCACCGCAGATGTAGAAATCCAGTACCGGTCTTGCACGCCCGGCTTGGTTTTAAGAAGGAAAGATAAGCTGTGCAGATGAGTTCTTGTGGTGATGGTACCTTAATTTAACGTGCTAACAAGCATAAATTGACTGCTGCTTTCCTTGAAAATATTCATCTTGACGTTTGAAAGTTTACGAAAAACTCGGAAGAAATGCTCCATATATTCAGGAAAATCATCATTAAGTGCCGCCTGTACATTGAAGGTGTGTCGACAGAGTTACCAAAGCCTTCTGCCGTGCATTTTTAGATTGCAATCAGGCAGGTTTATCATCGTCGTTGTTCCATTACCTCTACCCCGTCCAACCTCAGAAGAGAAGTTATAATTAGGGCCAATACCAGTCCCAGATTAACATAATCCTGAACCGAATAAGTTATATTTTTGATATTAATTTGAAAGGGATTATTGTCCATAGGAAGTCATGAATTCCAGCCCTTTTCTTGATGTTGTCCACATGTATGTAACGGCCTCTTCCTCTTGCAAGCTTTCCTCCTCTTTTCGTCCAGCATATCCTTCACCAAGGACCCATGTCTCCTTTCATGGCTGTCGTATCTTGTTTTCGTTTTAGGGAAGCTTCTAGGCTTGAATTGAAATTAGCAGTTCGGATAGAATATAAATACCAGAAACAAAGGATGTTGCGGAGACAGGCTTTCGTCGGCAAACAAACACATGACATAACAACCACATATAACCAACGGAGATATCACTACGATCATCATCCAGTGCCTTGGTGGCTGGCGTGGGTGATCATGCCTCTCCAAAAATTACGATCTGCGACGTCGTGAATCAATTCGTGTGTTCACTCCCTTCTGTGCCATGACACAAGACTGTCGTCAACCTTTTCACGCCGTCTACCTCTATCTCTCTTTCCGCAAATCTTTCCGGTTGTCACAGCATATTCCAGTTTTGTTTTTTTCTTGTCGTCTCATAACGTGGCCAAAAAACAATGAATGCCTATTTTTGAGGCATTAATGCACACACAGTAGATAAAGTAAATTAGGCAAATGCGTGGATATAACGACTAACAGGTCAAGGCCATATAGTATACTGACTGGCAATCGAAAGCGTGGTTACGTTATGATTGCAATGGGTTAAACTGTGGTCACCTGTGGACATGTAAACTATATATACACACCAAGTATATGATAACAAAGGACATTTGGGTAAGAAGCCTTCAATAGCAAACACAAGAAATCACAACCACGTATACAGAGCGGTTGGTCACACAGCATCCTTCCGTATGTGTATTTTGTTAAGCTACTCTATATTTCATATTTTTTAATTGGTCACTCCGTGGCGATGGAGTCACGGACACAGTTCGTAATCCCGTTTACCCGCTTTCGAAACACATCTGCAGACGATTTGGTAGCAAACCGTCCTGCGTTGATTTTTTACGAATTGGTTGGGTGCCGGTAGTTCAAAAAGCAATGGCAAACTACTGAACGTAAACTTGTCAAGTGATCACAACAGCAAAAACTGCTGGTGTTGACTGCGATGTCCTGTAAAGGATATGCAACTAACTTTATATTGTTTTCATGTCCTCAGACGACGTTTGTTGTGAAGGGGGAGCGAACGCGATTCGCAATTCCGCTCGAAATCGGCTGCAGGCGATTAGGAAGCAGATGGCCTTGTGTTGATTGTTAACAATAGTATGCGCGTCGGTGGTTCAGAAAGCAATGGCAAACTACCGAGCGTAAACGTGCCTAGTAAATCAAAAACAGCCAAGAAATGCTGGGGTTGACTTCGACGTCATGTAAAGGACCTGCAACATTCCGACAAATTTACCAAATGTTAACCCATTTCAGTCAGTTAGGATAGAAAAAGTTATATTCCCCTTGCCAAACCTCTCTCTCTCTCTCTCTCTCTCTCTCTCTCTCTCTCTCTCTCTCTCTCTCTCTCTCTCTCTCTCTCTCTTTCCTGCCCTCCCGCCCCCTCCCCCAGTTGGGGCATCAAGCCGTCCTATGCTCTTTCCTGCTGGTCTATCTATGTCCTTCCAACATTATTCATCTCTGTCAGTAATTCCCTCCTCCAACTGTTTTAGGTCTCTTGTTATTTTGTTTGCTTTGTCAGTTCCAGACAAGAGAGAGTCTAGTTATACTGTCCTCAGGTTTCTCTGTGTGTGTATCCAAAGCCGGCGCCTTTTCGCCACCTCTTGGCCACCTCTTGGTTCACTGGAATTTGTTTAGTTCTCTCCTTGAGCTTTACGCTGGTGATTCTGTCATGCCATTTTATTGCCACTATTCCGCGCAGGCACCAACGAGTGACTGTGTGTAGTTTATTAGTGATTCCTTTAGTTGTTCTCCGTGTTTCTGACCCATACAGTTGTTGTTAATTAGTGGCATATCCTTTGCTTAACGTCACAGTCAACCCCGACAATCTTTAGCTATTTGTGATTTCTTGGCAAGTTTAACGTTCAGTAGTTTGCCATTACTTTATGAACGACCGGTACTCATACCATTGAAAGAAAAACAAGCGCAAGGCGGCCTGTTTCCAAATCGCGCTGCAGCTGTGTTTCGAATTCGGTATGCAGGATTGCAAATTGCCCTCGATACCCCTTCGCCGCAGCATCGACCATACAATAGTACCAATTTAACACTGGAGTTTAAAAATATAAATTTGTTGCTAAGTTTACTTTCGTTTGAATGTCCATTTTCCCTTGTGGATAATTGTCAACTATTTGTATTGTTTCCCCAGCTCCCATTGATACAGTACCTGTGGAGGACATCATCATACCCAACGATGGCAACCTATCAGCATTCACGAGCGTCCAGCTCGCCAACTTCCTCAAATACCTCAAGGTCGACGAGAGAATCATCTCCCACTTGTACCGGAAGTCGGTAGACGGGAAACGGTTCTCCAAAATGACCGATTCAGAACTGGATACCCTGGGTATAAACAATCCGGTAATCATATTCTTCAGGACCAAGAGCAGTGTCAAGAGCAAAAAGAAAGGGCCGTTCATGCTGTAGGTATGCCAGGATTTGATGGAGGAGAAGTATTGTAACCAAAGAAGTATTCAGAGCATGTATGGAAGAGGTGAGGCGACCAATTACCTGTATAGGATGTAAAGTGCGATGTCTGGTTATCATCATCATGATTTGGATGATAGAATAGGGTTGGTTTGAATATGTTATTCAACATAGTAGAGATTAGATAGCATAGAGTTGGTTTGAATATGTTATTCAATATGGAAGAGCTGAGATGGTCAACAACATGTAATATGTGATCTCTTGTTATCATCATCATCATCATCATCATCATCATCATCATCATTTAGATCATGTCCTAGTTTGACACTGATAGCATAGAAATGGTTTTAATATATTATTTATTATCTGTCGTTTTAAGGTTAAAGAACTATTTGGGTGTTTCAGTATCGGTGTCTGTTGATTTTTAAGCGCACTTGATTTTAAACATCTGATTTCGATTTCTCTGTCTGTTCTATCATACTCGTAATCACAGAGAACATTTTGCACTGATAAAATTTCGGCCAATTGCAGATAAAGAAAGTCGCTTATGGCGATTATTCATCTCATGACATTTGACCAGTGGAAACAAAAGTAAATCCTGTCTTTCATGCACTATCTGAAGAATTCAAACAGTGTTGTAGTGTATAGTTTAATATCTGCCGGTAAAATCATTCATTCATAACGTTTGAACATACCTTGTGGATGACTAAATGCATGCTAACTGTTAAATAACTGTCATACCCCAGGTCTGACTAAACAGTGTGACAGACGAGCATTTATTGTCCCAATTCTAATCATCATCAACATGTGCCGTGCCGATAAGCGTGAGCGGTCATGTTTTGCCATCTCACTCAATCACCAGAGTCGTGGATCAGCTCCGTGTTTCTGTTTCGACTATGCCATGTGGCCAAGCCATCCAGGTATTTACTTCTCTGCCTTTCCCTTGGTCTCTTCCCTTTGATCTTGCCAGTTGTCACCAAGTTCTCCAATTCATTTCTTCTCATCACATGCCCAAAAAATGTTGACTATCTACGTTTAATATCTCTAATCAGTTTACGATCTTCATTTGTTTCTGGAAGGACTTGTTCATTGGTTTCTCTGTCTGTCCCTGGTATTCTTTGCATTTTCCTCAGAAACCACATTTCCACAGCCGCCATATGTTGTTCAGCTTGTCTGCGCGTTGTCCACGCTTCACACCCATACAAAAGTACAGGTTCTATGTAGCACTTCAACACTATTTTTCTCGTTTCAATTGACATTTTTTTTATTGGTCAGTATGTTTTTCATCTTACAAAAGGCTGCCTTCGCATTGGCAATTCTGGTTCTAATCTCTTCAAGGCATCTCCCATCAGATGTTATGACTGTTGCGAGATAACTACCGATTCACTTGTTTAAGAATATGCCCATCTACTCGTATATCACATTGTGGTATTTCCTTCTTCCCAGTGACGACTATAAATAATCTGTGTCTTCTTACAATTCAATTCTAACCCTAGTTGTTCACTGTGTACAACCGCATCTAATCATGATATCAGAAATGTCAAAGATCCATTTACAAACCTTATACGCCGTGTTAAGCATATGGTGCTAAACCCATATTTGTATAGACCAGTCAGCACGCATGCGAAATGAAGTGGTCAATATCATGAAGTGGTCAATATCATGAAGTGGTCAATATCATGAAGTGGTCAATATCATGAAGTGGTCAATACCATGAAGTGGTCAATATCATGAAGTTGTCAATATCACGAAGTGGTCAATATCATGAAGTGGTCAATATCATGAAGTGGTCAATATCCTGAAGTGATCAATATCCTGAAGTGATCAATATCATGAAGTGGTCAATATCACGAAGTGGTCATTATCATGAAGTCAATATCATGAAGTGGTCAATATCATGAAGTGGTCAATATCATAAAGTGTCCTCAAGCTTCAGCTTTTACTTCCTGAGACATTTCCTGGTGCATATTTTAGGCTGGGCCGGTTTCAGATTCTCATGTCAATGAAACATTTTCCTATCCATGCGGATTCGAACCCCTTACCCAGGGTCCGGCAGATGAGCGTCTAGCCACTACTTTATCGTGGCTACCATGAAAAGGGCAATATATCAAATCATAAAATGTATAGTTCTTCAAGAGGAAAACGTATCACTGAATGTGAAATCCATGACAGACAGAAAAACCAATGACCAAGTCCTGCAAGAAACAAATGAATATTTTAAACTGATTAGAGAAATTAGACGTAGACAGCCAAAAAAATTTGACAACGTTATGAGAAGAAATCAATTGGAGAACTTGGTTACAACTGGCAAGATCAGGGGAAGAGAACAAGTGGAAGACGGAGAAGTAAATACCTGGATGGTTTGGCCACGTGGCATGGTCGATACAAGAACACAGAACTGATCCACGGCTCTTGTGATCGAGTGAGATGGCGAAACATGACCTCCCACGCTTATTAGCATGGCACATGATGGAAGGATTAAATCCGTGACTACTGGGCCCACAGGGAAAGATCTAACCGCTACAATCCTGAGGAGCCCGAATAATCATATCAATCAATCAATCAATCATGTGCCATGCCGGAAAGCGTGGGCGGTCATAACTCGCCATTTCACTCGATCACCAGTGTCGTGGATCAGCTCAGTGTTCCTGTTTCGTCCATGCCATGTGGCCAAGCCATCCAGGTATTTTCCTCTCGGTCTTCCTCTTGGTCTGTTCCCCTCGATCTTGCCAGTTGTCACTAAGTTCTCCAATCCATTTCTTCTCATAACATGTCCAAAAAATTTTGACTGTCTACGTCTAATTTCTCTAAACAGTTTACGATGTTCATTTGTCTCCTGTAGTACTTGGTCATTGGTTGTTATGTCTATCCATGGTATTCTTTGCATTTTCCTCAGAAACCACATTTCTGCAGCCATCAGATGCATTTAAGCTTGACTGCTCATTGTCAAAGTTTCACATCCATACAAAAGAACAGGCTCTATGTATCCCCTCAACACTCTTTTTCTCGTTTCAATTGACATCTTCTTATTGGTCAGAATGTTTTTCATCTTGCTAAAGGCTACTTTCGCCATGGCGATTCTTGTTCTAATCTCTTCAAGGCATCTCCCATCAGATGTTATGACTGTTCCAAGATAATTGTACCGATTCACTTGTTGAAGAATATTTCCATTTACTTGTATATTACATTGTATAATCATATATGCTTGCCATATTGTCAGTTCATACATTTATTACTGTTAATTGATATAAGGATTGTGCACTTTGTACTTTACATATTCGTGAAAGTGATTGTGCATATAAATGTCATGTTATTAATTAATATACAAATTAATGAGCGGTTATTTAATCATTGTATATTGTTCTAGCATTGTTAATTACTGTGTGTAATTATTGCTTTGATAATTACTGTACTACACAAAGGCTTCCGATAAAGTAAGCCATGTCGACGAGATATAGATGCTTGCAGATCTACAAACTGATGAGAAAGGCCTTAGATTTTTAAGAACACATATTGAAAACAATGAGCTGTCATAAAAATTGATAGTGAAGTGGATCAATATCAACCTATTAAGAGAGGTGTTCGACAGAGTCGCGAAATGTCTCCAGATCTGTATTCCCAATATAGTGAACAATTTATGAGAAATTTGGAAGATATGAGAGGAATCTCGATTGAACAAATATAACATCAATAATATACGATATGAAGATGATGAAGTATTGTTTGCAGACAACGAGCATGATCTGCAACATTTAGTAGATGTAGTTATTGTACGCAGTGAACAGCTTGGTTTAGAAATAAGTTGTAAGAAAATAGAGATTATGGTTGTCTTCAAGAGGCAAGAAATAACGCAATGTAATATACGGGTTAATAGTTTTTACTTAAACAAGTGAATCGGTGCCGGCTCCCTGGCCGAGGGGTTAGCAGCTTTCTCCGTTAACCCCGAATACTCTCGTGGTTGACGTGAGCGCACGAGAATTAGAAGTGGTTCGAGTCGCGCCAGTGACTTATGAGAGTATGGAGCCGGTCGCTCAGAAAGTCGTGGTGTGCTGTTGAGCGTAATCCAGCCTAGGAATCAACATACAGCTGAAAGATGCTGGTGTTGACCGCAATATCCTGAAACAGGATGGAAACGCGAAAAAAAAAGAAGAAAAAGTGGATCGGTACAACTGTCTCCGAACAGGCATAACATCTAATGGAGGGCACCTAATACGAAGTATAATAAGAATCGTTATGGCAAAGGTAACATTTTGTTAAATGGGAAAACATACTGACCAATGAAATGTTGTTAAATTCAGTAAGGGAAAAGTATGTTGAAGTGCTATATAGAACCAATATTGTTATATGCATGGGAAACATGGACAATAAGCAGATAAGCTGATAAAAATCTAATGCTAGGGGAAATGTGGTTTCTGGGAATAATGTGAAGACAACCATGGACGGACAGAAAAATCAATTTAGCAAGTCCTACAAGAAACAAATGATTAGGCACAGACAGTCAAGACTTTTGGGGCACTTTATGAGGAGAAGTAAAATAGAAAAAGTATCGACAACTGGCAAGATTGATGATAAAAGAGCAACGGGAATACACAGATAAATATCTGAATGGCTTGGCCACATGACATAAAACATGCAAGACTACCTCTGAAGTCAGAGTGGGCTCGACTGAATGGTGAGGGACACCGGTAAAAGGGAAAGCAATCCCACACGCAAAACTCAGGCCTCTACTACAAACAGTGTGTAGGGACTACGCTTGAGTTTCAGCGAGCAAACAAAATGAAGAAAAGAAAAGAAGATATACAAGACCACAGAGTTGATCCGTGACTCTGGTGATCATGTGAGATGGCGAACCATGACCGCCTACTATTATCGGCATGGCATTTAATGATGATACAATGTATCTTTAGAAGAGATGAACGCGTGCCCATATACTTATAAAATGTGTATTCAGGATCATGTCTTGGAGACCTTATCATATCTCCAAAGCCAGACAACTAGTGTCACCTGTGTCGTTCATGGCTAAACTAGTCGGGGATTTATGAATATTTGACCAAGTCTGCTGCCTGTTGGAGATTTTCACGGTGGCCTTGCGTTCGATCCACATTTGTGCAGATTTGATTTTGTAAAATATCGCTGGTCTCCCAGGTCGATCTATTAAACAGATTCAGTGCCAGACAAAAATTCCAAAAGAAAAAAAAATGGATGACGGAAAATGTGACGAATGAGCATGACAGGGTTATGACTTGAAATGTCTTCATTTGGTAGCAAGCATGTTATATTATAACGCAATGATAACATGTCGCCGGTAAATAAATCCTTGGCAGATACGGGAAGTCGCTAAAGACGATTATTCACTCCATGACATTTAATCAGTTAGCTTTAAAAACAAAATTGAACGTGTGTCAGATGCTTGTCAGATTTGTATGCAGATGAGTGATCTTTAAGACATTACCATATTTACTCAGCTACACTACTATCTTTAATCTTGTAGGGCGAACTGGCCAGGGTGTCAACTTTCCCATGGCAAGAGGGTCCTGTTAAACCCCGATGAAGTGGGCCCATTTAAACATTGGACAATATGTTACACATGTTGATGTTCTTTGAGTAGCTTTGTCTCCTGGAAATCAATATTGGTAGACCCTGTTTGTCACTGTTTGTAGAAGTGCCATCTTATTCTGTACTTGGCTGTTCCGATGTGAAGTATGAAAGCCTGGTATCTGCTGGGTCGTAAACTTAAAAGTAACGTATAATGATTGTCTAATTAATCCTAAATATAGTCAAACATGTAGGGTTGGTTGGTAGGTTGGTTGGTTGTGAATCTTCTGGAAGACTTTGTGTTGTAACTCTTAAATCCGATGCAGTGCCGATCAGATCCTATAAGCCCCGAAAAGAGCTTCTTGGAAATTTACTATGTCTGGCCTGGTGCAGTTCATATAATTTATATTGTACTTTCACCCCTGAAACTATTAGCCACACTTCCACCCCTACCCCACCCCACACCCTGCCCCTTTCCAAAAAACACACACTTGTGTGTGTACGTGTGTTAAGGCAAATATTGCCTTGTGGCTGTCATTTATAAGGCAGTCTCCTTAAACAGTGATTGTACATTTGAGGGCGGGTGCCCAGTCGCCTACCTAGTCGTCTTTTCTCCCTGGACTTATATGTTATCGTTATAGATGACAGTTCCTCAAATGCCAAGATAGTCTGGCATCGGGGCGTAAAGCCTAATGAGTTTGAGCCTTCCGCCAGCCAGGCTCTCCTGAAGCTTGAGATGATCTCTGACCCGAAGGCATCTATTTATGAGTTGTTCATCACAGGAACTAAGGAGTTCGATGTGCAGGACAAGAAGACCATCATCATCTTCGTTCCCGTCCCTCAGCTTAGGGCTTACCAGAAAATCCAAACTTGTCTGGTCCGTGAATGTGAAAAGACGTTCAACTGAAAATTTGCCCAAGCCTACATGGGACAGCAAGAGGAAGAATAAGTAGAAGAGACCATGGATCCATACTCTGAGAGCTCTACGTGATGCTTGGGTGGAGGACTTGTGTTTCCCTACTGAGATTGTCGGCAATCGTTTACGAGTTAAGTTGGATGCTTCCAACGTCATTAAAGTTAATGTGGATAAAAGCCAACAAACCAATGTTGTGCACAAGTTGTAGACATTCACATCTGTGTACAAGAATCTCAATGGCAAAGATGTGAATTTTGAGTTCCCTGAATTTATATTGTAGGGATAAAGTGAGTACAAAATGTTTGTAGTGTCGGAAATGTGGCTGAATCGGTCACATGATTATTAATCTGAGGGTGGGAGGAACTATAAATTTAACTTCTCTTTTGAGGCAATGGAATGGTTTTGATGGATTGATGGACTCATACGCGAGTCTGGGATATATTCATTTTCGAGGTTGGGTCGATACAGGGGCATACAGGTTCCAAAAACAAGATGCTACCACTTCAAAGAACTGAATTTGAACCGTGTATTGCGAATAACAGCATCACGCACCTCACGCCCAGTATGTGTAATCTAATTCTAAATATTGCATGTTCTTTGCAGGACGTTGCGATCAACCCCTGGTTGGAATTGCTATGCAATTTTACGTTCAGTAGTTTGCCATTTTTCTAAAACATGTTAATCGGGGCTGTGGCTTTGAGAATAATGAGGCACGCAGTTTCATTGTTCCCCGTCATACAGGGTCGATGATTCGAAATCAGCTCCTGGTGATTTGGAAGCACATCGCTTTGCGTTGGTGTAGATGGTATGAGGCTCGGCCGTTACGAAATCATTGGCAAACTACTGAACTAACATTGCAGAGTAAATAATTAACAGCTAATAAATGGAGTTGATTGCAATTTCTTATAATGGACATGCAACTAACATAGTTTTCTCAGTCCCTGAACGAGAAGTCAGCGTTTGAGTCCAGGGGTGCGTGTGTGCGCGTGCGTACGTGTGCGTGTTTGTTTGAGTATATGTGCATAAGCGAGTGTTGCTTGTTATGAAACATGTTATTTCCCCGGGAAGGTTAACCCGGTCAACAAATGCCCGCAGAAGTCGGATGTGTCGGCCTAACGGCGCAAGAACGCAGCTCTGCTGTAAACAGGCACAACGCAATCACATCCGAAAAAAAACTCCGGATGAACGAAGAAGAAGAAACATGTTATTTTAGGTTTATATTATGTATTTGAGGAGCGGCTGGCCGAGTGGTTAGAATATCGGATTCTTCTTCGGGAGACCCGGGTTTGACTCCTCGGTAAGGTGTGGAGTTGTTGTTGTTGTTTTTTTCCTGTCGGGGGCAAAAAGAAAACTCTAAAACCCTAACCTGCACATTTCGCAGTGACTGCAATAGCCAGGCGGCCTTAATTCCTCAGGCTCAAGACCCCCCTGTCATACACCGCAAGGTACTATATTGGCAGCAAATGACAGTTATGTATTGTGAATGTATGATACCGCACATAATCAAAAGACCATATAAAGAAATGAACAAAATCAGCTACACGTGTTTGTGATGCCTTTATGTGTGTTATTGTGCTATCTCTTGGCGGTGCCGTCCCTGTAGCGAAGGGGTTACGGGCGAAATGTATAATCCCCTATACTGTTTTCAAAACACAGCTGCGGGAGATTTGGCAGCTAATCGCCCGCCTTGCATTGGTCTTCATACAATGGTATGAGCGCGGTTCGTTCAGAAAGCAATAGCAAACTACTGAACTTAAACTTGTCACGAAATCACAAACAGGCAAACAATGCTGAGGTTGAGTGCGACGTCCTGTAAAAGATTTGCAACTAACTGTTGACGGCTGTTATTTGGGGGTCGACTAGGGATGTACGGCAGTCGAGTTCATTATGTCATGAGCGCGGAGTGTGACGAGTGTTCGGGGCCAGTGTTCGTCGTCCGCCAACAGAGGAAAATACTGGCCACCTATTTCTCCGTATTTTCAAGCCTACAATTCTCCATATAATAAGTCTACATTTCTCCGTATATTCAAGCCTACACTTCTCCGTATATTCAAGCCCACATTTCTCCGTATATTCACGCCTACATTTCGCCGTATATTGAAGCCTACATTTCTCCGTATATTCAAGCCTACATTTCTCCGTATATTCAAGTCTACATTTCTCTGTATATTTAAGCCTACATTTCTCCGTATATTTAAGCCTACATTTCTCCGCATATTCAAGCCTACATTTCTCCATATATTCAAGCATACATTTCTCCATATATTCAAGCATACATTTCTCCGTATATTCAAGCCTACATTTCTCCGTATATCCACCCCTACATTTCTCCGTATATTGAAGCCTACATTTCTCCATATTTTCAAGTCTACATTTCTCGGTATATTCAAGCTTGCATTTCTCGGTATATTCAAGCCTATATTTCTCCATATATTCAAGCCTAAATTTCTCTGTATATTCGAATCTACATTTCTCAGTATATTCAAGTCTACATTTCTCTGTATATTTAAGCCTACATTTCTCCGTATATTTAAGCCTACATTTCTCCGCATATTCAAGCCTACATTTCTCCATATATTCAAGCATACATTTCTCCATATATTCAAGCATACATTTCTCCGTATATTCAAGCCTACATTTCTCCGTATATCCACCCCTACATTTCTCCGTATATTGAAGCCTACATTTCTCCATATTTTCAAGTCTACATTTCTCGGTATATTCAAGCTTGCATTTCTCCGTATATTCAAGCCTACATTTCTCCGTGTATTGATGCCTACAGTTCTTCTTATGTTCAAATTACATTTCTCCGCATATTCAAGCCTATATTTCTCCCTATATTCAAGATACATTTCTCCGTATATTCAAGACTACATTTCTCCGTATATTAAAGCCTACATTTCTCCGTATATTCAAGCCTACATTTCTCCGTATATTCAAGCCTACATTTCTCCGTATATTCAAGCCTACATTTCTCCATATATTCAAGCTACATTTCTCCGTATATTCACGCCTACATTTCTCCTTATATTCAAGCTACATGTCTCCGTATATTGGCCCCTACATTTCTCCATATATACAAGCCTACATTTCTCCGTACATTCGAGTCTACATTTCTCCGTACATTCGAGCCTACATTTCTCCGTATATTCAAGCCTACATTTCTCTGTATATTGAAGCCTACATTTCTCCATATTTTCAAGCCTACATTTCTCGGTATATTCAAGCCTACATTTCTCGGTATATTCAAGCCTGTATTTCTCCATATATTCAAGCCTAAATTTCTCTGTATATTCGAGCCTACATTTCTCAGTATATTCAAGCCTAAATTTCTCCGTATATTCAAGCCTACATTTCTCCGTGTATTGATGCCTATAGTTCTTCTTATGTTCAAGTTACATTTCTCCGCATATTCAAGCCTATATTTCTCCGTATATTCAAGCTACATTTCTCCGTATATTGACGCCTACATTTCTCCATATATTCAAGCCTACATTTCTCCGTATATTCACGCCTACATTTCTCCTTATATTCAAGCTACATGTCTCCGTATATTGACGCCTACATTTCTCCATATATACAAGCCTACATTTCTCCGTATATTCGAGCCTACATTTCTCCGTACATTCGAGCCTACATTTCTCCGTATATTCAAGCCTACATTTCTCCGTATATTCAAACCTACATTTCTCTGTATATTCAAGCCTACATTTCACCGTATATTGAAGCCTACAGTTCTTCTTAAATTCAAGCTACATTTCTCCGTATATTGAACCCTACAAAATGTGATGGCTTTATCATATCACAGGTCGAAGGTCAGCAGGGCAGAAAGGATAAGAGCTCTCTTTCTTTAACATTATGTGTGCTGATGCTGAGGTAGGGGGTTCAACCCCTACACCGTTCAGTTGGACTAAAATGTTAACTTCTCGTTCTTGACTTGGGAACGTAAATTACAGGTACCTCTGAAGTCGGATATATTGTAATAGTACAGCGAAGTGACGATGAACTGGCAATAACTCCATGACAGTTCTGGTTTCATATTAATTTATTCAAAATCAACAAACCTTCAATCAAGCCAGAAGTCACTCAACTAAATCATACCTCCATATCGAAGGATGGGTCGTTCACAACTGACCTTGTTTCTACGATGCTCGTCATAGGACGAGCCACCCTAACTACCCCATATTATGGTGCTTGACCGTGCCCTACTTCCCTATTGACTATGCACACCTCGTTGCCCCTTCTTCCTATTCCTAACTCTGTTACATTTCCTCCCTTTCTTCAACCAAGACTTTTCCCTGAAAAGTCTTGATCCCACAACTCATTTACCCCACATCTATGACCCGAGACACTTAACCCAAAAATTCCACACAATCAAAGTTACTTCTTCTTCTTCATTTTATAAAGTCATAAGCAATCCGCTTACTACCTGAACTTACTCAACTCCCAACTACAGAAATCATATACCCCTTACTCATTACACTTCTCTCTATCCCCACTATTTATCGTAGTGCCAGCCGCCACGACCTACAACCCATACTTCTTCTTCGTAATAAAATCCACATATATCATATCACACAAGCTCATTCTTGTATATGTATCTATCGTACATCATAATATTTCTGCATTACAAGATCTTAGTTTTATACAACACATGACAACATATTTTCGGAATACTTTTTCTACTCTTCATAAGCAATCCGCTTAAACTTTCTTATCACGATCTCAAAAAATTCAAAACGCTGTACTCTTCTGATACTACCTCAAACTCTCTATCGCCATCACTAACAGTATTACCTCCACACTACTACTTCTCCACTTTCAACCAACCTGAAATCACTCGCACACGATAGGAAGACAAAGAATCGGTGCGCACCGGAGATTCAAAGAAGTAGAACTCTTCCTCACAAAACCCACACTCACCTAAACCACACACCTTTACTCCCCTATGTCATTTGAGACTTTATGTAATAAAGTCTAAAACAATTATCTCTTCTACAGTTCACTTATACCACTTATTATGGTAACAGTTTACGCTGCTATCTACAGCATCAAGTACCTTCTTCTTCTTCAGCGTTCCGAGCCATTGAGGTTCTTTGCTGCAAATACAATCCGTCTCCATTCGTCTCTCTGGTGGACCTTCTCTTGCCAGTCGTTGATTCCAAGTGCTTGTAGGTCTGTACATGTATTATCTCTCCACCGTCTTCTTGGTCTACCTCGGGGTCTACGGCCATTTATTTCCTGAGTGTAAGCGAGTTTTGTTTCCCTATTATCTTCCATTCTTTCTATATGCCCCAGCCATTGTAGTCTATTAGCCTTCATGATACCAGTGATTAGCGGGGACTTAAACAGATCATAAATGTCTTTGTTACTTCTTCTTTTCCACTCTCCACTTTGTGTATCCCTAATGGGTCCAAAGATGCGTCTTAAAATTTTGTTCTCAAAGGTTTGTAACAAGGCTTCGTCTCCTTTCGTTGTACTCCAGGTTTCAGAGCCATACAGCACAACTGGTCTGATCAGTGTTTTGTATATTGTGATTTTGGTATTACGAGATAGCGCCTTTGATTTTAGTAGATGTTGTAGTGCATAGTATATCTTATTTCCAGAGTTGATTCTAGTTTGTATTTCTTCCCTTATGATGTTGGAGCAGTTGAAGATCGTACCCAGGTATTTGTATGTTTCCGTTCTTTTAATGGTCATATTATCTATTTGTATGTGGCCAGAGTTTCTAGCCATTCCGTCTCTTGAAATTACCATATATTCTGTCTTATCTTGGTTGATAACCAGCCCCATCTGTTGGGCTTTTTCCTTTAAGTGAGTCAATATTTCCAATGTCTTTTGTTCACTTTGCCCTATAATATCTATATCATCTGCATAACCAAGCAGCTTGGATGTTCCTCCAATATCACATTCCTCCTTTACCTTCCTTACAACTTTCTCTAGAGCCAGATTGAAGAGTAGCGGCGATAGTGCATCACCCTGTTTCAAGCCAGATGTTATTTGGAAGGGGTCTGATTTCCTGCCTTTATATGTTACTATATTATAAGTATCTTCCATGCATAGTCTGGTCATGTTGATTAACTTCCTTGGTATTCCAAATTCCTGCAAATTCCAGCATCAAGTACCAACCATCAAAAATATTATTCACTCCCAAATGTCTATATATTACAGACAGTACACAATTAACAAGGTCCATCATCCCTCTAGACCTCTTCCAACTTTATACACACCACCTCACATAACTAATCTTCTCTCATACCTCACTCAGAATTCCCTTTTAATCTTGCCGAAAACTTCAGCAACCCCCTAATGTCCATTTATTATGGTCATATCTACTAAAACCTCTACTTATGCCGTTATCAACAGCAACAATATACTGCCCCTGAACTCATGTCCGTGACCTTCTAACCCCTCACTGCTTGCAATTAACGTTATTCTTTCTCAGTCCATATATTACGGACCCCTAAAACCCCATTTAATCTATGTTCTCTGTGACCACAGCACTCTACACTGACAATTGTTTATTTCTCACTTACGTACTTACTTCCCTTTTCTATTGCTCCAGAATATAAAAACATGGATTCAATTCATGTTTTACTATTTGTCTTCAGACTGTCTGGCGTAGCACGTTATCCACTTTTATAAAATCCATGTTAATTTGCGACCCCGTGGAGACCATGTTATAAACTTTCCCCTCATTTACCCCACTGCTATATACGTTATTCACATTAATCTTTTCTTCCCCAATATGGCGTCCAATCCATATATATTCAATCGATGCTGACTTAATGTAGCTCTTATTTTTAACTCCCCCATAACCATTTTATTTGTGTAGTAACCCCGTCGCTTAAGTATGGCCTATGTTTCCACAACTTAACCTCTCAACGCTGATTATCACAGCAATCTTGCTAGCAGAATATACTCATAAACTTATTATTCACAAAGAGAATGTGTCTCTCTTCTAGTCCTCAGCAGTCTATTAACCATTTTCTGAACGAAGGGTCCTAAATAAAGCCCATTGTATTGCCTTTATTCTAGACAAAACCATAACTGTTTGTAAATTAAACTTAACTTAACTAATTTCTAACATATTTATAAACAATGTAATTACTATTCTTCTTCTTCTTCTTCGTTCATCCGGAGTTTTTTTTCGGACGTGATTGCGTTGTGCCTGTCCACAGCAGAGCTGCGTTCTTGCGCCATTAGGCCGACACATCCGACTTCTGCGGGCATTTGTTGACCGGGTTAACCTTCCCGGGGGTTTCTTAGGACGTTTGGCTCTCACTGATGTGGTGTTATCCCCCATCCCAGCTGGCCCATATAGAACAGCCAAAGACATCCTGGTCAGCCCTCAAGGGAAGGCAGGGGCAGACCATGGGCATTCCCCGCCATCCAAGGAGGCTTCCATACTTGCAGAGCCATCACATAGCGCTCTGGTACTGGGCTCACCCAAGGAATCGTCACGTCCTGCACATGGCTGCTTAGCCTCACTTCCGTATATTGGGCCTTCCATTCACCATAGGCTGTTCTTCCGGAAACCAGAAGTATGCAGTCTGCAGATGACATCCACACAGTGAGCTTTCGATTCGGACTTTCCACATAATGGATTTGCTATCCAAGCAATATTCCATGTCGTGCCACTAGGACACTTTTTCCACCTTTTATGAAGCCCACAGAGTGTGCTTTTGATTCGGACTTTCCACATAATGGATTTGCTATCCAAGCAATATTCCATTTCGTGCCACTGGGACACTTTTTCCACCTTTTATGAAGCCCACACAGTGAGCTTTTGGTTCGGACTTTCCACGTAATGGATTTGCTATCCAAGCAATATTCCATTTCATGCCTCTGGGGCGCTTTTGTAACCGACATACCTGTGGTATGAAGTGCGGCAGTCTAAATACTTCTTCATGCACCTTTAAATGTCAACCTGAATGTAGTTAAAGTAAGCTGCAGTCAACTTGAGCTTGTTGATATCTCCATAGAGCTTGTCCTCAAATGAAGCAGGTGTGGGCCAAAATATCTTTCTCTGTTCTGCATACGTTGGGCAATCCTGCAGCAAATGTTTAGCTGTCATTTTACCAGTTCCACAATTGCATTCATCGGTATCTCCTATCTTTAGTTTATTGAACAAGTGGTATTTCAGCCTGTTATGTCCTGTGCGGAGTCTGAAGATTGCTACTTGTTCTCTTCGGTCGAGTTTGTAATATGCATCATCCTTCTGGTGACCTGGATGCTCTGATTCCCATTTGGTTCTATAAGTGCTTTTTATCAACCTCTTTGCCTCGTTATAGGTTATGTCTATGTCAGGCTGTGGTAATCGTCCACCCTCTTTTGCTAGTCTGTCTGCCTCTTCATTTCCAGGTATACTGCAATGTGATGGGATCCACTGTATTACAACTTTTTTGGATTTCTGGCATAGACCATGGAGTGCTGCTCTTAGGTCAGCTATTTCTGTGCTGTAATTGCTCTTCAGTATCGAGACAGCTGACTTTGCATCTGTAAAGATAGCTATTTGCGTCTCTTTATTTTCCTCCATCAAGAGCATTTCTGCTGCAGTTTTCAGAGCCTCTACCTCCGCTTTGAAGTTACTTGAAAACTTTCCAGTTGCCACTGAATGTGTTTTTTTCACTCCATTTTTTAAATTTAGGAGAATTCCTCCTCCTCCATTCTCTACTGAATTTTTGGCTGATCCATCTGTATATGCATGGGTCCAATTGCTGCTTGGGTAATGTTCTTTTATGTAGTTTAGGGTTATTTCTCTTCTTTCGGTTTCGTGCTGAGTGTTCTTTTTCTCAATACCAGGAATGTTTTCTATCATCTCAGGCAGTAGCTGCTGTCTCCAAGCTGGGAACTTGTCTGCATTGTAAATGGGTTTGACTGTTGATATGTTAAGTATGGGATCTGCCCTAATCTTTCGTTTTGCAGTTTCTACAAAGTTGCTACGCTTCAGTCTTCCCTTTCCAAAACCACTAAACCTTTTATACATAGGGTGGTCTGTCAATCTTCTAAATTTTTCAGCTTGTTGCTGGGCTCTGCTATCTCTTCTATCCTGCATTGGTTGTAAACAAGTGATCTTTTCTAGTTCATTAATAGGCGTTGTCTTCAGGCTTCCAGTTATGATTCGCATTCCTTGATTTTGGACTCTACTTATTTTGTTAAAGTTTGACTTAGCTGCTGTTGCCCAAGCTGCAATGCCATATTCCAGTACTGGCCTCACCCGTCCAGTATATAACTTCTTGAGAACTTTCTCATCTGCTCCCCACGTTGTACCAGCAAGCTTTTTCATGATTGTCATTCTTTGCCTTGCTCTTGTTCGATTTTTCTCAACCTGTGTCTTCCATGTCAGGCGACGATCAAAGGTGACTCTTAGATAGTTTGGATTTTCTTCATGGCGCAATATTTTTCCATTCAATACCAGCTTAGGTTGCTGAGTTTTAGTTGAGAGGGAGAACACTGTGCATGTTGTTTTCTCCTCACTTATCTTCACTAGCCATGATTTTGACCAGTCCTCTAGCGCTAATAGGGCTTGCTGTATTCTGCTGTTAGCTGTACTAATATATTCTTCAGATGTCCATATGGCTAGGTCATCTGCAAAGGATGATGTGTGTACTCTGGCTGGAAAATTGTCTGTGATGTCATTTATATATGCTAGGAATAATGTTGGTGAAAGAACTCCTCCTTGGGGGACACCTTGCTCCAACAGCATCATTTTGCTGGTTTGTCCTTGTACTTTTGTCCTGGCAGTTCTGTTCTCAAGGTAGTGGCTGATCCAATTGTACATTTTCCCACAAACATGCATTTTTTGCAGTTTTACTTTCAGTCCTTCCTTCCATACTTTATCAAATGCTTTTTCTAAATCTATCCAGACCGCTAGTGTGTGCTTTTTCTCTTGGAAGGCATCCTCTATTTCCTGAGCTATATAGGTTATTTGATCTTCAGTGGATCTGTACTTTCTGAATCCTGCTTGGTGAGGTGTTAAGAGTTGGTTTTCTTCCAGATGCCATGTTAGCCTGCCATTGATAATGCGTTCCATTAATTTTCCTACACAGCTAAGAAGACTGATAGGTCGATAGCCATTTGGTTTTTCCAGGTCTTTTCCTTTCTTTGGGACTGGTATTAGTATAGCTTCCTTCCATGCCTGTGGGACTATTCCCCTCTTCCAGCTGTAATTTAGGACTGCTAGTAGTTTCTTTTTTGCCTTAGTGCCTAGTCCTATTAGCATTTCATTTGTGATTCCATCCTTTCCTGGTGATGTCTTCTTTTTTAGGGTATTCATTGCCTGTTCCATTTCTTCCATTGTTAGATTTGCCATCATATATTCTGCTGCTGTCTCTGTATATCTATGATGTATCTGTTTATCTTTGATTGCTTTCTTCTGTTCGGCTGTAATATCAATGTGGTTTGCACTGGCATAGTGTTCCATTAGTGCATTTGCAGCCTTTTTTCCTGTAAGCAAGGCATTTCCTTGTTTAATTGTTATTTGTTTGTTTCTAGGTCCTTCATTGTTCATGGCTTTCACTAGTTTCCATAGTTTGTTTCCATCCCTGTCAAAATTCAGGTTTTCTGTTTTTTTCCTCCAACAATCTCTTGTTGTTTGATTTACTGTTCTTTTATATTTTGCTGAGATGGCTTTGAGAGAGATGTTCGCTTCAGTTGTTTGTTCTCTCTCTGCGGTCTTCCTAGCATCTTCAACTTTGTCCTCCAAAATTTGTAGTTCCTCAGTCCAGTATGGTTTGTAATTTTTCCTCGCTCCTCTTGGAATAGACTCAGTGGCCGCCTGTATTATTGCTCTGTTTAGACTTTCCACCATTTGCTTCATGTTGCCATATCGTGTATTTATGTTTTCACAATATTTGTCTGTTAGTATGGAAAATCTGTCGCACTCTGCTCGTTTGTAATTCCAGCGAGGCAAAGGCTTTTGCTCCTGTGGAACATACTCCATATTTATTACAAGCTTGATTGGTCTGTGGTCACTACCTGCTAATTGGTCAAGCACATGGCGATCGATTTTGTGGAGGATGTCTCCTGTGCAGAAAGCTAAGTCTGGAGTAGAAGTGGTAATCCATCTTCTGGAGTAGAAGCTCGGTGTGTCATCCGCTTTGTTGAGTAGATGGAGATTTGAGTCTATTTCCCAGTCCTCCACTTCATCTCCTCTTTTGTCAGTATCTGGGTATCCCCATCTTTCTGAGCGGCTATTAAAGTCTCCGACAACAATGCAATTTGTGTCAGTTATTTCCATGTTTGAGAGTGTAAGATCCTTATCTGCCGGGCTATACAGATTGTAAATTCTTATTTTCATGTCCTTTATCATTATATCAACACCTATAATTTCCGTTTGGTTGTCAGAGATCACAGATACTTCGCTGCAAGGTATTGTATTTCGTGTAAGTATTACAACTCCTCCTTTGTGTCCTTCGCGGTCAAAACGTGTGGCCTGATATCCCTCGACTGAAAATGTGCGATTGGCGTTGAGGTGTGTCTCTTGAATGCATGCCACATCTATTCTATCTTATGAAGACGCTGTGTTAGGGAGGCTTTCTTGTTATAAACTCCTTCGGCATTCCATTGTAGTATGTTGAGAGTCCGGGGTGTTTGGTCAATAGCTCTTAACCTACTCCTCTGTGCCTTGACTCCACAGCACAGGGGAAGGTGACCACCAGTAGTCATGGGTGGACCCCCTCGAGGCAGGGGGCCCGGCACTATCACCGCCTGATGGGACTTCACGGGATTAGCACCATAACGATTAATTTTCATCTGTGGCATCATGAAATGATAAAGTTACGTTGCACTTCTTTGTCAAGCCTGTGGCTCAGTACATCCGATTTCGACAAGCATTTTTCGGGATGCTTTCCCTAGCCTTTGACTGTCCCCAGTATACCTACAAGGCAGCAGGTTTGTGCGTCACTTCGTCTGGTCCCTCTCCCTTGACCTGTCCGACATGGGTGACCCTACCAGTAGCTGTGCTACCGTCGGCATAGCTCTTGGGGTCATTGGAACGCTCAAGCCCCTCTACCTCGTCAAGGTGGACGCACGGCAGAGGGGTAATTACTATTCAACATACAAGACAATTCAAGTTAAAATATGAGTCAACCAAAATAAAACAACAGGATGTCATACCCCCCAGGTTTTGAACTGTTTATCCCCAACAATAAAAGATGCATCAATTTAAATTTGAAGAAAATATCTAGTGTTACCTAACACTACTGGTCTCTTTTACGGACCAGTAGTTTGTACGCAAAAGACTAAAAACACAATAATTCTTTTCTAAAATCAAATAGTAACAATCATTTTACAGGACCAAATCAAGCAAAAATAATATAACATACTATACATATTCAATCAGCATTGGTCTCTTATACTAACCAATGAAATACATATCTATTCACCCAAGTCATGCCTATTCCGTTATTCTTATAACAGATAAAACAAAACAACTCAATGCTAAGCATTAACCCCAATATATATATATATATATATATATATATATCTGTTACCTATAGACCAATTCTTAACTTAGAACAATATCTGTCCTCTCAACAAAAGTCATTAAAAATTCAAATGACTGTACTTTTTCTGGAAGTCAATCATTGATTATCACCCCTCTTAATATTTCCTTCTTTACAAAACTAATTCCGCTGTAAACTACAGGTCAAATCACTTCACCTAATACCAGTGTGGCGACTATCTCAATGTTACCCCAATGTACCAGCAGTCATCTATCTACTAACAGAACCTGTGGCTCGGCACACTAGTTGTTTCCCCTAGATTTGCACCAAGAATTACTACAACTTCTTAATCATTACCGTTAACTACGGTATCTCACCATGTTACCACCAGCAAAAAAAACTTGTCTATTTACTATAGACCTCACCCATGCCTCTATCTACTGTACCAACAACTAATTCTACTTTTAAGTTTCTCGTCTACCCGACGCAAGTAATATTTCATTCTCCTGCATCAGTACTTTCTAACATCTCACCACAACAACTCTAAGCTATCCTCAAGTCTCTCCTAGCGTTCTTGCACCGCGATGATACTAGTCACACTTATCGGAACACGTTCTCCAACATTCAAACCACACCACATACAACTGACAACAGACCTCACTTTTCTCATTTCTCAGTATTAGGCATTCATGCTTCGACATGTCCCTGTCAACAATACTAAACATGTTTTATGAAACGTCATTCAGAATGTTAACTCTCTTTCCGTCAGCCTGTCATACAACTTTCATTAACTCTGTCTAACGTCAGACATTTTAAACAAAAGACATCACAATTTTCTAATCATGTTCTTTCCACCTCTCAATTTTCATATACTCAGTTACTCTATGCTCCACGTTTTATCAACATCACTTATCAGCCACTCTTCGCATATTCACACGGTATTCGTATTTTATGTTTACTCAGACAGTGATACACAACCTCGCTCTCCTCTCACGACTACTCTCGCATCGCGACAACCTGACGTGTCCATACTATTACTTGACAAAAAAATAATTTAGACGCCAATTCAACATCCCAGCAATCACTCACCAGTCTAAGCGTGTCGATCTCTTCCACACACATTGACACAAGATATATCAAACGCGCAACTATTACCAATCGCTTGACAACATTTTATCCATGTACTCCACTTAGACGGCGTCTCAAAACCTCACTCCTACTTCATTCATCGCGACGAACACCTGTTTGTCTACAGTTATACTCACGTACGGACAACGCATAACCTGACGAATTACTCAACAGGACTTTCACAATTTAACTACTTTCTTACTTCATTCTCAATCATCATAATGCCACTATTCTCCGTCCTACTTAATTCTCAACGTCAAACTACTCTGACGGTCAACTACTCACCACTCACTTTATCTTAACCTCCTCACCAGTTCATAATACTTCTTCGCGCTATGACATCCGCATTACCCAATCGTCATCACTATTCTATGACCACTTTATATCTCAAAATAACCTATGTAATACAAGACAATACTACATCAGTTCTCGACGTCACACATCACTTGCAATGATTCTCCACCATTTTCCACAGCAACAGCACATTTGAGTCGAAATTTGAGCCTCATCAAACTTGAATTACCCCAAGCTCAGTTACAAAATGCTCAAATCTGCTCGTATCGGTTATTTAAATACAACCATGGTCTTACCGATTTCATGAGACCTCTAGCTTTTTCCAGCGAGGCTTCAGCTGTTTGCTGTTTTTGTGTTCCACTTTCTACTAGGCAAACATCTTTCTTTTTGGAAGTATCTTTCTCTCTCTCTCTCTCTCTTGGTATTCGTCTCTTAGCCTTCCCTACTTTCCTGTCATATAAACTGGTATCTAGTTCTAAAGAGTCACCAACTAAAATTTTATCTGTCTGTCTACTAGCAACCACACCGTATGAGGAAACATCACGCTTCGAGTCAGGATCTGCTCGTAGTGCAATTCTCTCATTCTCCGAATCATCAGTATCTATAGTTGTTTCAGCATCACGGTATTTACTATAATATGCGGCGGTAGAAATATCTTCTCCGTAACCTGAACTCTCACATCTAATATTTCTACACCATTTAGGGATTAATTTAATGTCTATACCTGAGGAACTTGACATAGCAGTACCTCTATTAACAATCATACTATTCCTTTCCCTAATACTTTTCCTCAACAACTGTCTTTTAACATCTTTGGTGCTTGTCTGCCTGTCTTCTGTCTTGGGTTGTTCAACTACTATACCAGTGTCTCTCTTTGTCACTTTATCAATCGACGTCTGAGTACTCTTTTCCACACTACTGCCTGGTTGCGTCTGTGTCTCTCTTTCTTGTCTGACACAAAAGACTGAAGATACCTCCTGACTACCCAAAATCTTATCTATGTTTCTTTCTCTGTTATTCAACTTTGCTACCGAATATCGCAACTGTCTGATCTGAAACCAGTTCTCTCGCAAGGCTTTTGCGTTTTCACTCTTTGAAGGCCAAGACCACTGTTTCCTTTTCTGACCATTACTAATTCCTATATGTCTCTGTGTCTCACTCTTATCTGCTTTCATATGTATATGGTTGACAACTTTAGAATTGTAACCACACCGGTTATCATTCCTATTGACCGGCTGCCATCTATTGGGCTTGTCTATACCATAATATCTCCTACCTGTCTCGTGCTCCGTTCGTTCAGGCGTCTGCCTCTTTATCAATTCTATCATAGACGAAATTCTATCTACGTCCATTTTTAAGCCATCCATCAACTCTGTCACACGTCCTAACTTCCTATAAAAGACTTCCATAGTGGCTCACCACGCCTTTATGATATAAAGCCTTGTTGTTTTCAATACGTAGGCAGCTTTCCTATCGCTAGCACATACTCTGCAAAAGGTTACTCAAAGCCAAATCTAAAATAAATGCATCAGGTTTTCAATTCTTCAATTCTATCTTAAAACAAATAATTATACACATATGCCTACTCCTTAACTAATTTAAATTAAACTTCGCTTACTCAGCCAACATTGTCCTTCGGTTCTACAAACTTCAAACGGACAGGCAATGACTTCCAGGATCTCTCAGGATGCTCGAGCAAAAACGTTCCCAAATCAGTGTCATTCCATATCACACACTGGGCAGAGAGGCATGATGGAGAAAGAAAATCCAGCGATACGACGACCTCACAGCTCAAATAAGTCCAGCAGTGACCTCACGTCAGGCGGCAGCCAAGGTCATTCCAACGACACGATGACCTCAAGGTAACGGCTAAGTTAACAGCCCCGATAATACAGCAACCTCAAGGCAGGCAGGCATCTTGGTTTCCAGCATAGTGACGCCCAAGGACTGCGGTTTCTGCCAAGGCCTGGAACTATTGACTGCGTTCAAAGAGCAGCACTTCCCGACTTCAGGCTTCACACGATCAGACATCGATCAGAGAGCAGCTTTTCTCGACAGTAGGCCTCACCACGATCAGACTGCGATCAGAGAGCAGCTTTGGTCAGTTCCCTGAAACAACATTGTATGGCAGCGGCCCTGGTAGCCCGTTGAAACAACCGACAATGCAGATAAAAAATGTAAAGCGGCGGCTATAACAAGCCTCTTGAAAATGATAAAGTTTAGGCAACGGCTATGCCTATGGTAAGCCTCTTGAAAATGATAAAAGTTCAGGCAACGGCTATGGTAACGAGCAGGCTGTGTGACAACGATTCAGTCTACTTACTATGTATGGCGGAATGCAGAAGTCTTTGAAGTCCCTGCAACAGTGGGAGGTACGATCAGAAGTAGGTATCTCCATGTCGTCCGCCGAAATCAATCCCGTTAGCAAACCGCTCGAACAACAATGCCACAGTGCCCGGCGAGGACTTGACAGCGATAGCGGCTCTCACACACCAGTAAAGCTCGAAAACGATTTGAGAGCAGACTGGACTTCACCACCAGTAAGGCTCGAAAACGATTTGAGAGCGGACTGGACTTCACCACCAGTAAGGCTCGAAAACGACCGAGAGCTGACTCAGCGAAGCGGGCTTCACAACCGCATACAGATTCTTGTAAAAACTTCTTGAAATCTGTTCAGCAGAGGTTTGATAACGTGGCAGTGTCAAAGGCACCGCATTTTCCCAACAAGCGCAGTATGAAGTAGTGGCTGTATCAAATATAGTGGCCCAGTACCTCCGCTATGTATCGCGACAATTGAAGTTGTTCATCCTGGTCTGGGCAACATTTCTGTACTGTAATAGTACAGCGAAGTGACGATGAACTGGCAATAACTCCAAGACAGTTCTGGTTTCATATTAATTTATTCAAAATCAACAAACCTTCAATCAAGCCAGAAGTCACTCAGCTAAATCATACCTCCATATCGAAGGATGGGTCGTTCACAACTGACCTTGTTTCTACGATGCTCGTCATAGGACGAGCCACCCTAACTACCCCATATTATGGTGCTTGACCGTGCCCTACTTCCCTATTGACTATGCACACCTCGTTGCCCCTTCTTCCTATTCCTAACTCTGTTACAATATCATCATCATCATCATCATCAAGTGCCGTGCCGACTGGCGTAGGCGTTCATGGCTCTCCAAAGATCTCGGTCTTTGGTGTTCTGGATCAACTCTGCTGATGATATTCCTCCATGCCACCGCCTCAATCCGTCCAGCATCATTTCTCTTGGTCTGCCTCTGCCTCTGTTCTCCTCGATCTTTCCAGTTGTCACGATGTTCTCCAATGCCTCTCTTCTCATCACATGACCGAAGAAAGAGACAAACCGGCTGCATAGAACTGCGTGCTCTGTTTTCTAAACCACGTTTTCATTTCACATTCATTCGCGAAATGTCTCCCGCCAATGCGAGTTTTCAGTGTTTATGCTGACAAATGTTTGTCCCGCAAAGCGTTGCATAGCTGGATAGAAAAATTTACGAGGGCGAGGCAATAAGTAAGTCACACAGTTCTGTGGGATGGCAGGTAAATGAAAACAAAGCACGCTGTTCTATGAAGCCGGTTTGGGAAGACTGATAAAACGGTGGGATAAGTGCATCAATGTTGGTGGAAATTATGTTGAGAAATAAAGGGACAATGTATGTATAAAAATAAACTGGTTTCAAGTTGTTATCATATTTAGTTATTATTCTACAGCCATTTGTGACTTACTTATTAACTTACCCTCGTAGTTAGTTAGTTAGTTAGTTAGTTAGTAAGTTAGCTAACTAGCTAGTTAGTTAGTTAGTTAGCCAGCCAGCCAGCCAGCCAGCCAGTCAGTCAGTCAGTCAGTCAGTTAGTCAGCCAGTCAGCCTGCCAGCCAGCCAGTCAGTTGGTCAGTTAGTTAGTTAGTTAATTAGTTAGTTAGTTAGTTAGTCAGCCAGCCAGCTAGTAAGCCAGCCAGCCAGCCAGTCAGTCAGTCAGTCAGTCAGTCAGTTAGTTAGTCAGCCAGCCAGCCAGTCAGCCAGCCAGCCAGCCAGCCAGCCAATCAGTCAGTCAGTCAGTCAGTCAGTTAGTTAGTCAGCCAGCCAGCCAGCCAGCCAGCCAGCCAGTCAGTCAGTCAGTCAGTTAGTCAGCCAGCCAGCCAACCAGTCAGTCAGTCAGTCAATTAGTCAGTTAGTTAGTCAGTTAGTTAGTTAGTTAGCGTGGTTACTGGAACAAGAGGTTGGGGTTTGTCAATACACTAAACACACTATGGGCGTTTAAAAAAAAAAAAAGCTTGAGTGAAGCGAACTGGCGCAGGACTGGGAGTCTTTTCATGTAGTTGTGAGTAGAGATACTTTCAGCTAAAGATATACTTCATTACGATGATGAGCTACCACAAGAGCTTATTTTAAATCTGTCCAGGGGCCGGAGCTTGTCTGTGACCAGCAAATTCTTACCATCATCATCATCATCATCATCATCATCATCATCATCATCATCATCATCATCATCATCATCATCATCACCATAAATATCATTAAGCGTCATGCCTGTAAACGCTGATCCACGACTCTGGTGATCGAGTGAGATGGCAGAACATGACCGCCCACACCTACCGGCATGGCACATGATGGATGGATGGATGGATGGATGGTAAACGCGGTCGATTATGATTCACACTGTCGCGGGATCACAAAGAGTCGTATCAGGTCTGCGTTCTTATTCCAGTTTATGTCATTTGGCTAAGCCATCAGTGTATTTATCACAGTATCTCTCTGGTTCGTTAACTTGTCAAGTTTTCCAGTTGATTTCATCGTGTTTCTCTCACCACGTCCCCAATTACACATTTATACTTTACAAACACTCTGTATATCTAAATTCTCTACTTTATGTGCGATTGTTGTCTCTATTTGAAATACTGACTCATTTCTTCTTCTTCTTCGTTCATCCGGAGTTTTTTTTTTCGGATGTGATTGCGTTGTGCCTGTTTACAGCACAGCTGCGTTCTTGCGCCGTTAGGCCGACACATCCGACTTCTGCGGGCATTTGTTGACCGGGTTAACCTTCCCGGGGGTTTCTTAGGACGTTTGACTCTCACTGTTGTGGTGTTATCCCCCATCCCAGCTGGTCCATATAGAACAGCCAAAGATCCTGGTCAGCCCTCAAGGGAAGGCAGGGGCAGACCATGGGCATTCCCCGCCATACAAGGAGGCTTCCATACTTGCAGAGCCGATACATAGCGCTCTGGTACTGGGCTCACCCAAGGAATCGTCACGTCCTGCACATGGCTGCTTAGCCTCACTTCCGTATATTGGGCCTTCCGTTCACCATAGGCTGTTCTTCCGGAAACCAGAAGTATGCAGTCTGCAGATGACATCCACACAGTGAGCTTTCGATTCGGCCTTTCCATGTAATGGATTTGCTAGCCAAGCAATATTCCATTTCGTGCCACTAGGACACTTTTCCACCTTTTATGAAGCCCACACAGTGGGCTTTTGATTCAGACTTTCCACGTAATGGATTTGCTATCCAAGCAATATTCCATTTCGTGCCACTAGGACACTTTTCCACCTTTTATGAAGCCCACACAGTGGGCTTTTGATTCGGACTTTCCACGTAATGGATTTGCTATCCAAGCAATATTCCATTTCGTGCCACTAGGACACTTTTCCACCTTTTATGAAGCCCACACAATGGGCTTTTGATTTGGACTTTCCACGTAATGGATTTGCTATCCAAGCAATATTCCATTTCATGCCTCTGGGTCTTCATGCACCTTTAAATGTCAACCTGTATATAGTTAAAGTAATCTGCGGTCAACTTTAGCTTGTTGATATCTCCATAGAGCTTGTCCTCGAATGAAGCAGGTGTGGGCCAAAATATCTTTCTCTGTTCTGCATACGTTGGGCAATCCTGCAGCAAATGTTTTGCTGTCATTTTTCCAGTTCTACAATTACATTCATCGGTATCTCTTATCTTTAGTTTATTGAACAAGTGGTATTTCAGCCTGTTGTGTCCTGTGCGGAGTCTGAAGATTGCTACTTGTTCTCTTCTGTCGAGTTTGTAGTATGCATCATCCTTCTGATGGCCTGGATGCTCTGATTCCCATTTGGTTCTATAAGTGCTTTTTATCAACCTCTTTGCCTCATTATAGGTTATGTCTATGTCAGGCTGTGGTAGTCGTCCGCCCTCTTTTGCCAGTCTGTCAGCCTCTTCGTTTCCAGGTATACTGCAATGTGATGGGATCCACTGTATTACAACTTTTTTGGATTTCTGGCATAGACCATGGAGTGCTGCTCTTAGGTCAGTTAGTTCTGTGCTGTTATTGCTCTTCAGTATTGAGACAGCTGACTTTGCATCTGTGAAGATAGCTATTTGCTTCTCTTTATTTTCCTCCATCAGGAGCATTTCTGCTGCAGTTTTCAGAGCCTCTACCTCCGCTTTGAAGTTACTTGAAAATTTTCCAGTTGCCATTGAATGTGTTTTTTTCGCTCCATTTTTTAAATTTAGGAGAATTCCTCCTCCTCCATTCTCTATTGAATTTTTGGCTGATCCATCTGTATATGCATGGGTCCAATACCTGCTTGGGTAATGTTCTTTTATGTAGTTTAGGGTTATTTCTCTTCTTTCGGTTTCATGCTGAGTGTTCTTTTTCTCAATACCAGGAATGTTTTCTATCATCTCAGGCAGTTGCTGCTGTCTCCAAGCTGGGAACTTGTGTGCATTGTGTATGGGCTTGACTGTTGATATGTTAAGAATAGGATCTGACCTAATCCTTCGTTTTGCAGTTTCTACAAAGTTGCTACGCTTCAGTCTTCCCTTTCCAAAACCATTAAATCTGTTGTACATAGGGTGGTCTGTCAATCTTCTAAATTTTTCTGCTTGTTGCTGGGCTCTGCTATCTCTTCTATCCTGCATTGGTTGTAAACAAGTGATCTTTTCTAATTCATTAATAGGCGTTGTCTTCAGGCTTCCAGTTATGATTCGCATTCCTTGATTTTGGACTCTACTTATTTTGTTAAAGTTTGACTTAGCTGCTGTTGCCCAAGCTGCAATGCCATATTCCAGTACTGGCCTCACCCGCCCAGTATATAACTTCTTGAGAACTTTCTCATCTGCTCCCCATGTTGTACCAGCAAGCTTTTTCATGATTGCCATTCTTTGCCTTGCTCTTGTTCGATTTTTCTCAACCTGTGTCTTCCATGTCAGGCGACGATCAAAGGTGACTCCTAGATAGTTTGGATTTTCTTCATGGCGCAATATTTTTCCATTCAATACCAGCTTAGGTTGCTGAGTTTTAGTTGAGAGGGAGAACACTGTGCATGTTGTTTTCTCCTCACTTATCTTCACTAGCCATGATTTTGACCAGTCCTCTAGCGCTAATAGGGCTTGCTGTATTCTGCTGTTAGCTGTACTAATATATTCTTCAGATGTCCATATGGCTAGGTCATCTGCAAAGGATGATGTGTGTACTCTGGCTGGAAAATTTTCCGTGATGTCGTTTATATATGCTAGGAATAATGTTGGTGAAAGAACTCCTCCTTGGGGGACACCTTGCTCTAACAGCATCATTTTGCTGGTTTGTCCTTGTACTTTTGTCCTGGCAGTTCTGTTCTCAAGGTAGTGGCTGATCCATTTGTACATTTTCCCGCAAACATGCATTTTTTGCAGTTTTACTTTCAGTCCTTCCTTCCATACTTTATCAAATGCTTTTTCTAAATCTATCCAGACTGCTAGTGTGTGCTTTTTCTCTTGGAAGGCATCCTCTATTTCCTGAGCTATATAGGTTATTTGATCTTCAGTAGATCTGTACTTTCTGAATCCTGCTTGGTGAGGTGTTAAGAGTTGGTTTTCTTCCAGATGCCATGTTAGCCTGCCATTGATAATGCGTTCCATTAATTTTCCTACACAGCTAAGAAGACTGATAGGTCGATAGCCATTTGGTTCTTCCAGGTCTTTTCCTTTCTTTGGGACTGGTATTAGTATAGCTTCCTTCCATGCCTGTGGGACTAATCCCCTCTTCCAGCTGTAATTTATGACTGCTAGTAGTTTCTTTTTTGCCTTAGTGCCTAGTCCTATTAGCATTTCATTTGTGATTCCATCCTTTCCTGGTGATGTCTTCTTTTTTAGGGTATTCATTGCCTGTTCCATTTCTTCCATTGTTAGATTTGCCATCATATATTCTGCTGCTGTCTCTGTATATGTATGATGCATCTGTTTATCTTTGATTGCTTTCTTCTGTTCGGCTGTAATATCAATGTGGTTTGCACTGGCATAGTGTTCCATTAGTGCATTTGCAGCCTTTTTTCCTGTAAGCAAGGAATTTCCTTGTTTAATTGTTATTTGTTTGTTTCTAGGTCCTTCATTGTTCATGGCTTTCACTAGTTTCCATAGTTTGTTTCCATCCCTGTCAAAATTCAGGTTTTCTGTTTTTTTCCTCCAACAATCTCTTGTTGTTTGATTTACTGTTCTTTTATATTTTGCTGAGATGGCTTTGAGAGAGATGTTCGCTTCAGTTGTTTGTTCTCTCTCTGCGGTCTTCCTAGCATCTTCAACTTTGTCCTCCAAAAATTGTAGTTCTTCAGTCCAGTATGGTTTGTAATATTTCCTTGCTCCTCTTGGAATAGACTCAGTGGCTGCCTGTATTATTGCTCTGTTTAGACTTTCCACCATTTGCTTCATGTTGCCATATCGTGTATTTACGTTTTCACAATATTTGTCTGTTAGTATGGCAAATCTGTCCCAATCTGCTCGTTTGTAATTCCAACGGGGCAAAGGCTTTTGCTCCTGTGGAACATACTCCATATTTATTACAAGCTTGATTGGTCTGTGGTCACTACCTGCTAATTGGTCCAGCACATGGCGATCGATTTTGTGGAGGATGTCTCCTGTGCAGAAAGCTAAGTCTGGAGTAGAAGTGGTAATCCATCTTCTGGAGTAGAAGCTCGGTGTGTCATCCGCTTTGTTAAGTAGATGGAGATTTGAGTCTATTTCCCAGTCCTCCACTTCATCTCCTCTTTTGTCAGTATCTGGGTATCCCCATCTTTCTGAACGGCTATTAAAGTCTCCGACAACAATGCAATTTGTGTCAGTTATTTCCATGTTTGAGAGTGTAAGATCCTTATCTGCCGGGCTATATAGATTGTAAATTCTTATTTTCACATCCTTTATCATTATATCAAAACCTATAATTTCCGTTTGGTTGTCAGAGATCACAGATACTTCGCTGCAAGGTATTGTATTTCGTGTAAGTATTACAACTCCTCCTTTATGTCCTTCGCGGTCGAAACGTGTGGCCTGATATCCCTCGACTGAAAATGTGCGATTGGCGTTGAGGTGTGTCTCTTGAATGCATGCCACATCTATTCTATCTTTATGAAGACGCTGTGTTAGGGAGGCTTTCTTGTTATAAACTCCTTCTGCATTCCATTGTAGTATGTTGAGTGTCCGGGGTGTTTGGTCAATAGCTCTTAACCTACTCCTCTGTGCCTTGACTCCACAGCACAGGGGAAGGTGACCACCAGTAGTCATGGGTGGACCCCCTCGAGGCAGGGGGCCCGGCACTATCACCGCCTGATGGGACTTCACGGGATTAGCACCATATCGATTAACTTTCATCTGTGGCATCATGAAATGATAAAGTTACGTTGCACTTCTTTGTCAAGCCTGTGGCTCAGTACATCCGATTTCGACAAGCATTTGTTCGGGATGCTTTCCCTAGCCTTTGACTGTCCCCAGTCTACCTACAAGGCAGCAGGTTTGTGCGTCACTTCGTCTGGTCCCTCTCCCTTGACCTGTCCGACATGGGTGACCCTACCAGTAGCTGTGCTACCGTCGGCATAGCTCTTGGGGTCATTGGAACGCTCAAGCCCCTCTACCTCGTCAAGGTGGACGCACGGCAGAGAGGACTGACTCATTTGATTTATATTTTGTTTGCGTTCGCCCGCTTTGAACTCAAACGTAGTCCATATACGTGTTATTACTTCTAGTGCACTGGACTTATCTGTGCGTGGGGATTAGATGTCCCTATTATCAGTGTTCCTCGCCATCAGGATTACCCATTCCGAGTTCAGGGGTGTTTCATTTAGATAATATCAGATTGTACGTTGACCCAGGAAGGTAACCCGATCAACAAATGCCCGCAGACGTCGGATGTTTCGGCCGAAAAGCGCAAGTATCGCAGCTCTGCTGTAAAGGGGCACAACGCAGTAACGTCCGAGTGAGAGTGGAATGTCCTTCGAAACACCCGGGAAGGTTAACTCGGTCAACAAATGCCCGCAGAAGTCGGATGTGTCGGTGTAAAGGCGCAACTATAGCATCTCTGTTGAAAACAGGCACAACGCAATTACGTCTGGGGGGAAAAAACACTCTGGATGAACGCAGAAGAAGAATGTACGTTGTATTCGGGCTCAGTGAAACAAAAACAATAAGCTTGAAATACGCTGCTTGTGACATACATTCTGTTTTCCTTACTTTGTTGGACACCACCATTTGTTAACGTCTCCATTTCCTTGTTTATCTAGTCGGGTGTCATCTCCATGGTGTTTTTAAAGTTCACAATTTGGAGACAAGCATTTCAAGGGGAATAACAATGTAATTTGTGCCAAATCTTGGTTTATTTCCCTTATTCAATAGAAGCCAATCCATTACAATCCCCGTTAAACCTCAAAAGAGAATTTATAATTAGGGCTCATCACAATCTCAGATTAATAAACCTGTGACCGACTGCGCCTCTTTTAAGATATTAATCTGAAAGGGATTGTTTTCCATCATCATCATCATCATCATCATCATCATCATCATCATCATCATCATCAAGTGTCCTATAAGCTTACGTAGGCGATCATGTCTCTCCACAGATCTCGGTCTTTGGTGATCTGGATCAGCTCTGCTGATGACATTCCTTCATGCCACCGTCTCAGTTCATCCAGCATCATTTCTCTTGGTCTGCTTCTGCCTCTGCCTCTGCCTTTGACTCTCTTTCCCTTGATCTTTCCCGTTGTTACGATGTTCTCCAATGCCTCACTTCTCATCACATGACCAAAGAAAGCTGCTTGTCTCTTTCTTATTGCTGTGTACAATTGTCTAGTTTATTTTTCTTCTTCTTCTGTCGTTTGCTTAAAATATGTCTATAACTGCCTCTTGTATGAATCTGTAGCATAATTGCTAACCACCATTATTCATTTATCAAAACATGCACGCAAGAAGAGGAAACAACATAAAAAACAATTGACTTCACAACCGCAAACGGAGACTAGGACTTAAAACTTAACATCGAAACTGGAACTGCATAAGTGACAGATGACGTGGATTCTTAGAAAGATTTCATCAGACAAAGCTCGGAAACCCATTGGATAGGAGGAGACATGTGACCCGCTTTCGCGCCAACGCCGGATTTTCATATGTTAATATTTCATCAGAATCTGGTAAGCCCGCACTTTTTCCTGCAACCAGCCTGATGAATAGATGTGAGAAGCTGGTGTGACCAAATTTTCAAACATGGAATTGCGGGGTGTCTAGATCTGAGGTACGCTTGTGATTCCCGAGATTAGACTAAGAACCCGATGTATCAAGTATCAAGTAATGGTAACCCGTGGTTGTAATGTCAATTGAAATGTATTATTATTAATTAAAACCTCTGAAATGTAAAAATGCTCGACTGTAGATTCTAACGACGCAGAGCCGTTCCCGGGCAAAATGACACTCCAATACTCTCTTCGATGAAACTGCAATCTCTGATATTCTTAGAGATAATTATTAACTTTAAGAAGTGCATTATACTACTACATTCTATTCTAAACAACTGTGAGAAGTGATGATTCGAAAGCAATCTTGTGCATTTTGTCAGAAACATTGTTAAAGATGCTATCACTATCTACAGCTAAAATGACAGTTCGTGTACTAGAACAAGTGCCTTGTTCTAAAACAGACTTATCTATGCCTATTTACAATCTAGAAAGCTGAAAGAGAAATCAATCTTTCCTTTCTCCTTCATCTATTGAATCAATAGGGTTTGACTGAATAAATATTTATATTTTTGTCAAATTTTAATTAGATAAGGGCACACATGAACTGCATTACATGAGAAAGTTGTGCTTCGCGGAACACCATCACGCGCAGTGAACTTAACTCATTACTCAACATAACTTAAAACACAACACCACTCAACACCACTCATCACCACACAACCCAACACTCAACATCACAACAACAACAGATAATGGGAGAGAGTTATTAGACACAGAAGAAGAAGAAGTTAATTGGGAAAACACAGAGAATTATTTATACACGCGATAAACACCATTGAGTGGAAGAAATGATATAAATGTATGTCATTTATTTACATGCATCTTGACATATTCTCACTCTTGTCAATGTCTTACTGTACACGTTCACTGACCCCAGGTCAAATGAGAACTTACATACAGCAGGAACCAGTTGATACAAGGCGTACACAGTGTGATAAACACTGACCACCCCAAATTAACCCAACACTAGATTAGAGAAAAAAGAGGGGGAGGGGAACTAGTTCCTACTTCAGGAATTTAGATTTCTTCCGACCTACTTCTAGAATATTGTATTGGTAGGAATGTATATATTTATGTGAATATTCATCAGTGATCTTGGTGGCTACATACCAACAACCACCCAACACATCAGCAAACTAACCACCTAAATCAGACCTGAAAGAGGGAAGCCGAGAGAAAGAGATGAACCACAAGTGAGATGGAGGATGACTTGGCCATGAGCAAAGTATGGGGAGGCCTTCAGTGGAGCTATACGGGCAGACCTGAAGTGGATCCATCAGTCAATGGACCCTGGCTTACCTAATCTTCCAGTCACCAGGTTACCTTTCTAATTGGTACACACCACACCCAATTTCAGGAAACTGATATTTAATTGTTGAATTACCATCACACTTAACATGTACAACAACAAAAATATTTACTATGTTTTCACACTTGTTGACCTCTCATGTATTGATGCTTGTTATTGATGGTCTGTTTAACTGGTCCAATATGCAACTTTTCTAATATTTTGTGTAAATCACAATAGAGATGTATGTACTGGCCAGAAGGCTCAGGCCCAGTCAATAAATGATTAACATGAATTGACCTTCTGTTAATTTATCAGTTCAAACCTATCTGTGAGTCAGCATCTTCTTTGTACATCATGTTGTCAGAATCTAATGTGATTGATTATGTGTTTGATTGTTTAAAAATAAATCCACTCATCATGACTTACTAAAATGGGGGAGAGAAGACTCTAGATCTATCAACTGCTCAATATCCATGTTTTCTTCATCTAAATCAGGCTGAGAAAATTCTCCAGACTTTCCTCAGATTTGATAACCAATAAAAGGGGGATCCAGAGCTACAGAATCCTTGGAGAAGAGGCAGAATCCCAGTTAGTAATTACCATTCTCACCAGGGCCATAATCTATATCTCCTAGACTACTTAATAGAACGAGGCCTGCAGATAACTCAAGGTTCATATTCTGGGGTTATTGAAGATAGAAGAGGATGGGGCTCTACTTCTTTTGTTAGAAATGGGGCATGCACTACAGTGATCTCCCACTCCCTTCAAAAATATAGGACAGAATCTAACAGTCTCATGTGTGAATCTAACAGTCTTTCTTAGTTCACTCAGCGGTCCATAGAGTGTATCTTCCATCGTTGTCTCTCTAGGCCAGAATGTTTGCCTAGATATGTTTTATTTTGGGCAGTCTTGGAGTATGTGCTCTGCTGTCTGCGACGCCAATCCACATGAGCATATGGCGTTTCACCAATCTTTAATTTTATATACATGTGGTTGTATAATCTATTGTGTCCTGTTCTGAGGCGCAGAATAATGACTTGTTCTGGTCTATCCATAACGTGGTACTCATCTTGAGCAGGTTTTGGTGGATTTGATCATTCTTTTATTTTGGTGGTATTAACGGGCACATCAGGCTGTTCTTCTTTTGCTCCTTCCTTAGCCAGTCGATCAGCTCTGTGGTTTCCGGGTATTCCACAGTGGGATGGTATCCACTGTATGGTGACCTTATGCTGTCTGCTAAGTTCAGAAAGTAGTGTCCTTAGTTCTGGCAATGTCCCAGACAGAATCGCCTCAAGTACTGATTTTGCATCTGTCAATAGCACCACAGGTTGTGTACCATGGCTGGTATTTAGTAACTTCTCTGTTGCTATCCTGATTGCCTCAATTTTAGCATCATAGTTATGGCAGTACTTTCCTGTTCGTACTCTGGCCGTGTCCCTAGTATTATTAATTTTCTAGTTTCATTAGCCTCTTTCAGGCAATCATTGTTAGTTACTCTGTCAGTCCAAGGAATTCGCAACATTCGTCTCAGGAACCACATCTCTGTCACTTCCAATCGCTTCCTAATTTCTTCATTTAGATTCCAAGATTCACCGCTATACCGCAAAACAGGGTCTGTATAGCATTTCAGCACTCTTTTTCTTACATCCTCTGGCGGACGGGTTACGAATTGCATTCGTAATCCCGCATTTCGCGTTTGAAACACAGCTGCGGGCGATTTGGAAGCAGGCCGCCTTCCGTTGGTTTTCATACAATAGTATGAGTTCCTATCGTTCAAAAATCATTGGCAAACTACTGAACGTAAACTTGCCCAGGAATCACAAACAGCCAAAATATGGCGGAGATGACTGCTACGTCCTGTAAAATAAAGGTACTAACTTTTATTTTTCTTACATTCAATGATAGAATGTCGTCCATGATGGTAATTACGTCTATTACTAATGCCTATGAAAAGCGGGTAAGTCATCCCTAGTGTCAAAGGCCTCTTGGGCTGTGAATATCGGCCAGTCTGAGTTGTATCAAGTCCTATGCAGTGGCATCCAAGAGGTCTAAGCTCTGACCAGTGCTTACATCTATCGGGCTGAGCTCTGGCGAGTGCTTACATGTATCGGGCTGAGCTCTGACGAGTGCTTACGTGTATCGGGCTGAGCTCTGACGAGTGCTTACATATATCGGACTGAGCTCTGAACAGTGCTTACATCTATCGGGTTGAGCTCTGACGAGTGCTTACATGTATCGGGCTGAGCTCTGATGAGTGCTTACATGTATCGGGCTGAGCTCTGACGAGTGCTAATATGTATCTGTGAGTTTTTTTTTTTGTGGGTTTATAGAGAATTACAGAAGTTCCAATGAGTGAAGTTCTATAAAGTATATCTCTCTATAAAAGATACAGGTTAGTAACAGCAAGTGTTGTCTAGAGGTATTGATATTTATTCTCGCATAACCCTTGTAGAGAAACCATTCAGAATTTTGGCTCATCGAGTACCCCCACTGTGAGAAATTAGACACAAGTTAAGTTCTACACAGAATTATTTATAGATGATTTCTCTTCTAGGCCATATATATATATATATATATATATATATATATATATATATATATATATATATATATATATATATATATATATATATATATAGAGAGAGAGAGAGAGAGAGAGATCTTGGCAGTTAGCCACAGTAACCAATGAAAGCAGTTCTCTCATCTTCCAGCTGACTGTGCTCTGATCGCCAACCTCATTTTTGATCTCATTACTTATTTCAAGTGACACAAGACACCTGGACAAATGATCACCTTGACAATTGTACCATTGTAGTGAACATAAACAACAACAACTGTTCTTGACAACAGTTGGACAAACATTCACAAAGAATGATCACACCAACAGGTTAGACAAGTCATACATCATGGAAGATACTTGACAACAACCACACAGACTTTCACAATCTCTGTAACCAACCACAACAGTAGAGTAACAGTCACCATGAAGATGCTTGACACCAGTTGGACATTTCTTTCTCAACAATGTACAAGACAATCACAGAGACATGTATCTCAAAAAAACTGTTTTCTTACTACTAATCATTTATTATTGTTTCTGGACCAGGTGAAGACTCAGGCTTCATATAGTCAATCATCACACTTCAAATTCTTAGTTAATATGTAATATATTGACATAATTATGAACCTAAATACAACACCCAAATCCCACCGAGACATTAATCTAAATAACCCTCCTCTCCCACTTCTCTACTCCATAAGTTATCCTACACCACACTTTAGACTTAAATCCTTTCTTCGACTGTTAATGAGGGAAACACAAGATAAGCCATAAATTGGGGCAAGCATAGGGACGTTCTGCTCCACTGGTCTGTTTAATCCTTTTAGCACCTATGATGGTGTTGGACAGCTCAGGTTACAGTTCTCCCCATGATGGTTTTCCAATTCAGGCTATTCCCTGCTGTCACAATCTTAAAGCTCTATCTTTTCACTGGTGAGTTCATGAAGTTGACACTTAGGACTGTTCTTTTACTTTTCCAGTAGAGGAAGATCTAAAAAGAAACAATATGTCCTAGCATTCTTCTTTCTGTCTATCTCACCTAAATTTGACTGTTCGTGAAGTTGACACCTAAGACTGTTCTTTTGCTTTTCCAGTGGAGGAAGATCTAAAAAGAAACAATATGTCCCAGCCGTCTTTCTTCACAGTCTATCACTACTAAGATTTCTGATGGAACTGAATCACCACACCGACTTAACACCAATCCATTTTGTGAATTTGCTCTATTTATTAACTTCTGCTCCTTCAGCTTTCAGCCATTATTAATATTAAGCTGTGATAGGGTCAGCTCCAAGTGCACCTTTAATGTTCACTCTTAGCCAGTAGTGACATGCTGAAAACCAGGTGATCTCTCCTCTTAAGGTTTCTTCTTGAATTTATCTTGAAGATATAGCCTGGAGCTTTTACAAAATTGGAGAGTATCCCTGTCTTAGGCTTTTAAGAAAGACTTTTCTTCAGTGCCATCTGTATAGGCCAGAATTAGTGGATTCAGGCTGAATCTTTGCAACCTGTTGTTCATTTTGGTCTTTTTGGAGTCTGACTTTTCAGCTGGAGTTGAAGCTAGAGCTCAGGACTTCCCTGGAGTTGTCCTGGTAATTGAAAAGGCCTCCCCCATCTTCCTCATTCTCTGTTAATAAACAAAGGCACAACATGTGTTTTACATCTATTGAACCATTGTCACAGTTATACAGTACTATCACAGATTCAGAGAGGAATGGGAGGGGAAAGGGGAGTGTGATATTCGAACACCCGCCTCTCACTGATGATGAAGTGCAATTTTATTTGGGGGTTTGGGGTGATATCCTTTCTCCAGGTTCATCCCCAAAACCGTGAAGTCATAGGCACATACTCCTAATCAGAGGCAGCTTCACACAATTATCTTGTAAATTCTCACAATGAGTGGATCACAGGGACCAGTGTACCATGAGAACAGACAGTGTGATTAAGCACCAAGAAGTAGGCATTGTATGACAGAAATCATGCACTAGAAATGCTTTCACATGTGGAATACACATAATGAAAGAAAACATGAATTTTCCCTGACAAATAGCATGAGCCTTCCCATGTATTCAGCCGACAGACACTAGGTTAATTTCTACAGTGCAATGCAGTCCTGCAAACATGGATATAATAAGTGTCTTTACTTTTACAAATATGAGAAGTTAATTATATAATTACCATCTCATTCACTCAAACATTCTCAGCCATTATAAGGGAGAAATTACATGCAGTATATAGCATCACACATTCTGAAACATAACTGCCAAAGGTAACTCTCAAGAGCGATGTACAGTTTGGTTAAGAACGGTCATGATAGGCACTCAACGAATGTTCAGAGCGCACAAAGGTTTTGCAATATGCATTGAGCGTGGTTTACAGTCATAAGCATATGCAAATCCTCAAATCAGACAGACAATAGACATGGTAAGAATGTTTCACTGCGGTAGACATAACAGGTTTTGAGCAGCAGTTTTAGAGTCACTGTACAACGAAGTCCTGTCTTCTTGTCACATTTTCTCAAGAAAATACTCGGCCATTCGTCTCTCTCTCACTTCATCAGGTTTACACATAACATATTAAATGATTTAGGTACCTGAAATGCAGATGACCACATCTTAAAGAATGCTTTTGGGCAAATTTTACCACTGCATCCTGAACACGTCCTTACGGGATGGAATCAAGGCTTCGACTGGCGGGCTAATTATGTATTAAGGAGCGTTACCAGCCCAAGGGTTACCCAATCAAATTGAGTCCCCACCATTCATCTACCCTCTCTCGATCTAGAATCTACGATTCTATTTTTAGTTAGGGTATCACGACGGCTTACGTGGTTAACTACTGAGTATTGAAAAATGTAAATGGACTGGGGATGCGAACGTCTGAAGACATCATGCTACAGTATCGGGCTGAGCTCTGATGAGTGCTTACATGTATCGGGCAGGGTTCTGACCAGTGCTTACATCAATCGGGCTGAGCTCTGAACAGTGCTTACATCTATCGGGCTGAGATTGGTGTAAGCACTATTCTCTCCACCCGGTACTATAGTATTATCTGCACGAGGGTTGTGATGAGCTGCCATTCCCTTCTCCGAGCCCAAACACCAGCCGAGTGTGTAAGATCAGCTCAGGAACCTCGCATCTGCGGAGGGGAATATTAGAATATAACCAGGATACCGCACATTACATATGGGTTAGCTAGGTGTGGGTCTGGCTTGGTGATGTGTCTTCCGCGGATTGGAGGGATCTCATTGTCAACAGACTCCACAACAATGTGCGGGAAGAGGTGTGGGGGTGATGTCAATAACACCAGGTTTATTCAGTTGTGAACACCTGGTGATTGTCTATGAAGACAAAAGTGACGAAGGAGAGAACGGCCCACCCCACCCCATGTTACAGCCTAGAATATGTGAAGAATGAACACTTCTCACCCCAGCGGCTCTGTGGCAAAGGGTTACGGCCGCAGTTAGTAATCGCGCATTCCGCGTTCGAAACACAGCTGCGGGGATTTGGCAGCAGACCGCCTTGCGTTGATGTATATAAAAACGGTATGAGTACCGGTCGGTCAGAAAGCATCGGCAAATTACTGAAAGTAATCTTGCCAAGAAATTACAAACAGCCAAAAAAAATGCTGGGGTTGACTGCTACGTCCTGTAAAGGATATGCAGCTAACTTTAACCTCAGCGGTAATATATGCCGTGGGATTACTTTCACACCAGCGTATGTTAAATTAGTTGCATATCCTTTACAGGACGTTGCAGTCAACACCAGCATTTTTTTTTGCTGTTGTGATCTCTTGGCAAGTTGACGTTGCCAGTCTCCCTGGCCTAGGCGTTAACGTCTTTCTCCGTAATCCCGTATATTCACGCGAGGAACGTAACCTGCGCGAGAATCGGTAGCGGTTGACAGCGATGTCCTGTAAAGGATATGCGAACAACAACACCAACAACAAAGTTTGCCATTGCTTTCTGAACGACCGGTACTATTTCGTAAAAAAAACAACGCAACGCGGTCTCCTGCCAATTCACGCGCAGCTGTGTTTCGAACGCAAGTATGTGTCATCACGAACTACATCCGTAACCTCTTCGCTACGGAGATAACCACCAGCGCAGGAGCAGAAGAAAATTAAACTGCCATTGGCAAGAGCACGGCTGGGCGGGGGATCGATGCCGGCACACGGTGCTGGCAATGCGAGGGAAAGACTGATCACTTATTCCCCCGTGCACTACAAAATTTCATGGTCCTAGCACATCACACACTCACATGTTCCTGATACGAGTCATGTTTAGGATCATGAGAATAAGATCTGCAGCTCCCCCGAAGCCGGAGAGTGTCTGCCTGTACGGCGAGGAACCACCAGTCTGCACACCAATAAGCCAGACATGGGACAACGGATACTCACGCAAAACTCAGGTCCTGTATGACATCACACTGATGTTGGACAACATTCATCCGACATACAGGACTTCGCGTTGGAGTTCACAGCCAGCGGACACAAGCAAGCAAACAGATCTGCATACATTTTGACATTATTATGATCTTCTTCTTCTTCTTCTTCTTCTTCTTCTTCTTCTTCTTCTTCTTCTTCTTCTTCTTCTTCTTCTTCTGCTTCTGCTTCTTCTTCTTCTTCTTCTCCTTCTTCTTCTTCTTCTTCTTCTTCTTCTTCTTCTTCTTCTTCTTCTTCTTCTTCTTCTTCTTCTTCTTCTTCTTCTTCTTCTTCTTTCGTTCACCTGAAATATGTCTATAACTGCAATGTTCTCTCTTGTATGAATCTAACAGTCTTTTTTAATCCACTCATTGGTCCATAGCGTTTATCTTCCACTGTTGTCTCTCTAGGCCAGAAGGTTCGCCTGGATATGTTGTAGTTTGGGCAGTCCTGGAGTATGTGCTCTGCTGTCTGCGACGCCAAACCACATGTGCACATTTTATCTCTTTTGTATGCGAGCTTTGAATTGGCAATGTAATAGTCTTCTTACATGATGGTCTCGGGGGCTTCCCAATGTTCTCTATTTATGTGAATATTTATATATAATCTAATCCTTCTTCTATCCAGTCACTCTGCTCTTCTGGTCTACCCATGTCAGGTTGTTTCCCCTTAACCTGCCGTAAAAGCTGAGTTATTACGTCCCTTGGGAGACTCTTAAGTAGTTCCCAGTGTAGTAGATCACCGTAAGACTGGTCCGCGGGCAGTCATGGCTAATTATTTTAGATAAGCCAGCGGTAGAAGTGACTACGGCATTCTATATAACAGGAAAGATACAATGTTAAAGACACACCTGGGATTTTATAATCAGTCCCTACAAGGCCTCATACCAATTTTCAGATAATTAAATTTCTGCTTAACGCTTTATTTGTTTAAATTTCAGTTTATATTTGGCTTATTTAATTTGTCTTCTTGTTGTATTGGTTTAAGTGGACACCAATCCCTTTCAAATCAATATCCTAAATATGGCTGATTTTGTCACAGAATTATTAATCTGAGCCTGAGTTGGGCCCTAATTATAACTTCTCGGTCGCGTTTTGGCTAAGATCAAAGTGTAGTTGTCTGCACTTGTTCTAGCCAGGGCTACCATCAGAGGCGGTTATCAAAATGACATCCATGGAACCACATGGAGCGGCTCTGGTCCCTGGGCAACAGCTAGTCCTTATAAAAAGAATATTATAACTTCTATTCTGCCCCATGTGGACAAACAATCACCTTCGGATTGATAGGACTGTGAGGGTAAAACCATATTCAGCTGCTCTGGTGGTTGTCTAGTCACAGGACTATCATTCTGAGCCGGTGATGGACCCTACTATAACTTCTCCTTGAGGTTGAACGGGGTAGGGGTAATAGTGAAATCGAAAAAGAAAACAAAATTATATTCTGAGGTTGAACGGAGTGGGTGAAATGGACTGTCACCACTGGCAAAGAATCCCCAGCACTTAACTAAAATCATATTGTTTTTATAGTCATGCCAGCCATAATCAAGGCTAAGAAAGCAGGTTGAACGAGATGTCGTTGGTTTTTTTTTTCTTTTTCTCTTCTTATATTGGATCAGATCATTACCGGTTATTCTTAGCACCATGCTAGAATCACATTTATGGAAGACCTTCTGAGAACTAAGTCTGAGAAAGCAGGGAAATGCTTTGTTCTTATTTTGTCTTATATCGAAACGTATCAGTACTGGTTCCTTCAGAATACAATAATCCTCTTATATATATATATATATATATATATATATATATATATATATATATATATATATATATATATATATATATATATATATATATATATATATATAGTCTCTCCATTGATCTCGGTATATATAATGGCCAGTTGCCATAAGATTTTTAGTGTTCGCAACATGGGAAGTCCTATTTATCGCCCTTATTTGAGAAGGCGAGGTGACGGCTGCAATGTATAGTTATTATTATTATTATTATTATTATTATTATTATTATTATTTGAGAAACCCAGCCTTATGCCTTGAGAAAACCCCTCTGCCCTATCTCGCCTAGTCATTATTTAAAGTGTCAACGATGTGGAACGGAAAGAGTTACAATCTCTATGTATTTGCAACTGCCAGATCGCTGGACACAACACTCCTTTCTCTTGACTCCCTGTCTTTCCACTCCTAGAAGTCGCATTTGTTGTCACGCCTCCGCCTCCCAGCAGTCGGCCTACGCAATACAACAATGACATGCTGTTCACCAACCTCAAGGCCCCGGGTAGAGCTGTTTCGCGAGAAGCCCCAGGGAGAATCTGACCAACTTGCCAGTCTCCTACAGGCCACATCTATTCACCAGAGATATTAACCTGCCACCATCCGGCCAGCACGCTGACCGCTGACAATAAGATATTTATTGCCAGCCTTCTTTATGGGCTATTAACCGCGTCGGACAACAATAGTTACTCCTGGGTCTTTCAAAGATTACTCAACTGATAGGACCTGTTCAAGACTTGACCGTCAACCATAGTGTGTTCAAGCCGTGTGCAACCCCTGTTCGTAATTGTTTACCCAAGCTCTTCCGTTGTAATAAAGAACAATGGTAACACACGTGTGTCTGAAGAAAAATTCAAAATACTGAATGGGAAGCTGGACGGATGGAAAAACACACATATAAGACCAGCGATTTGACCGTCGTCTTCATCAACAGAAAAACAAACTAAAAGTATTCATACAAAACGGACGACATTTGTGTAGTCTATCTACTTTTGGAAGTTAGGGGAATGAAGTAGACACCATAATCATAATCATAATCATAATCATAATCATAATCATCATCATCATCATCATCAGAAAAACAAACTAAAAGTATTCATACAAAACGGACGACATTTGTGTAGTCTATCTACTTTTGGAAGTTAGGGGAATGAAGTAGACACCATAATCATAATCATAATCATAATCATAATCATAATCATCATCATCATCATCATCATCATCATCATCATCATCATCATCATCATCAAGTGCCCTGCCAGCTGGGGTAGGCGTTCATGTCTCTCCATAGATCTCGGTCTTTGGTTTCTGGATCAACTCTCCATGCCACACGAAGAGTAAGTCTTGGTCTGTTTCTGCCTTTTCCACTTGATCTAGTAGACACTGAAGGATAAGCATAAAAGAAACTGGTTTAATTGTGATAAACCTGTTAAAATGTAGTCAAGAACATTGGAAAAGACGAAGTGTAGGTCAGCTTTACAAACCTCAATCAATCAATCAATCATTCAATCAATCGGGTGTCATCACCACAATGAAGATTGGTTGCAATAGATCACCAACACCCCGGGAAGGTTAACCCGGTCAACAAATGCCCGCAGAAGTCGGATGTGTCGGCCTAACGGCGCAAGAACGCAGCTCTGCTGTAAACAGGCACAACGCAATCACGTCCGATAAAAAACTCCGGATGAACGAAGAAGAAGAAGAAGAAGATCACCAACATTCTGTCTCTAGTTCTGGTTGTACACACTGGCAGACTGTTGTTCGCTCATCTCTTGATGTTAACTTCCCACTTGTATCGCTGTCAACCCCTTGCTTGCCAAACTTCAACTCTTCCCTCTAGCATGATTTTTACAAGATGTTACGTCTGATACCACCATTGTGTGCCCTGCCAACTGGCGTAGACGTTCATGTCTCTCCGCAGATCTCGGTCCTTGATGTTCTAGGTCAAATCTGATGATCGTACCATAGCCTACCTAAGCCTATCAAGCATAATTTATCTCGCTCTGCTTCTTCTCCCAATGATTTTCTTTTCTTTTGATATGATGTTTTCCAATGCCCACTACTTATTACATAACCAAAGAAAGTTGCTTGTCTCTTTCTTATAGTTGCATAGCATGTTTTACTTTTATTAGCCTCTTCCAGGCAAATGTGGCCAAAATATTTAACAGGCACAATAAAGAAATTATAAAGTAATGATGAAGACGCAATGAAGCGGCATCCAAATATACCCATGTTCGCAAAACGACAGACAATAAACAACATATTCTTACTCACCATATGCTACCAGCCGGCTTCCTGGCCTAGAGGTTAGCTACTTTTCTCCGTAATCTCGTATACTCTCGTAGGTAACGTGACGACGGTGAGAATCAGCAGTGGTTCGAATCGCGTCGGTCACTTACGGGGTATGTGAGCCGGCCGCTCAGAAAGCTATGGCAAACTACTGAGCGTAATCTTGGCAAGAAATCAACAATCAGCTGAAAGATGCTGATGTTGACAGCGATGTCCTGTAAAGGGTCTGCAAAACATTTTATATGCTACCAATGTCTAACTTGGACATTATCGAAATCACACTTACAAAAACATCAACACCTGTGAGGTGAAGCGCACGAGAATAGCTGCTAATTTAACCATTCGAGACCCGGTCAGAAATAATGTTAAAATGATCAATAACTTGTGCCACATTTGACTAAGAGTCGCTTAAGAGCCAATAGGGTCGACTTCATTGCTCAGTCTCTTTCCGCAGCGCGGAAAGCGTCGCACAAAGCACGAACTCCGTAGCTCCAGCGACGATCCTCAAAGTCTCCGAAAAAATGCACTCGTGAACCGAAGGATGCCGCCCGGAATCGGACATACAACCTTCTGAACCCGAGCAGACGGCTTGACCACTTCCTGAAAGACAGAAGATCAAATAGTTCGGCCATCTCGTTAGAATGCATCACCGTCAACTACCAGCATTGGCGCTACATCAAAGCTTCCGAAAAGAAAATGGATATACGACATATTGTATACTCATCACACGGAATGACACTATTCAGTGCCATCCACTGGGCGCTGTGTCACGTGTTCTTCCCTACGGCGCCTGAGGGCAAAAGTGAAACATGATGATGATGATTGTATTCTTGTAAAACCAATCTACTCTTTGTGTTCTCCAACTGTTTACACTAGAGGACGCGCCAGGCAATACAACTGAAAGTTGTGTGCACACCAGAATTTGAACCTGCGCACATTGTTTATACGTGTGGAGCTGGAAATGCGCCCAAGTGCGCTCGTTCTTCTGCTTAGCGCAGTCCTCATTTTAAGGGAAAGGGAGAGGGAGGAATGCTAGCCCTGTATTTTATAGCCCAATTGGCACTCGGTGAGTGTTAAGGCCAATATTATGGCGGCCGCCTTTACTTCCTATTTCTTGTACTCATTACAGGTTGGATCGATCTGCGCTTCCAGGTCAATTACGGAAATTCATGTCGATGGAAATCTAGGAGTTAACCATTCTTTCGCAGGTTTATTTCTTTAAGTCAACTCCGTGAATCGAATACAATCTGTGTGAAACAGGCGGACGTCATAGCATCTAAGCCAGTGGTTCTCAACCTTTTTTTGGCCCATGCACCCTTCACCATATGTTCAGAACCTCATCCCCCCTTTTGTATTTCCTCTCTATAAATCTCTCTCTCTCTCTCTCTCTCTCTCTCTCTCTCTCTCTCTCTCTCTCTCTCTCTCTCTCTCTCTCTCTCTCTCTCTCTCTCTCTCTCCCGCACCTACACTGTATGTGTAAAAATATAAGCTAAATTTAATAACATATACACACAAGTCTAGACGTCTACATAAAACGTGATTTGCGGGTTTACTTACGTTATAAAACGAATTTAAGAAGTGAGAGAAGTATAGAACAGTAAAATATGGAGGGAAAGACAATATCAAGTGCAGTAATCGGTTCTTATATTAACGCGATCTTGAAATAATTTTAACCCCCACCCCTCAACCCGGAAACGCTAAAATTCCCCACCAGTTGAGAACCACTGATCTAAGCCATTCCAACGATGCCGGTTTCGTTTCTGGCCTCTTCCTTAGGCAGGGATACCTTTGCTTATATGTACGATTATACAGGTAGTGTCCCTGGTGTGACACTCAGGCAGTGGCGGACCGGCCAGGGTGTCAGCTTGGCCGGTGGCATGTGGGCCCCCTTAAACATGAGACCCCCTCTGATGCGTCTCCACCTTGCAGAGCTAGAGGGGCCTGGGTCTTCCAGTGACCCCAGGAGCTATGCCGACGGTAGCGCAGCTACGTTACCCCCCCCCCCTTTCCATTTCGGACAGTATAAGGGGCAATTCACATAGAAATGTCAGCTAGGAAACCCTTTCATAGGCCACTAAGACAGCTCTACTTCTTTGTTCTACTTCTGTGATTGCTAAGCAATATATGTGTTTATTTATGAAGAAAGACACAAGCCTGCTGCCTTGTAGGTAGGCTTAAGTTGGTGCATATCATTATCCTTTACAGGACGCAGGAGTCAACTCCAGCATTTATTTATTTATTTTATTTTTATTTTTATTTTTTATTTTTTTGTTGTTGCTGTTTTTAATTCCTGGGAAAGTTCACGTTCAGTAGTTTGCCATTGCTTTCTGAACGACCGGCACTCGTACCATTGTATGGAAACCAATGCAAAGCGGTTTACTTCCAAATTGCCCGCAGTTGTGTTTCGAACGCGAAGTGCAGGATTACGAATTGCATTCATAACCCATTAGCCACAATGCCAGCAAGTAGACCAGGGACAGTCAAAAGCAGAAAACAAACCCAAGACAAACCCAAAACAAACCTAAAACACCTAAAACACACTCAAAACAACACCCCCCCCCCCCCTAAAAAAAAATACTTGTCGAATGGGATGTACTGAACCACAGACCTGACGAAACAGTGCAATACAATTCATCAAATGATGTCTCAGACACCCGACAATATATTAAACATGTCAATGACTTTGTTTTCCCGACAGCCAATATTTTTAGACCTAGCCCGCCACTGCACGCGGGTATTCTCATTTGCTGCACGGAATTATCTTTGCTTAACAACAAGCTAAATACTAGACCCAATTCTAGCCATATAAAACATGAAGTATAGAGCAGCTTTACAAAACACAGTCGTGGAAAACAAAGGGCGTTGCGGCGACAAGCCCTCGTCAGCAAAGAAATATAAGAATATGTGATAACATAGAAGCCAACGCCAGTCTTACATTCGACCCTTACGGTCACTCATGTGTCGTACAACAATTATTTATTGTGCATGTTACAGTCACATTGCCGGTCTCTCTGGCTGTGGGGTTACAACACTTTCTCTCTGTAATCCCGTTTATCACGCAGAGTCTCGTAGCGGAGCGAGAGCTGAGGCGGTTCGACCCCCGCTCGTTACTTGCGGGATACTGAGCCGGCCGCTCAGAAAGCAATGGCAAACTACTGAGCGTAATCTTGCCAAGAGATCAACATACAGCTGAAAGATGCTGGTGTTGACAGCTAAGTCCTGTAAAGGATATGCTAACAACAACAACACAAAAAAAAAAACAGTCACATTAAAAACATTGCCAAATGAATGGTGTGAACATAATCAATACATATTACCATGTTATGTGACAGACAGGCAGGGGCACACACACACACACACACACACACACATACACACACACACAAGCACATACCTACATACATACATCATTTACACACTCTCCCAGTTATGTTCCCACTCAATAATACACACACACACACACACACACACACACATTCATTTACAATTACAAACGCACTAACAAACATTTATTTATACACACATACGTTCTCTCTCTCTCTCTTTCTCTCTCTCACTCTCTCTCCATATGTCTATCTATCTCTCCCTCACGCCCATATATCCTCAATTATACATAACGCTAAGCACACACATACACTCCTACCCATACGCACATAATCGACACATACTCACTTCCACACACGCAAATACACAAATTCTCACACAGTCTTGCATCCACATAATCACACACCCACACACCCACACTTCCTTACATACATATACTGCCTCACAATCACATATACACTAAATCTTTCACTTTTCCATACTCTCTCTCTCTCTCACACACACACACACACACACACACACACACTCACATAATCACCACCCCAGCATGTTTTCCATTCTACCCATTCAGCTAATTATGCCCTACTGTAGCCACTGTACTGTCATATGCGTAGTTTATATGTCGTATTTTCTTGCGTTTGTTTGCTATTGAAATCTTCTTCCCGCAACGTCCCTTGTTTTCCGCAATTGTATTTGTAAAAATGTTCTATACAGCGTGTTCTTATATTGTTTAAACTACCACAACTTTACGGCAGTTTAAACAATTTCATTCTAATTCTATCACCAACCTCTCAAGCAACACAACACAAATCCCATCCCCGGCGTCCAATGTTTACAACACCGCCCCTGTCAATCCTAACAACGGAGAGCCAGCGATTGGTCCTCCTCAGCTATCAACATATCAAACAAACTAACTCCGCACCCTGTGGGCTTACTTTCGCTGGACAACACGTGGGTCGACATTGCCTACCTATGTTGGTGGGATCACTCACAGCAGTCGTTCACCCTTCAACCTACCTTCCTGGTGCTGAATATTGTGGATTAACTCGGATTCCCGTGGATTTCACATCCTGTGTAAACTATGCGGTGTTTTGGTTGTCCACGCAATTGATATGATTAGCGTGTTTAAACTGTAATGAAGTTTTAGCCAAGTGGGTAACTACTAATATATTGTATAATTAGAGTGCCCTATTGATACAGTTATTCACCACGCCTGAATGTATTTAAACTGTAAAGAAGCTTTAGCCAAGTGGATAACTGCTAAATTAGAGTCCTATTGATACAATTAATCACTTTGCCTGCGGACGTAATAAATTCCTGAGCGTCCGAAATTGTTTCATGTGTGAATGGTTTTGCATTCTGTCATTGATAATAATACAACCAGTGTTTACAAATAGTTACTTGTGTTTAACTTTAAACCCTGGACTTTTGGAGTTATGGAGGAATCTATAGTCCTAAGTCACTTCCACATTTCTTTTAAAAGTGAATAGGCATAAACTAAGATTTGGAAGTATTCAACTTGCTGCATGAGTTTCGTGATTGTTCTATTATTGGTGACAACTTTTCAATTAGATGTTCTTATCTGTGTTAACGTAATATAGTGAAAGTTATTTCATTAATTAGTTTTAAAATGGTAATTGATGTTATCACTTGACGTTTGTGTAAATTTCTCGATGGGTGTGTGTGAGGCACGGTAGCCAGCCACTTTCCCGCGATTCTGTGGATTCACGACGGCTTTGGATAATGGAGCACTTTTACAAAAGTGTGTGGTGAGTATCTGTTCAATCAATCAATCATAATATCAAATAATTAAATAATACATCATACTAGTGCTGTCTCCGCACTGAAGGTTGAAAAGACCTCCAGCATGCCGTATCACTAGCTGTGGTAGTGTTCCGTACACTCGTCTAGACTGCTATTAGTTGTACCGCTATCACCTTTGAAAACCAGCGTCGTTACTGCTATAGGGTGTATTTGTAATGACTGCAGTGTTTGATAATGTTGCATGTCTAAGTTTTGTATTTACCTATTATGTTGCATGAACTTTACACAGGGTGAATACAAAACTTGGACCGGCAATATTTTCAAACATTGCACAGTCATTAAAAATATACCCTATATAAGGCACAGCAAGTAAAGGGTCTCATTACGCGTTGTGACATATTTGAGTATATGATGCAACCCTTATATTCGAATAGAGCAGTCGAAACTCCATGGGTGATGTGGTCAATATCAAATCGGTGCCTTTACTTCCCAAGACGTGTATCACACCTTCTGACGGATTGTTTAATTCACAATCTGCACATCGCACACCTTCTGATAGATTGTTTAATTCACAATCTGCACGTCACACACCTTTTGAGGTATTGTTTAATTCACAATCTGCACGTCACACACCTTTTGAGGTATTGTTTAATTCACAATCTGCACTGGCACACCTTCTGACGGATTGTTTAATTCACAATCTAAATGTCGCACACCTTCTAACGGATTGTTTAATTCACAATCTGCACGTCTCGCGCCTTCTGATAGATTGTTTAATTCACCCCGGGAAGGTTAACCCGGTCAACAAATGCCCGCAGAAGTCGGATGTGTCGGCCTAACGGCGCAAGAACGCAGCCCTGCTGTAAACAGGCACAACGCAGTCACATCCAAACAAAAAAAAAATCCGGATGAACGCAGAAGAAGAAGAAGAAGAAGAAGGGACGCAGAGGTGTTTCCAAGGCACCAGGGCCGGGTTATATACTGGCCAAGACCTATTGACGCGTCCTTGTCGAGCGTCCTGGGCAACAGGTCCCTTTGGGGTCCTGGCTAAAGTCAATAGGATCGCCGATTCCTCCGAAGTCAGAGAGTGTCTGCCTGTATGGCGAGGAACCACCAGTCTGCACACCAATAAGCCAGACATGGGACAACGGATACTCATGCAAACCTCAGGTCCTGTATGACATCACACTGATGTTGGACAACAGGATGTCTTCATCCGACATACAGGACTTCGCGTTGGAGCTCAAGCCAACGAACACAAGCAAGCAAGAAGAAGAAGAAGAAGAAGAAGAAGAAGAAGAAGAAGTTTAATTCAAATCTGCCCTTCTGATAGAATGTTTAATTCAAATCTGCACTGGCACACCTTCTAACTGATTGTTTAATTCACAATCTACACGTCGCATACCTTCTAACGGATTGTTTAATTCACAATCTACACGTCGCACACCTTCTAACTGATTGTTTAATTCAAAACAATGTTTTCCCGTAGTGAATTTGAATAACGAAGACACAAACAATCGATTGCACGATTTATTGCCTGGCATATTTCGCTGCATCTCGTCAGGTACATACTGCAGAAATCACACAACTTACGTGAAATTAACTAGATAAATCCTTCAAGTTGAAATATACACAATTTCGCACAGTAATGTCACTTATCTACCATGGTAATTTTAAGCTGACTAACATGTCTTTCTGTTTACACAATTCTGGCTTGCGTTGATAGATCATAATTGCTTCTGCAAATTTTAACAAGCGAGTATTTTGTGTTCTAAACAACACGCGAAATGCAGTGTCTCTGGACACAACGTGACCACTGGCGACAATGTGTCTGCCGATTGAAGACGCCGGGAGCTTCCGGTGTGTCGGCTCCTCGCGGCTAGCCACTCCTGTGTGTTGTATCTTGTTGACCCATTGAGGTATGTGTTCTGACACCCGTTTGTTAAGCTGTCTCTCCGTTCGACCAATGTAAACGGCCTGGCATCTACATGTGAATTGGTAAATACAATTGTTTGTGGCGTACAGAGGGACAGGCCCTTTGACTGTTGGTGTAGGAATGGGTACGGTTCTACACGTCGCACACCTTCTAACGGATTGTTTAATTCACAATCTACACGTCGCATATTAATTTGCTCCACGCCTGCCTGCACATAATAGTTTTCCGCCAATAACACGGTGTCCTCAGTATATAGTCAACATCAAATGCATTGCCGACAGGCGTGGGCAATCATGCTTGTCCTCATCTTGCATCCCCAACAGTATATATAAATCTGCGCTAAAATGCTTAACTGATTATTATCGATGCACGGTAGGTCCCAACAATTGTATTCGCGTTGTTGTATTTAACTTATAATACTTAGTAATACATGATGGCAGAAGTGAAACAAAATTTAAAAAGAGATTAGTAATGACAACAAATACACTCAATATCACGGACAAGATACAAGCACGCATAAACACAAAGACATTTACAATAAAAGTAGTTGAATATTGATTTCCCCCCCCCCCCCCACACACACACACAAGAATAGTCTTATACGCGTGCGCGCACACACACACACACACACACACACACACACACACACACACACACATGGACAATACCAATCAATTGGAAAATATATGTGATGTTCTACAAATGTCCAAATGAGAAGAATTGGTCACATTTTCAAGGGAACAAAGACACCCGTAGAATTTCTTGAAAAGGGGATGAAAAGAAAGCTGATTAAAAAAGTAATAGAGACAAGTGAAATACTTTGACCCCACTAAAAGACATGGCACTTTCTAAATTAAAAGTAAACAAAATTTGGGGCGAATGAGCTCACCATATGGTGATAAGATGTCAACCAACAAAACACAGTCAGCAATGAAGAAATTGAAAACATCAAAAAAAAAATTCATATTTTTTCGCCGTAATCATAAAACAAATAGAGACTACTGAAAAGACATCAGTCAGAGACTGGACATAATAATCCAGAGGCTAACAAGTCTCAATAGGGTATACGCTTCGAATGTTGCGGGTTCGATTCTGGACTCCATTATTTGGTTTACAAATACAGTTTTCTCGGAGACTCCTGTGGGTTGTCGCTGGAGCTACGGAGTTCGTGCTTTGTGCAAGGCTTTCAGCAGACCGCGCTGTGGAAAAACGCCGTATGGGATAAAACCCGGTGCAATGAAGTCGATTCTCTTGCATGGGTGTAGTTTTGCGACTCAAACCAATGTAGTGCTATTATTACTGCCAACACTTCCATTGCCATACTGCATTGCTGGTTTACTTAACATACATCAAGGTGACATAGTGATCTATACTGATTGGTCAGTGGTGAGAAACAAACGGAGTGGTTGGGGTTTCATTGCGAAGGTTAATGGACGATTCTTAAAAGGGAGAGTCTAGCATATGAGACTACAACCTCCAGCATGAGAATGGAGGTGGAAGCAGTCACAGCGGCATTCCGTTGGCTAGAGAAGAACACTGCAACACACATTGTCTTCATTACGGACTCAAGGAGTATGCTTAGTAAGGTGGAGAAAGGAATTTTACGTGTGGAATGGCAAATCTCGCTTCAGAGGTCACAGATTGTGAGAATTGTGTGTGGTTTTTTTTTTTTTTTGCCCTGGCCATGCGGGGATGCGGGGGAATGAACACGATGATAGTCTGGCAGGGCATGCACCTCTTGGTGGTAGATTACTTATGGACAAGGGGGAGGTGGTCATGCGCCTGTGGGACCAGGTGGAAAAGGTGGGGGAACAGATTGAAAACCAGTATGTGGAAAGGATGAGATTGTGTGGAATTAGCGGGAGTTCTGGTAGAATCTCAAAACTGAGAGGGAAGACCAGGAGAACTTTCAATAAGGAACGATTAGTAGTGTCACACTTCGCTGGCTGTTGAACGAGGGGATGGAGTGCATATGAAAATGCCGTGAGTGCAGTGATGTCAGTTCTTAGCTCAACTCAACTCAACTCAACTTAACAATTCTACCCTGAGAGCACAAGGAACAGCCCAAGGACATAGCTGATGCGGAACCACCGATCTGTATGAGCATATAACTGCATCCTCGTCGTCATAGTTGTCTTTAATAATGCTCTTGATCTCTGCACCTACTGCCGCGGGATTCTACTCTATGCATCTCATATCAAATTTTGTAAGAACAGAAAAGATGACTCTAAAGTTTGTGTTACTAGTGTCCATTCTTGCCCAGGATCAACATTCGCCAGATACCATGCATCATTTCGTGTATAAGATGATAATTTTGTCCCGGTCCGCCCATGGCATACTTTACATTGTCTTCATAAACCACACTTTACATTGTCTTCATAAACCACACTTTACATTGTCTTCATAAACCATACATTAAATGATCTTCATAAACCACACTTTACATTGTCTTCATAAACCATACTTTACATTGTCTTCATAAACCACACTTTACATTGTCTTCATAAACCATACTTTACATTGTCTTCATAAACCATACTTTACATTGCCTTCATAAACCATACTTTACATTGTCTTCATAAACCATACTTTACATTGTCTTCATAAACCATACTTTACATTGTCTTCATAAACCATACTTTACATTGTCTTCATAAACCATACTTTACATTGTCTTCATAAACCATACTTTACATTGTCTTCATAAACCATATTTCTCCGGCCGTAGATCTCTACCGGCATGTCTGCTTATTGTCCTTGTTTCACACGCATGCAATACCATATTCTCTACACAACACATGAACACACTTTCTCTTTCTACACAACACATGAACACACTTTCTCTGTCTACACAACACATGAACACACTTTCTCTCTCTCTACACAACACTTGAACATACTTTCTCTTTCTACACAACACATGAACACACTTTCTCCATCTACACAACACATTAACACACTTTCTCTCTCTACACAACACATGAACACACTTCTCCCTCTACACAAGACACGAACACACTTTCTCCCTCTACACAACACATTAATACACGTTCTCCCTCTGCACACACATGAATACACGTTCTCCCTCTACACAACACATGAACACACTTTCTCTCTCTACACAACACATGAATACACTTTCTCTCTCTCTCTCTCTCTCTCTCTCTCTCTCTCTCTCTCTCTCTCTCTCTCTCTCTCTCTCTCTCTACACAACACATGAATACACGTTCTCCCTCTACACAACACATGAACACACTTTCTCTCTCTACACAACACATGAACACACTTTCTCTCTCTCTACACAACACATGAACATACTTTCTCTCTCTACACACCACATGAACACACTTTCTCCCTCTACACGACACACGAACACACCTTCTCTCATTCTACACAACACATGAACACACTTTCTCCCTCTACACAACACATGAACACACTTTCTCTTTCCACACAACACATGAACACACTTTCTCTCTCTCTCTCTACACAACACTTGAACACACTTTCTCTTTCTACACAACACATGAACACACTTTCTCCATCTACACAACACATTAACACACTTTCTCTCTCTACACAACACATGAACACACTTCTCCCTCTACACAAGACACGAACACACTTTCTCCCTCTACACAACACATTAATACACGTTCTCCCTCTGCCCACACATGAATACACGTTCTCCCTCTACACAACACATGAACACACTTTCTCTCTCTACACAACACATGAATACACTTTCTCTCTCTCTCTCTCTCTCTCTCTCTCTCTCTCTCTCTCTCTCTCTCTCTCTCTCTCTCTCTCTCTCTCTCTCTCTCTCTCTCTCTCTACACACAACACATGAATACACGTTCTCCCTCTACACAACACATGAACACACTTTCTCTCTCTACACAACACATGAACACACTTTCTCTCTCTCTACACAACACATGAACATACTTTCTCTCTCTACACACCACATGAACACACTTTCTCCCTCTACACGACACACGAACACACCTTCTCTCATTCTACACAACACATGAACACACTTTCTCCCTCTACACAACACATGAACACACTTTCTCTTTCCACACAACACATGAACACACTTTCTCTCTCTCTCTACACAACACTTGAACACACTTTCTCTTTCTACACAACACATGAACACACTTTCTCCATCTACACAACACATTAACACACTTTCTCTCTCTACACAACACATGAACACACTTCTCCCTCTACACAAGACACGAACACACTTTCTCCCTCTACACAACACATTAATACACGTTCTCCCTCTACACACACATGAATACACGTTCTCCCTCTACACAACACATGAACACACTTTCTCTCTCTACACAACACATGAATACACTTTCTCTCTCTCTCTCTCTCTCTCTCTCTCTCTCTCTCTCTCTCTCTCTCTCTCTCTCTCTCTCTCTCTCTCTACACACAACACATGAATACACGTTCTCCCTCTACACAACACATGAACACACTTTCTCTCTCTACACAACACATGAACACACTTTCTCTCTCTACACAACAAATGAACATACTTTCTCTCTCTACACACCACATGAACACACTTTCTCCCTCTACACAACACACGAACACACCTTCTCTCACTCTACACAACACATGAACACACTTTCTCCCTCTACACAACACATGAACATACTTTCTCTTTCTACACAACACATGAACACACTGTCTCTTTCTACACAACACATTAACACACTTTCTTCCTCTACACAACAAATGAACACACTTTCTCCCTCTACACAACACATGAACACACTTTCTCTCACTACACAACACATGAACACACTTTCTCCCTCTACACGACACATGAACACACTTTCTCCCTCTACACAACACATGAACACACTTTCTCCCTCTACACAACACATGAACACACTTTCTCTCACTCTCCACTGGGCTGGAGTCCGCAGACAATGAAGTGTCCGATACCTGAGGAGGTTAGATTGCGAACAGTTCATGTTAGTGGTATTTGATTACAACCTGATTACATCCTAATATTGCCCTTCCGCGGACGTGGAGTTCCAGAAGCAGCCGTGTACTGTCTGCGGGTTTTTTGAGCTTGGAGAAGGGAATAAGAGCTCTGCAAGGCAATTCTCGGAGAAAGGATAATTTGATACCAAGTTCGGGGGTATGGGGATCTACACCAACCTCGCTCCGATAGATAGAGCTGTTTTTAGGACTCAAACGACCTAACTATCAATGCCTGGGACTTAAAATCCATACCCCAGAAGGATTTACCAGTCCTTAGCGCCATGACCTTCCAGGGACAACAACCCCTTTCAAATTAATTTTCGAAATGTGGCTGATTTTGTCACAGGATTATTACTATGGGGCTGGAATGGGACTTAAAAACTATAACTTCGCTTATGATGTTGAACGGAGTAGGGGTAATGAAAACAAAATGACCTGATTCACAACATACCAGTCAACTAGACACAGAACCAACCAGTCAACCAACAAATCAGCCAGCCAGCCAAAATAGTTTAAACAATATGAAATGATGCGAAGTAATGCAGCTGTACAGAATACAACTACGGAGAACAAAAACAGCAATTTCACATCATAAAGCTTGTGATGCCGTTTTCAGTAAAGTGTTCAGTAAAGCAATTAAAATGGGAAATAAAAAGGTCAATTATGAACAAATAAAGCTAGGAGTACGAGAGGGATGTGTCTTGTCATCGTATCTGTTCTCCCTCTATAGCGAAGTAATAATGAGAGAGATAAAAGAGAAGCCAGGAGTACTAATCGGAGTTTATAATATAAACAATATATACTATGCAGATGACATAGTTAGTATTGCTTGCGGATAATGCAACAATTGTTGGACTTTGTAGTAACAGAGAGTGCAAATAAAGGGCTTTCCTTGAAGATCAAGAAAACCATAATAATGGTGATATCAAAGAAACAGGTGACACCAAAATGTGAAATAGAAATAGAAGGGAACATTCTTAAGAAATTGGATGTTTTAGATATTTAGGGGCATTTATAACATCGGATGGAACATGCACATCAGAGATAGGGTAGGCAAATGCTGTGGTTCGGAAAATGCAGTAAGTCACTATCAATAAATGTAAGACAAGAGAGTGCTCAAGTGCTATATAGAGCCTATATTGCTGTATGGCAGTGAATCCTGGAATGTAAATGAACAAATTAGGAAGAACTTGGAAGCAAGAGAGATGTGGTTCTTAAGACGAATGTTGCGAATTCCTTGGCCTGCTAAAAACGACTGCCTGCGAGAGGCTAATGAAACAAGAACATTATATACATCAATAAGAAAGAGACAAACAGCTTTCTTTGATCATGTGATTAGAAGTGAGGTATTGGAGAACATCGTGACAACTGAAAAGATCGAGGGGAAGAGAGTCAGAGGCAGACGAAGAGAAATTATGCTGGATGGATTGAGACGGTGGCATGGAGGAATATCATCAGCAGAGTTGATCCTGAAAACCAAAGACGGAGATCTGTGGGGAGTCATGAAAGCCTACGCCAGCTGGAAGGCACTTGATGATGATGATGATGATGATGATGATGATGATGATGATGATGATGATGATGATGATGATGATGTTCGGTAAAGCTGCATTACTACGTGTCATGTTATAATGTTTACATGTCCACATCTTTACCGCAGTTCCATTAACTTTGCTCATACTCCTCTGATGTGGTTAGATAACATTCTATTGTGTTTATAATTGATTCACCGCCAACAAAAAGTAGGTTTAGACCAAATATGGTACACAATTAAATGAATAAGTATTGTAATTGATTTATTTGATTATTTCGAGATTTGAGATTTAAAGATTGAGCACAACCCACAACTGGCAACGCTGATAGTATTCTGGTACGAACCTAAGGTCTTGTCCGCGTCAATTTGGAAGCACTATACTCGAGTTTCGCTCTCGTTTGGGCTATCAAAAGCTATATACCGGTATATGATCAGCGTTGCCAGTTTTGGATTGTGCTCAATCGTTAAGTATTATAATGTAAATTTCCGCTCACTGACCATTGAAATTGCGGAAGATATCGCGAAACATATCAAATAACACGACGACCCTACTATGGCTATATATCGTTCTTCTGTCCAAATGGGAGGTCATTATTTGTCGATATAGTATCCTTCGGCACTGAATAAATTAATAAAGAAGTATGTAAAGGGCTCTTTCCACGCATTGTGTCATATTGAGTATATGGTGCTACCCCTATATTTTTATATATCACTCGCTGGGTCATGTAGTAACTATAGGGTGTATTTTTAATGACTGCGGTGTTTGAAAGTTTTGTATTCACCCTCTGTAAAGTTCATGAAACATAATAGGTAAACACAAAACTTGGACCGGCAATATTTTCAAACACTGTGTAGTCATTAAATAAACACCCTGTATCATGTCGAGCACCTTTACTTCCCATAACTTTCCTGGTACGCATTTTAAGCTAGGTCTACCTGGGAATCCTGATTAACTAAAACAAACTCGAACGCTTGACCGCCGGGCCGCCAGGTCTGCGTGCTAACCACTGCACGCCCACGCGATCAATAGACCCGTAGCAATACCAGATCCTAGTACAGAAATCCAGGTTGTTTCAATTTGACCTTCAATTGAACTCATTCAGATCTAACCTTGTGATGGATTCTGCCAGCAATTTAATGGGCTATACCTGATCTATTTCAGGTTGCTGACCCCCTTGTGCCTGGCCTGGATTCTTACACTGACGTCACCTTCAAAAGGTAAGTTTTCAGGTATTTTCTTGACTTTGCGCTGAGTATGTTGCAAGGGATTAAAAGAAGATACCATGGGGGTGAATGTGAATGTAACACAAACACAATTATTTGAGACCCATAGCAAATCTATGCCATTGATCTCATCTCTCATTTCATCTCATCTCATCTTGTTCCTCTTGTACCTTGCGGTGTCCAGTTGAAGCACAAACAGCGGGAGAGTGCCCGTTTATGGACTTCATATGTCGAAATTCCATTGACTCTCTTATTCTCTCTGTCCATTGTTTACATTGTCGGCCTCTTCTTCAGGTTCCATTTGGTTTGTACATCATTGCTTATTGCAGAAATATAACGTTAGCCTCATATTTGTACAGAGCAATTGGACACTCGTGGTGTGAAGTATATAACGACTGCCGCCTTGACTCCCCAACTCATTTCCTGGTACCGATTTTAGGCTGTGTTCACATGGGAGCCGAGGCCACTTTTTAAAATCCGCATCGATGAGACTTAAAACCAAGGACCGCTGGACCGTTAAGTAAGCGTTCTATCCACTGCGCTAGCGCGGCTTCTATTTTCTTAATTTTTTTTTTTTTTTTTTTTTTTGCGCTAGCTCGCCTAGAACTCAAGCGTAGTTCATAACACTACTTCTAATAGTGCTGGACTGAATTTTGCGTGTGAATTAGCTTTCCCTATTTGCAGTGTCCCTCTCCATCAGACGAACCCATTCCGACTTCAGAGGTGCTTGTAATTTAGGTTTCAAAGTCAAGAACGATAGGTCAGTAGTTTAATCCAACTGTCCGGTGTAGGGGTTAAATCCCTTACCTCGGCATCAGCACACTGGATGTTTAATAACATGCGTTCTTATCCATTTGGCCATTCTGACCTCGTTTTCTTCATTGATCATCATCATGTGCCATGCCAATAAGATGTCTTGGATCAATTTGTCACGATTCATCAGTCCACACTAGGTCGGCACGGCCGAATGGACAAGACCGCTCGTTCTTAAACATCCTGGGGTGCTGATGCCGAGTTTGTGGATTGAACCCCCACACCGGTCAATTGACTTCTCGTCCTTGACTTGGGGACTTAAATTACAAGTACCTCAGAAGTCGGAGTAGGTTCACCTGAAGGCGAGGAACAATGGTAATAATGAAAGCTAATCCACCCGAGAAAATCATTCCAGTACACTAGAAGTAGTAACACGCGTAAGGACTACTCTTGAGTTTAAAGCCAGAGAACAAAACAAAAATAATTTCATATATGTTCTTCTTTAGTTTTGGAGAAATTGTCCATGACTCACGATCATCTGTTTCTACAAGAAAGGGTCCGACTCTCAAACTCTTGACTGTAACTTGCTTGCTGGAGTTGTACGGTAGACTCTGAACATGTTTAACATTGGATTATTATGGCCAGTCTACTTTGACTTCGCGCGAACAGTCCTCATTCTTCGTCCTGGTTTTATAACCTATACTCGGCAGTTTCATGTCCTTTTTTTTTTTTTTTTTTTTCCGCGTTTCCATCCTGTTTCAGGATATTGCGGTCAACACCAGCATCTTTCAGCTGTATGTTGATTCCTAGGCTAGATTACGCTCATCAGCACGCCACGACTTTCTGAGCGACCGGCTCCATACTCTCATAAGTCACTTTTGCGATTCGAACCACTGCTAATTCTCGTCGCGTCCTGTTTAATCTTAAAATTACCCTCTCCTGATTTTATTGCACGATTGTTTCCCTTGACGATATTGTCCACCATGTAACCATGGATACGATTGAGGAGCAAACAATCAGAGGTAGTTTGATGGGGCTGTTGCCAAGGACATCACAGGAAAGCAAACCACTGCCGCCCGTATGTTTTCCTACACGACAAGCTGACTTGGTCATGGTTGAGATGTCATCCACTCAACTGGGATTATCAGGTCCGAGACTGAAATCTTTGAGATTAGAGATGGGTGGCTGGATAAAGCCGGCGTGGTATTGACCACATTATCTCTGGAGTGCTGACTGGACTACACGAATTTAGGACTAGTACCGTATGCTTAATGTGTGTTAAGACGTGAAACAGTTTCCTGTGACACATGGACACAGCGGGAATCGTTGTTAAGAGTTAAGGCTGAGGCTTGTACATTGGTTTACCTATCCGGTGATACCTCACGGAGGAGTGGATCACGGAGGAGAAGAAGGAAACGAAGAAAGAAAGAAAGAAAGAAGAAGAAGAAGAAGAAGAAGAAGAAGAAGAAGAAGAAGAAGAAGAAGAAGAAGGAGGAGGAGGAGGAGGAGGAGCAGAAGAAGAAGAAGAAGAAGTAGAAGAAGAAGAAGAAGAAGAAGAAGAAGAAGAAGAAGAAGAAGAAGAAGAAGAAGAAGAAGAAGAAGAAGAAGAAGAAGAAGAAGGAGGAGGAGGAGAAGGAGGAGGAGCAGAAGAAGAAGAAGAAGAAGAAGAAGAAGAAGAAGAAGAAGAAGAAGAAGAAGAAGAAGAAGAAGAAGAAGAAGACAGCGGGGGAGACTTCTTACAATGGAGAACATCATCCGCCTGTAAGAGAACAATTCTAACACCCTCGTTTTACTCTTTAGCTTAGAATAGAAAACACTTGAAGTGTCCACACATAAACAACATCCTAGTCCGGGACTTTGTGACTTTCTCAGTATCCGACCAGGAAATTTATGGTCCTCTTATCCCCAGTTGAACCATTTAACCATGAAAGGATGGTAATCTCACCTGAATGTGTATACGCATGCGCGACTCGAAAGCAGGTTGCCTTGGGTTTCCGTGAGCCTCCCTTGCGGCCAGCTCGTTTTGTCAGATTTATCTCTCTACCGCTTGACATGTGACCTCTGTAAACTATGACCCCTGACCCTAGGGATAGTTGTTAGTGCCAGTAATAGTGCTCAACGATCTAACGGTCAACCTCCGACCGAGCACGGCGTGTTTATTTCATGCACCTGTGATGTCTCAGAAATGTAGATAATGGCCGAAAGATAGAGTGACATTTATGAAAAGGAAAACGAGTTTCGCGCACTTAAATCAGGGAGGTCTCCATGAGCCAATACCTTGTGTTCTGTTGTTGTTGCTGTTGCTGCTGCTACTGCTGCTGCTGCTGCTGTTGACGTGTTATACTATGTGCACTCATTAGACCCCCAGTCAGCTGTGTTATTAATAGATTCAGTACCAAACAAAATGTACGTTTGAACCGAACAAAGATGGTTGGCATAAAATGGAAGTAGGGATGTGATACAGTTATGACTTTAAAGTTGTTAATATGGTAGCAAACATTTTTTTTTTTTTTTTGCGCTCGCTAGCTTTAAAGTCAAGCGTAATCCATACATACTATCTCTAGTAGCACTGGACTGAATTTTGCGTGTGGATTAGCTTTCCCTATTACCAGTGTCCATCACGATCAGGCGAATCCACTCCGATTTCAGAGGTACTTCTGGTTTACGTCCCCAAGTCAAGGGCGAGAGGTCAACATTTTAGTCCTCCTGTCCGGTGTAGGGATTGAACCCCTTACCTCGCCTTCAGCACCCCGGATGTTTACGAAGACGCGTTCTTATCCATTCAGCCATGCTGACCTCCCAGATATGTATTGTATATAAAATTAAAGGGATTTGCATAGGAAAAACTACTGTATATAAGCCCACACGAGATACGAGGGTAAGTTAATAAGTAAGTCACAAATGGCTGTAGAAAAATAACTAAATATGATAACAACTTAAAACCAATTTATTTGTATACATACATTGTCCCTTTATTTCTCAACATAATTTCCACCACTATTGATGCATCTATCACATCGTTTTATCAGTCCTCCCAAACCGGCTGCATAGAATTGCGTGCTTTATTTTCATTTACCTGCCATCTCACAGAACTGTGTGACTTACTTATTAACTCGCCCTCATAACTTTTTCTACCCAGCTATGCACCTCTTTACGGGAAATCGCTAGGGGCTAAGTCCACTGACAACCCATCTTGACGGTAGAAATTTCGCGAGTGACGCCGAAGTTGAATGTGAAGTGGAAAGGTGGTTAAGAAAACAGAGCATGCAGTTCTATGTGGCTGGTTTGTGAGGACTGATAAAACGATGGGATAAGTGCATCAATGTTGGTGAAAATTATGTTGAGCAATAAAGGAACAATGTATGTATAAAAATAAACTGGTTTCATGTTGTTATCAGTTAATTTTTCTACAGACATTTGTGACTTACTTATTAACTTACCCTCGTATAATGATTAATCATAGCATGGCAATTAATCAATTAACACAGTCTCTTCGTGTGTTTATTTTAGACATTTATTCACCCATCATCATCATCATCATCCACTGGCCTGTCCAACACACCAACCCCAGGGATCTCCTGAAAAACTGACCTCGTGGTTTGAACTGCGCAGTTTTAAAACGAACCCGCGACCCTCAGAGAGCAAGGCAGACAACTTGCCCACTTCGCCAGATAACGCAGGAAGTTATTTCTACAAAGAAACGAACCGGCGCTAAATCTTAGGGAATATAGAGAGACGTGCCGCTCGTAACATGGACAAATCAGCACCCACCCTCGTTAACTTCTGCTGGGAGAGACTGCGCACTTAAACGTGTGTCCCTGAGTGTAGTGATATCAATTCATCATATCATCATCCAGTGCCTTGCCTACTGGCGTGGGCGATCATGCTTCTCTACAAATTGCGATCTTCGACGGCATGGATCAATTTGTGTGTTGACTCCCTTCCGTGCCATGACACAAGACTGTCAAGAATTTTCTCAAACTGTCTTCCCCTGTCTCTCTTTCCGCAAATCTTTCCGGTTGTCACACGTTCCAGTGTATGTCTTCTCATAATGTGACCAGAAATTATGATTCTCTTTTATCATATATTATACACATAAACGAGTTTCAGCATATTCTTAACTTTATGACTAGGATAATGCATCAATCACATCACCCTGACCGATATACTGACATCAGTTGATATAAACTGCAACTTTATAAGCAATTAATTTGATATATTCTTAGCATTATTTATGTTATTGATATATAAGTGGTTGAATGGGAGCTGTAGATATTCTGAGATGGAAAGTTGTTGTACATACACGCAGGATAGTTAGTTACTAAGGGGATCTAAAACAAGGAGCTATGGCAGTTCTGAAAAGTAATCTAATTGTATTTCTAAGTCTTATATGTCTAGTGGACGCTCTTTGGAGACATTAACGCACTAAGAAAGTTAAGTCTATTCTCATGTCATCTTGTGGGAGGATAGTCAATCTTGTTAGGTTTGTTGTTATTCAGTGTTGGCGTGTTACATGTAACCTCTTCTTTTGTACGGATGTGAAACTTGGACAATGAGCAATGCTGAAAAACATCTAATGGCACAAGAAATGTAGTTTCTGAGAAGAATGCAAAGAATACCATGGACAGACAGAAAAACCAATGAGCAAGTCCTTTAAAAGGCACATGAAAATTGCAAACTGATTGGAGAAATTAGACGTAGACAGTTATTTATTTTTGTCTGTTTATGAGAAGAAATAAATTAGAGGACGTGGTGACAACGGGCAACATTGAGGGGAATAGAACAAAGGAAGGCAGAGAAGTAAATACCTGGATGACTTGACCACATGGCATTGTCAGGGGAAGAATACATAGCTGATCCACGACTCTGTGATAATGTAAAATGGGCGAAACATAACCGCCCACTCTTACCTGCATGGAACATGATTATGATGATGTCACTATTCAATATATTCAAAGTTTGTTTCGTTGATTTGTTATGGTAATGATACTCATTATGCATGTCGTTAGAGTCTCAATCTGAGATAAGGACAACCGTCAATTTCCCAACTGTTGCTGGTCCTGAGAGAGCTCGCCCTAGTACTATATGTGTACATTTTACGTTCAGTAGTTTGCCATTACTTTCTGAACGACGAGTCAACTTAGAAGTGCAACTGGCCGGTTTTAGAGTTGATCCCCTACCTCTGCCATCGGCTTACCGGAAGTTTCAGAACTAGGGCTCTCTTCTCCCTGCTCCTACGTCGACTTTTAATCTTACATTGTTAATCGCAACCAGCCAAAACATGCCGGATTTGATTGCAACGTCTTGTAAAGGGCCTGCAATTATTTTTAACTAACCTGGAAAGACCAGCTCCGTGGCGGTACTGTTACGGACGCAGTTCGTAATCCCACATACCCGTGTCCGAAACACAGCTGCAGACGATTTGGCAGCAGACCGCCTTGCGTTGGGTGTTTACGAAAAGATATGGGTGCCGGTCTTTCAGAAAGTAATGGCAAACTACTGAAGGTAACTTGTCAAGCGATCACAACAGCAAACAAATGCTGGTGTTGACTGCGACGTCATGTAACTAACCTGGAAAGAATGAGTTAATCTTAATTTCGCTGTAGAAATTTTCCAAATCCCTCCATGCCCCGGTGCAAACTCTCCTAGAATGCAGTGGCAGCAGATTCCTGTATCCTAGTGCCTTATCGCGGTTGCAGATTACCACACATGTTTGTATACGTGCAGCGGCCGATGGTCAGTGTTAAGAGATCGCCTGATGGCAACGCTTGATAAGACCCTGGGAATTTCCAACAAGTTCAACAACGCTAGAAAAATGTCGACGGCGATCTCTCACGGGACCAGTTTCTATAGCTGGATACGTATCTATCTGACTCATTATCTGGACGTGGTTATTGTTCTTGTGATTAAATGCACACTGTCTTGTATACGGAGGTGACCACGGTTCTCCGCTAGGAGAGCGGTCAACGGGTAGGAACGCGATGCTTCTTGCAGCGGGCAGTATTGATAGCAATAGCTGAAATTCTAGAAGAGAGTGCGGAGATGTGACTACAGATTAATGCCGGGGTGATTTCGGTACGCGTTTTAACGACGAAAGATGCTGTCAAGTCGTGTGTTTTTGTTAAGTCGATAGTGTCTCTATTGTTTCGTCGACATGTACAGTTTGTAGATTTTATAAGCGTTGTCAGTTTTGTTTACTTCTTGATCTCACAGATTACACTAACAGTTCAAAACTTAAAAACAGTATGAGGAACACATAATTTATGGGAAACAGGTGGATAAGTGTTTTATGATATATAATTATCACAATAACTCCAATGAGAGATATAGGGCAGAAGTGGAAGAAGATACAAGGTATATTAAATGTCCTGTAAGTAATGTTGAGAAAATACACGGTATATAAAATGTCCTGTAAGTAATGTTGAGAAAATACACGGTATATAAAATGTCCTGTAAGTAATGTTGAGAAAATACACGGAATATAAAATGTCCTGTAAGTAATGTCTAGAAGATACACGGTATATAAAATGTCCTGTAGACAATATCTAGAAGATACACGGTATATAAAATGTCCTGTAAGTAATGTCTAGAAGATAGACGGTATATAAAATGTCCCGTAAGTAATGTCTAGAAGATACACGGTATATAAAATGTCATGTAAGTAATGTCTAGAAGATACACGGTATATAAAATGTCTTTTAGTAATGTCTAGAAGATACATGGTATATACAATGTCCTGTAGACAATATCTAGAAGATACACGGTATATAAAATGTCCTGTAAGTAAAATCTAGAAGATACACGGTATATAAAATGTCCTGTTATTAATATCGAGAAGACACACGTTATATAAAATGTCCTGTAAGTAAAATCTAGAAGATACACGGTATATAACATGTCCTGTAAGTAATATGGAGAAGATACACGGTATATAAAATGTCCTGTAAATAATCCAAAGGACCATTAAAACACCTCGGGTTTATGGTGTTAACCCATATTCTTATAGACACACGGGCACCCCAGAGATGACGTGGTCAGTGTGACGCCGACCGCCTTTATTCCCCAGACATTTCCTGGCACACATTCTAGGCTGACTCCACCTGGAAGCCACGGGTCAGTTGTCAAATCAGCCTTGACACGGATTCGAACCAATTTACCACGGGGTCAGCAGCCAAGTGTCGCCGGGGTCTCGTCAGTTTTCATGTGGTTAAGATCATTCTGAACTTCCATCTTTAAAATTGCTCCTTCACTATTATTCAGAGTATCGTACTGTTCCTCTCTTGTATCGCACACTAATGCGGCTCCTACATGCCTTGTACAAGACACTATGTATCGTGTATAGTGAAGTACCGTGTATAAGACAATATGTACAATTTAAAAAAAAAACATTGCATATACCATGTAAAAAACATTTTATCTACAATGCACCAAAATGCAATTTTATCTGCAATGCAAAAAATATATATCTGAACATCGGGAGGGTCATCCCAACGTTATATGTTATCAAATAGGAGATTTGAAATACGCGCTGTCGTATACGTTTCCTTCATTGAGTGGAAAAACACCCGTGTGGTGTTGGTCATCATGTCTGTCTACAGCACTTTGTCACGGGCTCTGTCAGTCACTTCTGAGACTGATGTTCTTCCATGCCATAATTGCAAACCGTACGGCATCTTCTCGCTAGGTACCGCTCCATCTGCCCCTGGTGACGACATACTTCCCTTTCCCCTTCTCATGTCATGCCCGAATGTGGACTGTCTTCTTCTGATGCGAGTAATACTCGATCTCTTTGCGATTTAATTTCTTTTAAGATATCTTCATTACTCTTTCTATCTTTCCACGGTGTTCTCATTAATTCCTCTAAAAGAAAAAGAAAATTACCACATTTCCGCAGCTGTCACATAATTCTAAACTTGTCTGTTAATTTCCCACAATTCGCCACACACACACGCGCGCGCGCGCGCGTTTAACATCACTAAGAGACCCAGTAGCAAACATGAACTACTCGGAAACATTAAACAAAGATTGAAATGAAGAGAGGATTGCCAGAAGAGACCAACATTCGATACATAAAATATGCTGGGCACATTAAAAGACATAATACGCTCATGAATAAAGCACACTGGGGAGAAGGATATAATACAGACCCTGAATAAACGGCGGTCTAAGTAGAACTGGGAGGATAACATCTAGAGATGGACTTGAAATACCATGTTAGATTGTTTTGTCATGGCAAAGAAACAGAAAGAGCTGGAGATCCATTGCAGTGAACCTTCATTGTGGAGACGGTAAGTGTTCTGATAAGATCTAATTCCCGAATCTACGAATCTTAATAGGCAATAATAATGTCAATGATGCTGAAAGCAAAACCGATCCACCACGCACAATACAAAGTCCTTACCATGAATATTGAAACTGTATTCGGATCTGCGGGACCTGCCTCGTTTTACAGATGCGGAAACTGTGACAGAGATTGTCATTCTCGCATTGGACTATACAGTCACCAGCGGTGCTGCCAGGCACCTCCCCGGCGGCACAACTCTATAGTCCTACATCGGACTATACAGTCACCAGCGGTGCTGTCAGGTACTTCCCCGGCGGCACAACTCTATAGTCCTACATCGGACTATACAGTCACCAGCGGTGCTGTCAGGTACTTCCCCGGCGGCACAACTCTATAGTCCTACATCGGACTATACAGTCACCAGCGGTGCTGTCAGGTACTTCCCCGGCGGCACAACTCTATAGTCCTACATCGGACTATACAGTCACCAGCGGTGCTGCCAGGCACCTCCCCGGCGGCACAACTCTATAGTCCTACATCGGACTATACAGTCACCAGCGGTGCTGTCAGGTACTTCCCCGGCGGCACAACTCTATAGTCCTACATCGGACTATACAGTCACCAGCGGTGCTGTCAGGTACTTCCCCGGCGGCACAACTCTATAGTCCTACATCGGACTATACAGTCACCAGCGGTGCTGCCAGGCACCTCCCCGGCGGCACAACTCTATAGTCCTACATCGGACTATACAGTCACCAGCGGTGCTGTCAGGTACTTCCCCGGCGGCACAACTCTATAGTCCTACATCGGACTATACAGTCACCAGCGGTGCTGTCAGGTACTTCCCCGGCGGCACAACTCTATAGTCCTACATCGGACTATACAGTCACCAGCGGTGCTGCCAGGCACCTCCCCGGCGGCACAACTCTATAGTCCTACATCGGACTATACAGTCACCAGCGGTGCTGTCAGGTACTTCCCCGGCGGCACAACTCTATAGTCCTACATCGGACTATACAGTCACCAGCGGTGCTGTCAGGTACTTCCCCGGCGGCACAACTCTATAGTCCTACATCGGACTATACAGTCACCAGCGGTGCTGCCAGGCACCTCCCCGGCGGCACAACTCTATAGTCCTACATCGGACTATACAGTCACCAGCGGTGCTGTCAGGTACTTCCCCGGCGGCACAACTCTATAGTCCTACATCGGACTATACAGTCACCAGCGGTGCTGTCAGGTACTTCCCCGGCGGCACAACTCTATAGTCCTACATCGGACTATACAGTCACCAGCGGTGCTGCCAGGCACCTCCCCGGCGGCACAACTCTATAGTCCTACATCGGACTATACAGTCACCAGCGGTGCTGTCAGGTACTTCCCCGGCGGCACAACTCTATAGTCCTACATCGGACTATACAGTCACCAGCGGTGCTGTCAGGTACTTCCCCGGCGGCACAACTCTATAGTCCTACATCGGACTATACAGTCACCAGCGGTGCTGCCAGGCACCTCCCCGGCGGCACAACTCTATAGTCCTACATCGGACTATACAGTCACCAGCGGTGCTGCCAGGCACCTCCCCGGCGGCACAACTCTATAGTCCTACATCGGACTATACAGTCACCAGCGGTGCTGTCAGGTACTTCCCCGGCGGCACAACTCTATAGTCCTACATCGGACTATACAGTCACCAGCGGTGCTGTCAGGTACTTCCCCGGCGGCACAACTCTATAGTCCTACATCGGACTATACAGTCACCAGCGGTGCTGTCAGGTACTTCCCCGGCGGCACAACTCTATAGTCCTACATCGGACTATACAGTCACCAGCGGTGCTGCCAGGCACCTCCCCGGCGGCACAACTCTATAGTCCTACATCGGACTATACAGTCACCAGCGGTGCTGCCAGGCACCTCCCCGGCGGCACAACTCTATAGTCCTACATCGGACTATACAGTCACCAGCGGTGCTGTCAGGTACTTCCCCGGCGGCACAACTCTATAGTCCTACATCGGACTATACAGTCACCAGCGGTGCTGCCAGGCACCTCCCCGGCGGCACAACTCTATAGTCCTACATCGGACTATACAGTCACCAGCGGTGCTGCCAGGCACCTCCCCGGCGGCACAACTCTATAGTCCTACATCGGACTATACAGTCACCAGCGGTGCTGCCAGGCACCTCCCCGGCGGCACAACTCTATAGTCCTACATCGGACTATACAGTCACCAGCGGTGCTGCCAGGCACCTCCCCGGCGGCACAACTCTATAGTCCTACATCGGACTATACAGTCACCAGCGGTGCTGCCAGGCACCTCCCCGGCGGCACAACTCTATAGTCCTACATCGGACTATACAGTCACCAGCGGTGCTGCCAGGCACCTCCCCGGCGGCACAACTCTATAGTCCTACATCGGACTATACAGTCACCAGCGGTGCTGCCAGGCACCTCCCCGGCGGCACAACTCTATAGTCCTACATCGGACTATACAGTCACCAGCGGTGCTGCCAGGCACCTCCCCGGCGGCACAACTCTATAGTCCTACATCGGACTATACAGTCACCAGCGGTGCTGTCAGGTACTTCCCCGGCGGCACAACTCTATAGTCCTACATCGGACTATACAGTCACCAGCGGCGCTGCCAGGCACCTCCCCGGCGGCACAACTCTATAGTCCTACATCGGACTATACAGTCACCAGCGGTGCTGCCAGGCACCTCCCCGGCGGCACAACTTTATAGCCCTTCGGGACTGAAAGAGGCCTACTACTACTAGTATTCGGATCAAGACCCAGACCATTTAAAATAAGATCAGAAAATGCCATCGGAAGGAAAGGTGGCCGGCGGGATACTGACCCCTTGAACCATCAAGTGCCGACTTGTCTCTAAACAGTGGGGGGTGTGGGGGATGTAAGCACTATATACTCAGTGTGCCCAAGGCGGGTTATAGGATCCTGCATTTAACTCATATTTCCCACTCCAACGACAGCACCTGCCTTGTAACTACGTTTACCTTCAATAATTTGCTTGCACATTATTCTTATCCCAATGTTATTGAGTTGCTGCGCATCTAGACGACATGCTGTCGAATAGTTGGACAAAACTTAGCATTATCAGAAAACACGCATGGTCACATAGATATTTGATGTGAAAGGAAATGCCTAGTAATGGAACACCATCAAACAGTGAGGACTCTGCATTGGACAGATACGGACTGACGAGGGATATGCTCTGGGAGAGACGGCTTTGATCCTGTTAAATATCAAAACTACACTGAGTACGTGCGTAACTGCTGTTTTTGACAAAGGATCATTTTTATGGCAAATCAAGAAAGGGCCATATTAGACACATCGAGATCTGTAAAATAGTTGGAGCAACACGTTGTTAATTTCATTGAGAGACAAAGACTTAACTGGTTCGGCCACCTAGTGATAATGAACCCAATGTTGCCAGCAGGAAGAGCATACGACGTAACAATGGAAACACCAAGAGGCAGGGGAAGACCACGAAAAAGAAGAATCGATTGAGTCATCAACGCCTTAAAAACCCACATCTCAGCATACCAAGCGACCGAGCGAGCCCTAGTTGGGAAACCAATCATCAAAAAAACCTGCGACGCCTATCGATATAGAGAAGTGAAGGACAACAGAAGCAAAGAAGAGGAAGAATCACAACTCTGTCCACGAACTCACATCACCGGCGAGAGCCCAAATGCATGAGTACCAGAACCAGACATGCTAGAATTATTCTTTCTTGGACAGGTTTTCTGTTTCGAAAATTTGCCTAGGCAGCGGGGTAGTCGACCTGCTCTTGTCAATTTCTAACATGTGTAATGTGTGCAGGGGTCCTCAGAGTTTACTGCTCTTATTAGAGAAGGTTAGACTTCTGACCCAAACTCTCAGGATCCCAGGGATAATTACCACACATTTTCCTATTTTGCAACACATATCCAAACAATAAACAACAATAAGAAAGAAAGAATCTGCTTTCTTTGGTCATTTGATGAGAAGAGAGGCATTGGAGAACGTAACAACGGGAAAGAACGAGGGAAAGAGAGGCAGAGGCTGGCCAAGAGAAATTATGCTGGATGGATTGAGACGGTGGCATGGAGGAATATCATCAGAAAACCAAAGATCGAGATCTGTGGAGAGTCATGAACGCCTACGAAAGCTAGCATCTTTGCTTTGCATGGTACTCGATGATCATGATCCAAACTGTGAATTGTGTCAGTTTGTCTTCTATCTATGTGTCTCTATGTCTGTGTATCTGTCTATTTTATTTTATCTGAACGAATGCATCTATTCCAGTTTCTATCATCTATGTACATACACAGAAACATTAACTACCTTATATTCAGCTGTCTATCTTTCTGCCTGCTTGTCTTCCTGTCTGCCTAGGAACACATGCATGAATTTGACAACATTCCTACTTTTCATTAAACTATGTGGAAGGAGTGTTTACTCTTCGGGTGTTTTCAAGATTAGTGGTCTCAAATACTGATCCCTATACACTACAAACGTACGCTAGCATTCAACCAGCTGCGTTAGAGCAGGAATGAATAGTGAAATCCGTTTTCCTGGGTGAAAGTAATTTGCTTACCCTTACACAGGACATCATAGTCAACCCCGGCATTTATGTGCTGATTGTGATCTCTTGGTAAGTTTACGTTCAGTAGTTTGCATTTTCCTGGGTGATATTAGCTAATTCAGGCACATGGTGTTGCTAGCATGCATTATTGTGGCTAAAACACATTAAATAAATACTGTGAAAAGATGGTCAATGTCGTATTATGCATTGGGGATGGGCGTGTCTGAGAGGTTTCACGTGCTCAAACTTTCTTTTCTGGCCGCGGCGTAATACATTCATTCCGCACACCGGTCAGTTGGGTTTAACTGTTGACTTCTCGTCCTTGACTGGTAGTATTTTAGAAGTCGGAGAAGGTTCGCCCGATGGCGAAGGACACTGGTGACAGGGAAAGTTAACCCTCACGAAAAATCTGTCCGGTACACTCACTAAACAAGCTCTGTGGCGAAGGGGTTACGAATGCGTTCGAAACACAGTTGTGGGCTATTTGGAAGCAGACCGCCTTGTCTTGATTTCCCATACAATGGTATGAGTGCCGGTCATTCAGAAAGCAATGGCAAACTACTTAACGTAAACTTGCAAAAAAGTCACGAATAGCCACAAAATGTTGTGGGGGGGGGGGGGGGGGCGATGCGACGTCCTGTAAATGAAACACAACTTTCTTTTTTTTTAAATTCACTAATAGAGGCATCTAGTAGTAGTAGTACTTGTGGACTACGGCCGAGTTTAAAGCGAACAAGGTCAAAATAATAAATAACAACGTATTCAGAGTGTTTTCTGGAAGGTTGTTATGGGAGCGAGGTTCTGCAAAGGACATGCCACTGAATGAATGAATGAATTCAGAGTGTTACTGTTTTGTTTGATGGATGCGATGACAGTTGAATGATTCATGACACTTCTAGTAAAGGATGAAGCTCACTGACAGCACTGAGACAGTTGACAGTGTGGGGCTGTGTGACGACTTACATCCCATCGATCATCCTTATTTGTGAATGAATTCACGTGACAGCCGGGCATGGAGTAAGCATCTTGTATCACCGATAGTTATGAGAGCCTCGGTGACCTAATGACTAGACACTCGCCTGCCGACCCAGAGGACATGGGTTCGATCCGCAGCCGGGCGAATTCAGATTTTTTTTTAAAAAGTGATCTACCAAGTCAACAATGGGAACCACGACCGTCTTGGGAAGTAAAGGCGGGCGACGAGATACTGACCACAACAGCCGCTGAGTGCCGGTAGGTCTATATAAATATGGGTGTAGCACCATATGCGGGTGCGCCTCAAGGTGTGTGAAAGGGCCTTGACTTTATTTCTTTAACTTGTCACAGATGGTTGTTGACCACACCAAGATCAGCACCGATGGTCAGGGGTCTGAGTGGTCTCGAGGTATGGTGTCCGTCTCGAGTGCTGGAGGTCCCGGGTCCAAGACCTGATGAGGGTCGGGTTTTTTTTTTTTTTTCACGTGGACTTTTAGTAACAAATTTTTCTCTGGGTAGTGAGATCTGACGCCCGTGTGTACTGTTGCGTACGTAAAAAATCCCTAGGCAGTTAAAAATCGAAAAAGAGTAGCCCAACGGCGCTGCCCGGGGCAAACAATTGTTTCTTATTACATGATGTTCTACTTTATAGAAACTGTTCTAGTTTTATTAGCCTATTTCAGGCAATCGTTGTTAGTTATTCTGTCAGTCCAAGGAATTCGCAACACTCGTCTCACGAACCTCATCTCTGTTGCTTCAAATTTCTTCCTAATCTGTTCATGTGCATTCCAAGATTCACTGCCACACAGCAAAACAGACTCTATATAGCATTTCTTCTCGCTATTTCTTACATTCAATGTTAGTGACTTACTGCATAAGATACTTTTATCTGATAGCATATGTAACGATAGCATAGCTCTGTTATGTAATAGGGACAAGGACAAAGTCATCTTTCAGGACTATGATTGGATGAGATGAGGAAATCACCATCGGTAAACCCATCAACATGGTACATAATGATGACCAAAATGAAACGTTTACAAGTAGATATATTACAAGTAATGGTTTAAAACACTCTGCTTATAGACATGCATAAGAAACATATTACACACAGAGATATAAACACGCACACGTAGACATATTACATCCACATATAAACATCAGATGTAAACTTTTGCACAATCAACATGTGAGTGCTCTCCACACATAGACTCTTTAATACAGACAAACATAAACAGACAGAAAAAAAAAATAATTTACATGCGAAATTAGAAGATAACAGGATCGTATGTATTGTAGTTATGTTTGGATCGATGAAGGTATGGGCGGGAGGCAAGTAAAACCATCCGCCATCATATTCACCTGTCAATCTCTATCCCTTGACCCAGCCGTTGGAGCAGCTGACAAACATTGATCTTGCCAATACTTCCCGTTCTAAATAAACTTGTTCAGGTCAAGATCACGGTGTTCATTCGCAACGGATTGTGCTCTCCCTCACGTACTTGATACGTACCTGTGCATGGGATTCTCACGCGATCTATCTATCTATCTATCTATCTATCTATCTATCTATCTATCTATCTATCTATCTATCTATCTATCTATCTATCTATCTATCTATCTATCTCTCTATCTATCTATCTATCTATCTGTCTGTCTGTCTGTCTGTCTGTCTGTCTGTCTGTCTGTCTGTCTGTCTGTCTGTCTGTCTGTATGTCTGTATGTATGTATGTATGTATGTATGAACAAGCCATTTATAAATTACGCACGCTATAAGAAAACACACACTTTAAAATTTAGTGGCAGTCGTGAAAAGAGCACCGGAAAGGCAACGAGATAGATACCTGGATAGCTTGGCCACATGGCATGGTCTGGACAAGAGGACAGGCCTGACCTAAGACTGGTGATCGTGTGAGGTTACTAACCAAGGCTGCTCACGTTTATCACCGAGACACATGATTATCAGTCATACATTTATCTCATTGCAGTCTATTAAACTAATGAAATCAAGACAAGTAATTTATACACCTATAACCATCGCCCCGAGTGAACAGATGATATATCTGTGATATTTGACACAGAGAAAGACACCATACAGGCGTTCCATATGTCTTTATAAACGAAAGAAAGAATATTTGGCCATTTTGTACCATTACCTCCACCCCATTAAACCTCAGAAGAGAAGTTATGCTTGCTTGCGTTCGCTGGCTGTGAACTCCAGCGTGAAGTCCTGTATGTCGGATAAAGACATCCTGTCCTCCAACATCAGTGTGATGTCATACCGGACTGAGGTTTGCGTGAGTATCCGTTGTCCTATGTCTGGCTTATTGGTGTGCAGACTGGTGGGTCCTCGCCGTGCAGGCAGATACTCTCCGACTTCGGAAGAATCAGCGATCCTACTACGTTAGCCAAGACCCCGAAGGGACCTGTTGCCCAGGACGCACGACTAGGACGTGTTAGTAGGTCTTGGCCAGAATAGAACATGGCCCTGGTGCCCTGGATACACCTCTGCGTCCCAGAAGAGAAGTTATAATTCGGCTCTGTGGCGAGGGCGTTACGAATGCAATTCGTAATCCTGCCTACCGCGTTCGAAACACAGCTGCGGACGATTTGGAAGCAGACCGCCTTGCGCTGGTTCCCATACAAAGGCAGCAGTGATGATCTTTCAGAAACTACTGAATGTAAACTTGCCAAGAAATTGCAAACAGCAAAAACGAAAAAAAAAACAAAAACAAAAAACAAAAATTGCTGGTTTTGATTGCCACGTCATGTAAATGATATGCAACTAACTGTTAACTTCACCATCCAACCTTGGAAGAGATGTTATAATTAGGGTCCATCCCAGCCTCGATTTAATACTCCCGTGACCAAATCTGCCAAATTTCGGATATTGATTTGAAAGGCATTGTTGTCAATAGGAGGTAATGGCTAAGGTAATACATAGTGTATTTTTAATGACTGTGCACAGTTTGAAAATATTGCCAGTCCCAGTTTTGTACTCACCCTCTGTAAAGTTCATGCAACATAATAGGTAAATACAAAACTTGGACAGGCAATATTTTCAAACACTGCAAGTTATTAGAAATACACTATGTAGAAAGAACATTTTTACTTTTTTCTTCTTATAGTCCATGCCTAGTGGCGTTAGTGATCATGTCGGCAGGTAAACTTCCATCTCTTGTACTGCCAATTATTTCTAACAAACAGATCGGCATGGCTCAGTGAATAAGTGCGCTCGCTCTTAAACTTCTTGTCTGCATGCCGAGGTAGCGGGTTCAACTCCTTCACAGGTCAGTTCGACTAAAATGTTGACTTCTCATTCTTGACTTTGGGATTAAATTATAAGTACTTCAGAGGTCGGTGTGGGTTCGTCTGATGGCGAGGGAGACTGATAATAGGGAAAGCTGATCCACACGTAGAAATCAGTCCACTGAATTATAATTAATAGCACATATATTGACTACGCTTGAGTTCAAAGCGAGGGAACGACAAAAAATGTTGGCATAAATGTTCCTGGTCATTTAGTTTCACGACTTTACAGCTTGTAATTGCGTTATTTCGTTCAGACTTGTGGATTAGGCCACGGTAGCATAGTGGATAGATGCAAGTCCGCCGGCTCTGTGGTTCGACAACACATCGGGGATAGATGCAAGTCCGCCGGCTCTGTGGTTAGACAACACATCGGGGATAGATGCAAGTCCGCCGGCTCTGTGGTTCGACAACACATCGGGGATAGATGCAAGTCCGCCGGCTCTGTAGTTCGACAACACATCGGGGATAGATGCAAGTCCGCCGGCTCTGTGGCTCGACAACACATCGGGGATAGATGCAAGTCCGCCGGCTCTGTAGCTCGACAACACATCGGGGATAGATGCAAGTTCGCCGGCTCTGTAGTTCGACAACACATCGGGGATAGATGCAAGTCCGCCGGCTCTGTAGTTCGACAACACATCGGGGATAGATGCAAGTCCGCCGGCTCTGTAGTTCGACAACACATCGGGGATAGATGCAAGTCCGCCGGCTCTGTAGTTCGACAACACATCGGGGATAGATGCAAGTCCGCCGGTTCTGTGATTCGACAACACATCGGGGATAGATGCAAGTCCGCCGGCTCTGTAGTTCGACAACACATCGGGGATAGATGCAAGTCCGCCGGCTCTGTAGTTCGACAACACATCGGGGATAGATGCAAGTCCGCCGGCTCTGTAGTTCGACAACACATCGGGGATAGATGCAAGTCCGCCGGCTCTGTAGTTCGACAACACATCGGGGATAGATGCAAGTCCGCCGGTTCTGTGATTCGACAACACATCGGGGATAGATGCAAGTCCGCCGGCTCTGTGGTTCGACAAAACATCGGGGGATACTAATTTTACTTGACCTGGGCTCCCAGGTTGACTCAGCCTAACATGGGCGTCAGGACCTTTCTTGGTGATACTGACCACATCAGCCACCGAGTGCGTTTGGTCTGTACAAATATGGATCTTGCACCAAATGTCAAATGCGTCTTAAAGCGTGCAAATGCGACCATTGCTGGCTTGACAGACTATGTGGATTACACATCTCTGATGATCATATTTCAGTTGGGAGTCTCCGGGCCGAAGAATGTACGCGTCTGCCTCGCGCTCCAAAGTTTGTGGTTTCGATTCCTGGCTACGTCCTTCGGTTCACAAGTGCAATTTTCTCAGAGACTCCCAAGGGTCGTCGCTGGTGCTACGGAGTTCGTGCTTTGTGTGATGCTTTCGGTAGACGGCCCTGCTGAAAGAGTCCGAACCATATGGGATAACACCCGGTGCAAGGAAGTAGATCCTCTTGCAATTTAACCGCAGCCCCTCCCCTCCCCTCCCATTTTATTTATTTATTATTTTTGTTTCTTGGTTTTGATATTTCAATTTTCTAGCTGCTCATCTTTACTTATTTCTTTGAAGTCTTGGGCGGATACGTTGGGCCGTATCTGTGTGTCTTTCCTGTGGTTGTGCTTACTGGGTATATGGTGTCCTCATTCGTGATTGGGTATCAGCGTGGTAGTCATCACCCACATCTAGAAGAACAATGGGCTTACACTAACCACGTGATACTGACTACATCTGTGTTATTGGTTATATGGTGTCTTCATTCGTGAGTGGGCATCAGCGGTATAGCAATCACCCACATCTAGAAGAACAATGGGCTTACACTAACCACGTGATACTGACTACATCTGTGTTATTGGTTATATGGTGTCTTCATTCGTGAGTGGGCATCAGCGGTATAGCAATCACCCACATCTAGAAGAACAATGGGCTTACACTAACCACGTGATACTGACTACATCTGTGTTACTGGTTATATGGTGTTCTCATTCGTGAGTGGGTATCAGCGGTATAGCAATCACCCACATCTAGAAGAACAATGGGCTTACACTAACCACGTGATACTGACTACATCTGTGTTACTGGTTATATGGTGTCCTCATTCGTGAGTGGATATCACCGTGGTAGCCATCACCCACATCTAGGAGAACAATGGGCTGACACTAACCATGTGATACTACCTACATCGCTCATCGCGTGCCTACTAGTCTATAAAAACATGTCTCAGAACCGTATGCCCAAGGTCCTTGTCAGGACTATACCAGTCCTTATAGGGACTACATGAGTTCAGCACTGGTCCTTGTGAGGACTACACCAGTCCTTGTGAGAACTATACTAGTCCTACTGAGGACTATACCAGTCCTTGTGAGGACTATACCAGTCCTTATAAGAACTAAATGAATTCAAAATCAGTCCTTCTGAGGACTAACAAGGTCAAGACCAGTCCTTTTAGAGTAAGCAACGAACAACTGGGAGGTATTGAATCTGGCAGGTCCTCATCAGGGCGGTCCTTGTCAGGTCCAGTTCAACGCAGTAATGAAAATGCCACTCAGCTTGAGCCCTAACGAAAGAGAACAAAAAAAAAAGGAAAGAATATCAACATTCACAACAACAAAACAACGGACCTCAATTATAAACAACGCCGCAGAAGCAGGTTGAACCTAGGCCGAACCTTTTTTTTTTCCCTCGTAAATATTGAATTGAATTGTATGCTCAATTAGTTATAATGCGTGTAAAATTGTCCTTTACTTACTCACCTACTAAAACTGGTTATTGTGAAGCCAAAAAAAAAAAAATCAATTACTAAATTATTAATATAATCAACCAATTCAGTGCCAAATAAAAAGTAGGTTTGTACCACATCAAAAATGGATGGTGGAAAATGGGAAGTAGCGGTGTGTCCCAGTTACGACTTAGAGTTGTTACTATAGTAGCAGTCATGGTTTATTGTAATTGATTGCAATGACACTTCATGAGCCCATGTTAGATACAGGAAGTCGCTTAAGACAATTAATCACCCCCAATGACACTTAATCAGTTAACATTATAATTATAGGTCAACCCGATTCTAAATCTGTCGACTGTTAAACGAGTGATCGCAACCTTATACTTCACGGGGAGCTGGATGTAGTATAGCAGCTTTCTTATTTGACCTACTTGAAACGATTTTGTGCCGAAACAACGTCAAGAGGGGGGAAGAGATTGAAACAAACGTAATCAGAAGTTGCTGTAAATCAGGGTGGATTAACAGGTGCGGGAAATGGTGTGTCGGCAATTGTAACATCGACCTTCTTAAAGAAGGTCAAGGAAAAGTCAAGTTTAAGGTATATAATCGTAAGTCACAATAGATGGTTCTACCTACCTAAGTACCTACCCGACTATCTATCTATCTATCTGTCTGTCTGTCTGTCTGTCTGTCTGTCTGTCTGTCTGTCTGTCTGTCTGTCTGTCTGTCCGTCCGTCCGTCCGTCTGTCTGTCTGTCTGTCTGTCTGTGGTATAGAGAGCATGTTACCTTGGATGGAATATGCCAACGGAAAGTATACCGTATACAAATGCACACAGGAGTGGAATACAATGACTTGTCAGCTAGAGACGGCAATAACTAGGTGACATGCACTCCCCTCAACAACAACAAAAAGGAACAAAGTTGGGGAAAACTGAGAAGAAAGTGTGTAGAAAGAGAAATAGTATAATATTGTAACATGTTTGCTTCTCTCAACAAAGTTAAGTGACGGGATCGAGTTACTTGTTTCTGTAGCCTTCTTACTAAGCTGTTGTTTACTGTGCCATGCACTATGTATTTGTCTCGTCTTCTTCGGTGTATCAGTCTGTGTGTTCAAAATTGATCTAAGGGACAGAGTGTGCAAGCGAACAATCACCTCAAACTGCATTACGCATTCCACAACATTGTACTAGATACTGCCCAGAAAGCACGTTTACATGTCCGAATCGGTAAGTAATCTTCCGGCGTGTTGATGCCGAGGTAGACCCTACACCGGTCAGTTGGACTAAAATGTTGACTTCTCGTCCTTGACCTGGGGACATAAATTACAATTACCTCTGAAGTCGGAGTTCATTCGCCTGGTGGCGAGGAACATTGGTAGTATGGAAAGCTAATCAATCCAGTGTGGTAGAATTAGTAGCACGTATATGGACCTCGCTTGAGCTCAAAACAAGTTTATTCGATGGCCGGATAAAACGTCAGAAAACACTGCAGGAAACAAAATGGCACATTCAGGCGCGTTTCAGGCGAACTTACAGAAGGAGGTAGAGGCAGTAACAGCGGCATTCCGCTGGCTAAAGAAGACTACTGCAACACACGTTGTATTCATTACGGATTCAAAGAGTATGCTTAGTAAGGTGGAGAAAGGAATGTTTCGTGTGGAATGGCACTCGTCGCTTCAGAGGTCACAGATTGTGAAAATTGTATGGATATTTTGCCCTGGCCATGCGGGGTTGAGGGGGAATGAACAGGCTGTAGGCTAGCAGGGAATGCACTTCTTGGTGGCTGATTGCCTATGGACAAGGGAGAGGTGGTCGTGCGCTTGTGGGACCAGGTGGAGAAGGTGGAGGAACAGATTTAGAGCCAAAATGTGGAAAGAATGAGATTGCGGGGGATCGGCAGTGGTTCTGGGCGAATCTCAAAACTGAGAGGGAAGACCAGGAGAACTTTTAATCAGATAGAGGTGGGAACGATTAGTAGTATGACTCTTCGCTGGCTGTTGAACGAAGGGAGGGAGCACGTATGGGAATGTCCTGAGTGCAGTGATGTCGGTTCTTAACTCAACTCAAACTCAACTTAAAGAAGGAAAAAGATTTCAATTGCTGCTTCGTAGCTTCCAGATTCATAATGGGCGGCTGGCAAACAGTAACAAACCTATCTGGCGCCCATAGTTACCATATATGGGTTGCGGGATAGGGATATCCTCTATCAAAGAAGAAGTAAGGTGCCTCCTTCCCTCCGCTAACCTACGGGATACTCTTGGGCAAAGTGGAGTACCTTGTTAGTAACGGGACATGTCGATTTCTTGGTAATTTTATAGGAACAGCGGATTTGCCGTAGATCAAACACTGAAATCCTCAACAGTTAAGTCAAACTCTGTATCTACACATTCCTCCACAATTTTATCGCGTTCAGGGATTGACTTTTCAGCTTCACTAAGTAAATGTTTACCATTTAAAGGCTTACCTCGCACTGACATTGGAGTCTTTGAATAATCCCCGCATAACACCGTTTGCGTGCTCTGCGAGTTCTTATTCAATCTTCAATTATGGGAGGTCGGTATATAGGGGCGGATAGTTTCAAGTGTTCTTGACTGTAGGCCAATGTTTATGGCTGCAAACCGTTAACACACTTTGTTGTTAGTTTTATATTAGTTATAGGTTGTTTTTTTTAAAGTATTTTTATGACCAAACAAGGTCCCAAGGGGTAGAAACCCATAACCAGCCAATAGCGCATTGGAAGTCTAAGAGCATTCAGATCTGTGGCCACGCGGAATGCCCTTTGGTCAGTATTCTGAGAAAATAATAAATCCGCTGATGTAATTGTTATATCCATCCATCCTTCATGTGCCATGCCAGAAAGCGTGGGCGGTCATGACTCACCATTTCACTTGATCACCAGAGTCGTGGATCAGCTCAGTGTTCCTGTCTCGACCATGCCATGTGGCCAAGCCATTCAGGTATTTACTTCTTGGTCTTCTCCTTGGTATTTCCCTTCGATCTTGCCAGTTGTCACCAAGTTCTCTAATTCATTTCTTTTCAAACCATGTCCAAAAAATGTTGACTGTCTACGTCTAATTTCTCTAATCAGTTTATGATTTTCATTTGTTTCCTGTAGTACTTGGTCATTGGTTTTTCTGTCTGTCCGTGGTATTCTTTGCATTCTCCTCAGAAACCACATTTCTACAGCCATCAAATGTTTTTCAGCTTGACTGCTCATTGTCCAAGTTTCACATCCATACAAAAGAACAGGCTCTATGTAGCACCTTAACACTCTTTTTCTCATTTCGATTGACATCTTTTTATTGGACAGTATGTTTTTCATCTTGCTAAAGGCTACTTTCGCCATGGCGATTCTTGTTCTAATCTCTTCAAGGCATCTCCCATCAGATGTTATGACTGTTCCGAGATAATTGTACCGATTCACTTGTTGAAGAATATTCCCATTTACTTGTATATTTTTTTTTTAAAATTCGCACATCCTTTACAGGACATCGCTGTCAACACCAGCACCTTTCAGCTGTCTGTTGATTTCTTGGCAAGATTACACTCAGTAGTTTGCCATTGCTTTCTGAGCGGCCGGCTCAGTTATCCTGCACGTCACCAGCGGGGGTCGAACCGCTTCCAGCTCTCGCCCGCTACGAGACTCTGCGTGATAAACGGGATTACGGAGAAAGTGTTGTAACCCCTCGGCCAGAGAGACCGGCTGTTTGTATAAACTACTTTGTAATATTTCTTTTTTACCAGTGACGACCATAATCTGTGTCCCTTTACAATTTAATTCTAACCCCAGTTGTTCAGTATGTGCAACAACCGCATCTACTAATTGTTGCAGATCCTGCTCATTGTCTGCAATCAATACTGTGTCATCTGCATATCTAATCTTATTGATGTTTCGCCCTCCAATGCTGATTCCTTTTTTATCTTCTACATTTCTGAAAATATTTTCACTGCATAGGGGAAAAAAGATCTGGAGACATTGCACATCCCTGCCTAACACCTCTCTTAATAAGTTGATATTGTCCCACTTCATTATCAATCCTTATGGCAGCTTGTTGTTTCCAATATATGTTTTTTATAAGTAATGTTTTTCCCATCAATTTGTAGATCTGCAACCATATCTACCATGTTGACATGTCTTACTCTATCGAAAGCCTTTGTGTAGTCAATAAAGCAAAGATGTATATCTTTGTTTACTTCTATAGAACTTTCAATAACTGATCGCAACATATACACAAGGCGTGGACAATAAGCAGGCAATTTGAAAAACATCTGATAACTGTGGACAAGAATGCGAGTCTTCTCTTCTATTCCAGAGGCAGGGGATATAGCTCTTCCGCCAAGCGCTCCTGAAAGGAGATCATGCTAATCATCAAGTGCCGTGCCAGTTGGAGTGGGCGAGCTTGCGTCACCACAGTACCGTTTTCCCATTTCAGTAGCACTGTATGAGGAGTATCCGACCGAATGACCCGAATGCTGAGCTCCCATTCGGGAGTCCTAGGTTCGAATCCTCGGTAAGATTATGCATTTTTTTTCTGTCGGGGGCAAGAAAAAGAAACCCTAACCTGCACAGTTCGCGGCGACTGCACTAACCAGGCAGTTTTCTAAAGTTTGCAGATTTTATTAAGAATTTTCATTTCAGAACTGTGGCCTCGAGAAAAGTACATTGTTTAAGGTAAAAAAAAAAGTAAAGACGAGAGGACCACTTCCATTAGTTCGAGTTTTTATTTTTGTGTGTGTGCTAAATCTCATCTGGCTCGTTCTTTGTCTGCAAAATAGCGAGCCGTCCCCCAAGAACATCGCACAAAGCACGAACGCCGTAGCTCCAGTATGCTCCACAGGCGTCTTCGGGAAATTCCGTTCGTCACCTGAACGATGCGGTCCGACCACGAACCCACCATCTTCAGAACCCGAAGCAGACAACATGACCATTTCTTCAAGGATGCCCCCGAAAATAAAATATTGAGAACCATTAGCTAGAGCAGTGGTTCTCAACCGGTGGAGAATTCCCCCCCCCCCCCAGTGGGGAATTTTAGGGTTTCAAGGGGGTGGGAGGAATGCAGACCATTTCAAGTTTGCGTTAATACAAGAACCGATTACTTGATATTGTTTTTCCCTGTATACTTTACAGTTATGTACGTCTCATCCTTCTAAAATTCATTTTATAAAGTAAGTAGACCCACAAATCATGTTTTATGTGGATGTCAAGACTTGTTTTAGTATATGCTATTAAATTTACCTTCCATTTTTACGTATACTGTGTAGGGGTGGGGGATTTTTAGATAGGAAACATGAACGGGGGGAAATGACGTTCTGAAAATACGGTGAAGGGGGGCACGGGCCAAATTTTTGATAGGGGGGGGGGTGACGTTCTGAAAATATGGTAAGGGGGGCACGGGCCAAAAAATGTTGAGAACCACTGAGCTAGAGGCAACTTTGCCTCGCCAACACACTTCCATAGGAACGACCAAATCCCACACTTGAGAATCGCTGATTCTCGCAGTTTTGTCGTGGATTTGATAAAGTGAGATTAATGGCTTTGTATGTTTAGACCTAGTTGTGGTTACTTTGTCTTGATGTGTACGAACGTAGTTTCGTTTATGTTAAGGATCACATTCGTTGTGAGATCTCTACAAGTGCTGCTGTCTCCTCCCACAGATCAGACATGGAGAATCTCCGCACAGTTCACGAACTATGTATACCGGCTGTGGCGTGATGATTGACGATATAGAGCCAGGATGTTTTTATGGAGTGTCTATAAACACAACCCAACAAACTATCGGGACAATCCTAATTTGCGGGATGCAGCGATATACAGCCGGTCTTCCTGGCGAAGGTATTACGGACGTTGTTTGTAATCCCGTATACCCACGTACGAAACACAGCTGCGCGAGATTTGGCCGCAGATCGCGCTTGTTACTTATACGGAGGTGTGTGAGCCGGTCGTTCAGAAAGCAATGGCAAACTACCGAAAGTAAATCTTGCCAAGACATCAACAGCAGCTGAAAAATGCTGTTGTTGACTGCAATGTCCTATAACAGGAAATGTGAAAAAAAGGGATATACAGAGTGTATTTTTAATTACTGTGGGTTTTTTGTCTTTTTTTGTTGTTGTTGTTGTTGCAAATATTGCCGTTCCAAGTTTTGTATACGCCCTCTGTGAAGTTCATGCAACATAAAAGGCAAATTTTAAAAAACATTGGAGCGGCAATATTTAAAAAAAAAACTCAGTCATTAAATATACACCCGTTTCTATAGAATAACTAATCAACGTACACACCCAACAGATTTCTTCGGCTCCACGGGGATCCGCGAGTCTGATTGAGAGAAAACGCGTTTCACTAAAAAAAAAAGGAATATTTAAATGTAGAGTTTCTCAATTATTCAGATACACACGATCAACCCACACACCCTTTCCCCCAAACAATTAAATCAGCTCCCTTCAGGAATACTGGGGAAATAGTTTGTCCGACTAGGACCTGCTTGAATTCTGTTACACCGACGATAAAGCAAATGTATGTATACCAGGATCACACATGTTATAAATATTCTTATAGTCAATAGCTTTTTGCATTTTTTAAATACTTGCCTAGGCACCTGCCTATTCGACCTACTCTTTTCGTGTATAATTACCGAGAAATGTCTGTGGTGCGCAAAGTGCACACGGGTCATGCAAATTTCCTGCCCTGGTCACAGCAGGCTAGACCTTTGATCCACTAAGGGCCGAATGTAAGACGGGCCTGCGCGCCCAATGTGTGACCCTAATAAAGTTGATTTGATTTGATTTACCCTGGGATAAGGCAGTTCGTGCTCTGTGCTAAGCTTTCGACAAGCCGCGCCGCAGAAGGAGACCGAGCCAGATGGGTAAAACCGGGAGCAATGAAGTCGATCCTTTTGCTTTTAACACCACCCATGTTGCCACCTCTGGAGGGTGGGGTGGGTGGGTGGGAGTATTTAAGTGTGTGGTTTGTATGTTTCTCAATCGCCATCCAAATCAGCATCTAATTGTTAGTAAGAATCTATATAGCCAACACTGTGAAGGGAACAATACTGCTCTAGCCAGACGAGGGAATCCTACTCTCTGAGCTAATCGGCCCCTGCTTGGTCTTGAACTGGTTAGAAGACGCGTGTAGGTATATATTATAGTAACAGGGATAAGCAGAGTAGGACTAAAATTGCATGGTAAACTCATTAAAAGGAGCTCAGGGAGAGAACTAGATCGATTACAACGAAATAGGAGGAGAGGAAAAGTCGCTTGCTCTGTATAGGACAAGCATTGAAAGCAATCTGATGGCACTATAACTAGAAAGTTCTTTCCATGGACTCCGCAAGGGCAAGTGAAATAGATAGAGAGCTAATACACGCGAAGAAGAGAACTAGAGACAGAGATTTATAATGTGGCGACGAGAAGGATCGAGCTGCAGAAGTCAGTAAAATAACGGCTCGGACTGGGTTGATGTTGGCAGTACTGCTTGGCTTGAATTGATTGCGCATCTGCGCTTCAATAGGAATTAAAGGGCGACAGAAGGCGTGCAGTAACTGCAACAGCAACCGCAGAAATCCCAAAGGAAATATCCATTTGTAGGCATAACACACAATTTATTTGCTAATTGCTTGTCGGTTCATATGCGAATGATTGCCTCCGAATTTCAGTCGACATTTCGGAATGTTCAGAGCGGATGTCTGTGGGTGCTACTTGTGAGGTCTCAAAGCTGTTGGGGCTTATGGGATTTATTGTCCGGATCATAGAGGAGTGACCTAGCGAAATATATCTGGACTGTCATATTTTGACATGTATGCCACCTTACGTGGACATGCGCTCGCACGCGTGGACACACAGAAATAGGACTGCCGTTCACCCGAGCCTTACACACACAGATCAACAAAACGACATGAGGTAAAATGCAGGTACGATTTGATATATATATATATATATATATATATATATATATATATATATATATATATATATATATATATATATATATATATATATATAAGTAAATTAGTCAAATACAGGTGGGATGTGATATCAATCAGATAATTAATTTGTAAAATGCCGGTAGGATTTGATATCAAACAGATAAGTAAATTAGTAAAATGCAGGTGGGATTTGATATCGTACAGATAATTACATTGTAAAGTGCAGGTAGGATTTGATATTATACAGATAACAAAATTAGTAAAATGCAGGTAAGATTTGTTATCCTACAAACAAGTAAATTAGTATAGTTCAGTTAGGATTTTATATCATACAGATAAGTATTACATAGATTATTTTAGTACATTGCCTTCGGCATAGGAAGAAAAACCTAGTCATGTGCAATATGACATCCTGTCAGTTATTGTAGGATATTAGTGATCTGGTTATACAGAGTAAAACAAGAGTGACTTCTAGTCAACTATTGAAGGATACTGGTGAACTGTTTATACAGATATGTTCAGGAATGGCCTCTAGTCGACTATCGTAGGATAATAGAGAAATGCATACACAACGAAAAACAAGAGTGTCTTCAGTCAACTATTATATCAACTACTTTACTATACTTTACTTTACTTTACTATATTTTACTCTACTTTACTTTACTTTACAACCACACATAACCAACCACTCAACCAACAAACGAAACATAACCAACCACTCAACCGACCAACCAACCAAAACCTAATCAACCACCCAAACAACCAAACATAACCAACCACTCAACCAACCAACCACTCAACCAAACATAACCAACCACTCAACCAACCAACACTCAATCAACCAACAACTCAAACAAACATAACCAACTACTCAACCAACCAACCACTCAACCAAACGTAACCAACCACTCAACCAGCCAACCACTCAACCAACATAACCAACCACTCAACCAGCCAACAAAACATAACCAACCACTCAACCAACCAACCACTCAACTAACCAACCACTCAAACAAACATAACCAACTACTCAACCAACCAACCATTCAACCAACACAATCAACCACTCAACCAGCCAACCAAACATAACCAACCACTCAGCCAACCAACCAACCAACCAAACATAGTCTACTCCTCAACCAACCAACCATAAACAACCACATAACCAACCACTCAAACGAACATAACCAACCACTCAACCAACCAACCACTCAACCAAACATAACGAACCTCTCAACCAACCAACCAAAGTAAGTCTACCTCTCAACCAACCAACCAAACATAACCAACCACCCAACCATCCAACCACTCAAACAAACAAACCAACCACTCAATCAACCAACCACTCAACCAAACATAACCAATCACTCAACCAACCAACCAACAACTCAACCAACCAACCAAACATTACCTACAACTCAACCAACCAACGTAACCCAACCATCCAACCACTCAAACAAACAAACCAACCACTCAACCAAACATAATCAATCACTCAACCAACCAACCAACCAACAACTCAACCAACCAACAACTCAACCAACCAACCAAACATTACCTACAACTCAACCAACCAAACGTAACCAACCACTCAACCCAATCAACCAACCACTCTACCAAACAACCACCTTACCAACCCAACTTAAACCAACCAACTAAACATTTTCACATCCCTGTTTTGCTCTATGGGCAATGTGGGTCACTAGAACCTTCATAAGACCACACATTTATGTGACTTTCAAGTCACAACAAGTGCCCTTTCTCACTCCACCGCGGGCAATATTGGGCATTGTTCCGTTCACATCAATAAGATCTGGCCCCACTAAGAGAACCCAGACCTGCCAAGATAAACATCCCATTTCGGACGAGCTTTATGACCTAGCAAATGCTGGGAGTTGTAATTACTCGGGCTGCTAATGGCCTACTTGTCCCGTGTTGATAAGCCCGACTTGGTCATGATACTTGTTTATGAGAAGCTACAAGACCCTTGTATGGCTACAGGACTGCCAAAAGACCTATCTGCCAGTGGAAGGGGAGAGCGGACCACCTAGTGGTTATCTAAAAGTAATAAAACAATATTATCATGTTATTTATGGCCTGTAGGTGCATGCCATGGAATAGAACAAGCCGAAAGTAATAATAGAAAATGAAACACAGACAGAAAGACGAGCAGACATACAGATAGTCAGACAGAATATTGACATACAGATATATAGACAGACATGCGTGTAGGTAGATAGACACGCAGACAAACAGGCAGACAGGAGATAGACACGCAGACAAACAGGCAGACAGGCAGATAGACATGCAGACAAACAGACAGGTTGATAAATACACGCCACACGGCATGGACTATCAGTCAAAGACAACTTTCTTCCGTTTATCGATAAAGACATATGGACCGCTTACATGGTTTCTTACTCCATGTCAAATATTCCCGTCATATTTTCTGCACATTCAGGCTCGACGGTTATATGTTTGTAAATTACTTGTCTTGATCGAATAAGTTTAATAGACTGTACTGAGATAAATGTATAAATTATCATCATGTGCCACGGCGATAAACGTGAGCGGCCTTGGTTATTCATCTCATCATACCGGTCTTGGGTTAGGTCTTGTCCAGACCATGCCATGTGGCCAAACTATCCAGGTATTTATCTCGTTGTTTTTCCGGTGCTCTTTTCATGGCTGTCACTAAATTTTAAAAGTGTATGTCTTCTGATAACGTGAGTAATTTATAAATGGCTGTTTAAGACAGACAGACAGAGACAGTCGGTCATAAAGACAGTCAGACAGATAGGTCGGTGAAAATGACGAAGTGGTTATATATTTTGCTGTGTACATAGATAGTGTATAGACACGGGGGTATACAGTATGTACTGCGTAAGATAAAATAAAGTAGACAGGCTTATAGACAGACAGTCACATAAACACATAGACAGAAGTGTAAAAAGATAGACAGACAGCTGGATAGTCAGACAGACAGGATGGATGGATGGATGGATGGAACGAGTGTATATGGGAAGGTAGGTGGATGAACAGGCAAGTGTTAACATATTTTCTTCCGTGATTGATAAAGTATATAGCGAGCAGAAACTCGACGACCACACCGCTACAAAAACTTCACATTTCACATGAGACCAACAACGTATCTTGGGGTTGTCATATGTTCTATTTCCTCTATAACCCACGGCGTGAAGCTCTGGTTGTCATGAATGTCCTCGGCCACCTGTCTCCTCTGCCGTGTCAGATGCGAGCCCGAAACGAAGATACCGCCTCCCTACATTCCATTCCTCACAGCAAGTAAGCTGAGTGAAAAGTAACTTAAGACCATCCCAGACCACAAACCATTAACAGTTTCCATCACCTGGTCCAATGTCCTTAGTTTTCCTGAGTAGTATGTTTCAAACATGTCCCTTCCCTGGAACACTAAACAAAGACAACGACCGGAGCCAACATTCAAAGTCCGAACCGGACTGGCGCCAGAAAGGAAGTCTTAATTGCAATCAGGTTCCCCTTTTAGGTCGGGTCACGACGTAAGTATTCCCTGTCACGGGTCAACAGAGAGGCTGTCGTTAAACATCCGGCCCTACCTGCCTTCACAGCTGTGTCGATTCTGTTAATCTTATTCTAGCATCGATACTACCCTTGTGTCGAGACGGCGGTTTTCAAATTGCTCATATCTGCGCTTTACATTCACATCAGGTTGAGGGTCAACATGTCAACAGTGCCGACGGATAAGATAAATATAAAATAGCACAAAGTAATGCAGTTTTACAGAACAGAATTACGAACAACACAAGGACGTTGCGGTGACTAGCCTTCATCAGCAAATTAAAATGCATACACAAAACACAACATATAATCACGGAGAAGGCCCTCCAGTGGCTACATTAGAACATAAGAACGGGATGAGAATAATAAAACGATGAAAAATATTAGAATAATGAAAAGAAAATGAAAATTTGAAAGAGAAATTTTGCTATTTATCTCAGAATCCCAGGCTGTGATACTAACATGGATTTCATCGTGATACTCTTATATAGGCCGTCTCCGTGGCGAAGGTATTACGGACGTGGTTCGTGTTCCCGCTTACTCGTGTTCGAAACACAACTACTCGCTATTTGGCAGTAGACCGCGTTGCACTGGTTTTTTTTTTTTTTTTTTTACGAAATGCTATGTGTGCCTGTCGTTCAGAAAGCAATGGCAAACTACTGAACGTAAACTTGCCAAGACAACAACAGCAATAACATGATGATGTTGACTGCAAACGTCCTGTAAAAGATAAGCAACCAACTTTACCTCTTATATAGACAGACGTGGGAGTCTGTGGGTCATGGGGACCGTGGTAGGGGATGGTAACGGTTAAGTGAAGATCCCAGGTAAATGAGTGGAATACAAAAAAAAAAAAAAGGAGGAAAGTAAGGCGGGAAACTGGAAGTAATAGAGATGTGATGATTGTCAGAGAATGAAAACTAAGGATTGTATCGGTGGATGTCCGTACAATGCATGAGTGGAAGCCAATGAAAGGGTGGCCATATTGGACGAAGTTAAAGAGCAATGAAGGTGTGCACCTGAGTATGATGGTGATAATGCATATCTTAACGAATGGATAAGAACGCTGGTTCTTAAACTTCCGGTGTGCTGTAGCCGAGGTAGCAGGTTCAACCCCTACACCGGACAGTTGGACTAAAATGTTGTTCTTGTTCTTAACTTGGGGAACCTCTGAAGTCGGAGTGGGTTCACCAGATGGTGATGGACACTAGTAATAGGAAAAGCTAATCCACATGCAAAGATGAGCCCAGTGCACGAGAAACAGTAGCATGTGTGTGGACTACGCTTGAGTTCAAAGTTAACGAAAGCAAGAAAACAAAGCCCCAAAACAGAAGAGGAGGATGAGGGAGACAGCAGTAGTAGTAGTAGTAGTAGTAGTAGTAGTAGTAGTAGTAGTAGTAGTAGTAGTAGTAGTAGTAGTTGTAGTAGTAGTAGTAGTGGCGGTGGTGGTGGTGGTAGTAGTAGTAGTAGTTGTAGTAGTAGTAGTAGTGGTGGTAGTAGTAGTAGTAGTAGTAGTTGTAGTAGTAGTAGTAGTGGTGGTAGTAGTAGTAGTAGTTGTAGTAGTAGTAGTAGTGGCGGTAGTGGTGGTGGTAGTAGTAGTAGTAGTTGTAGTAGTAGTAGTAGTAGTGGTGGTAGTAGTAGTAGTTGTTGTTGTTGTAGTGGTAGTAGTAGTTGTAGTAGTAGTAGTAGTAGTAGTAGTAGTTGTAGTAGTAGTAGTAGTAGTGGTGGTAGTAGTAGTAGTAGTAGTAGTGGCGGTGGTGGTGGTGGTAGTAGTAGTAGTAGTTGTAGTAGTAGTAGTAGTAGTAGTTGTAGTAGTAGTAGTAGTAGTTGTAGTAGTAGTAGTAGTAGTAGTAGTAGTAGTGGTGGTAGTAGTAGTAGTAGTAGTTGTAGTAGTAGTAGTAGTAGTTGTAGTAGTAGTAGTAGTTGTAGTAGTAGTAGTAGTAGTAGTTGTAGTAGTAGTAGTAGTAGTAGTAGTTGTAGTAGTAGTAGCAGTGGTGGTAGTAGTAGTAGTAGTAGTGGCGGTGGTGGTGGTGGTAGTAGTAGTAGTAGTTGTAGTAGTAGTAGTAGTGGTGGTAGTAGTAGTAGTAGTTGTAGTAGTAGTAGTAGTGGCGGTAGTGGTGGTGGTAGTAGTAGTTGTAGTAGTAGTAGTAGTTGTTGTTGTTGTAGTGGTAGTAGTAGTAGTGGTAGTAGTAGTAGTAGTAAGTAGTAGTAGAAGAAGAAAAGGGGAGATGAAGAAGTAAGAAACATTATTATTATTATTATTATTAATGTGTATATACACATTTATCACATTTTATATTGGTATTCACCGTTCTGTTTTCAGCGAGTTCCCACGGCCTCCTGACGTCATCGAGTTCTAATGATTCGCAACAGACGTTAACCTCTCTGCCGCCAAGGCCACCTCTGGCCGGCGGTGACCAGCGAGGGGACGAGTGTTGTCGAGGCGGCTGTTGTCTCAATGGCGGAGTGTGTTTCCCGTCCAGTGACTTCTGCCGATGTCCAAAGTAGGATAGTTTTTAAACAAGTCTAGTTTCATGTCTTAATGTTTATACTGTAGACATTCATTCCCATCTGTGCGTTTTATATTTCATTATTTTTTTAAATGTCATTTATGTCTTTAATGTTCTTTCTGCCTTTCATTTTGTTTCTGGTTGTCTTTTTTTCCCCGCATATCCTTTATAGGACATCGCTGTCAACACCAGCATTTTACCGCTGTCGTTGATTTCTTGGCAAGATTACGCTCATAGTTTGCCATTGCTTTCTGGGCGGCCGGCTCACTTATCCCGTAAGTTACCAGCGCGGCGAGAACCGTTTCCAATTCTCGCGCGCTGCATTACCCTACGTGGATAAACGGGATTACGGAGAAAGTCTCTAGGCCAGGGAGACCGGCTGGTTGTCGTTTTACTACCATTTAATTTCTTTCTTTTCGTTTATTGTCTTGTCTGTGTGTAACTCTATCCTTTCTCCCTTCCACCCAACCTCTCTCTCTCTCTCTCTCTCTCTCTCTCTCTCTCTCTCTCTCTCTCTCTCTCTCTCTCTCTCTTTCTCTCTCTTGTTTGCTGTTTTTGATACTCCATTACTCAAGTAGCAAAAGAAAACGACCAGTCGATGTTATATGTGTTCCATAACTGGATACTCACACCCGCACACATAAACATACACACACACACACACACACATACAGATGCACTCCTGAATTCTTCTGTCTTCGTTCACCTTCTGTCCCACTGGAAGAAAAGGCCTGGACCAACTCACTCCCAGCCCCCCTATTCTTCTGTTTATTTTGCACTGTGGATTCCATATAATGGCCTTTCTAGTTACACTATTCTCAGGTTGTATCACTGTATGCACTATAGAATGCCAGCTTCACTTCTTCCTTCTATAGGTCACTGATATTCCTCTAGTTCTCTTCATGAGCTCCACATTGTTGATTCTGTCATACCGTGTTATTTCTTTTTTGCTTTTCTTTTCGCAGGCCCCAATTAGTGTATGTTCGTAGATTACGTGTTGCTGGTTCGGTTGTTCTCTGCGCTTCTAATTCTCAGTAGTACTGATTTAAGTTGGAAATGAATATTCTATGTTTAATGTAAGTTTACGACTATATTTATAAACAGTCACGTACAAATATACAGTACGTGTACTATCCCACGACGGCTATTCCGTAATCAACCACCGATTGGCTGATTAAACATAAACCGGTTGCCATAGGGACACCGTTCAGTGCTTGCGTCATTCAGTAGTCTTTTAGCTCACTACATATCAACCTACAATGGCGTTTTTTCATGTACTCATACAAATACAGTATGATTTGTGAACACGGAGACCTGTCATAACGATTACAAATAAACTACCAACAGTCATTCATTAAATTATGTCTGCACAAAAGAGGACTGAAATGGTATAACAGAATCACTAATGCGGAGCTTCATCATCATCATAAAATTCCCTGCAGCTGGCGTAGACGTTCATGTCTCTCCATAGATCTCGGCCTTTCGTGTTCTGGATCAATTCGGCTGAGGTTATTCTTCCATGCCACCGTCTAAATACATCCAGCATCAGTAGCCGGATGGCGGTCTGGTGTCACCTGTGGCGCATGACTGTCCCTACCGGAAGAGGATGTCCTCAGAACACCGTTCACTGCCTATACAACATTGATTCTCATGACTGTCCCTACCGGAAGAGGATGTCCTCAGAACACCGTTCACTGCCTATACAACATTGATTCTCATGACTGTCCCTACCGGAAGAGGATGTCCTCAGAACACCGTTCACTGCCTATACAACATTGATTCTCATGACTGTCCCTACCGGAAGAGGATGTCCTCAGAACACCGTTCACTGCCTATACAACATTGATTCTCATGACTGTCCCTACCGGAAGAGGATGTCCTCAGAACACCGTTCACTGCCTATACAACATTGATTCTCATGACTGTCCCTACCGGAAGAGGAAGTCCTCAGAACACCGTTCACTGCCTATACAACATTGATACCCATGACTGTCCCCACCGGAAGAGGAAGTCCTCAGAACACCGTTCACTGCCTATACAACATTGATACCCATGACTGTCCCTACCGGAAGAGGAAGTCCTCAGAACACCGTTCACTGCCTATACAACATTGATACCCATGACTGTCCCTACCGGAAGAGGAAGTCCTCAGAACACCGTTCACTGCCTATACAACATTGATACCCATGACTGTCCCTACCGGAAGAGGAAGTCCTCAGAACACCGTTCACTGCCTATACAACATTGATACCCATGACTGTCCCTACCGGAAGAGGAAGTCCTCAGAACACCGTTCACTGCCTATACAACATTGATACCCATGACTGTCCCTACCGGAAGAGGATGTCCTCAGAACACCGTTCACTGCCTATACAACATTGATTCTCATGACTGTCCCTACCGGAAGAGGATGTCCTCAGAACACCGTTCACTGCCTATACAACATTGATTCTCATGACTGTCCCTACCGGAAGAGGATGTCCTCAGAACACCGTTCACTGCCTATACAACATTGACTCTCATGACTGTCCCTACCGGAAGAGGATGTCCCCAGAACACCGTTCACTGCCTATACAACATTGATTCTCATGACTGTCCCTACCGGAAGAGGAAGTCCTCAGAACACCGTTCACTGCCTATACAACATTGATACCCATGACTGTCCCCACCGGAAGAGGAAGTCCTCAGAACACCGTTCACTGCCTATACAACATTGATACCCATGACTGTCCCTACCGGAAGAGGAAGTCCTCAGAACACCGTTCACTGCCTATACAACATTGATACCCATGACTGTCCCTACCGGAAGAGGAAGTCCTCAGAACACCGTTCACTGCCTATACAACATTGATACCCATGACTGTCCCTACCGGAAGAGGAAGTCCTCAGAACACCGTTCACTGCCTATACAACATTGATACCCATGACTGTCCCTACCGGAAGAGGAAGTCCTCAGAACACCGTTCACTGCCTATACAACATTGATACCCATGACTGTCCCTACCGGAAGAGGAAGTCCTCAGAACACCGTTCACTGCCTATACAACATTGATACTCATGACGTTTGAGAAGATAATGTGGTGGTTTCCCCTTCCATTCCACATTCACGTAAGGGGGGGGGGGGGGTCTTCTTTTACCACCACCTTTGACAGCCATTTCCAACTGTTAGGACAAGTGAGTACTCTGCTCTACTCAGCTGCAGAGTTGTCCACTTATCCCGGTGGATACTCGCCCCCTCCCCCCCCCCCCCCCTAGGGCTGAGTTTGCCACACCGTGGTGTGTTTCCCATCCTCTACCACTAGGAGATGCAGCTGGGATTTTCCCGTCCTAAAGTTTCATCTATGACGGTCAAAACTCTCCAAGGGACAGAAATAGACATATTCTGGCAAATCAAGAGATGTGAAAAAGACGACGGAAAGGACATGCGGACTCGTTAATAGTATAACCAGGGCATTAAGTTAAGTTAATTGCACATCCTGTACAGGACGTTGCAGTCAACACCAGCATGTTTCTTGCTATTGAGATCTCTTGGCAAGTTTACGTTCAATAGTTCGCGATTACTTTCAGAACGATATATGATAAATAACTCTGCAGTATACCGGCTCCGTGGCCGAGGAGTTAGCAGCTTTCTCCGCTAACTCCGAATACTCTCGTCACGTGACGCGACGAGAATTAGGAGTGGTTCGAATCGCAAAAGTGACTTATGAGAGTATGGAGCCGGTCGCTCAGAAAGTCGTGGCGTGCTGATGAGCGTAATCTAGCCTAGGAATCAACATACAGCTGAAAGATGCTGGTGTTGACCGCAATATCCTGAAACAGGATGGAAACGCGGAAAAAAAAACAAAAAAAAAAAGAACTCTGCAGTATGCGCTTGACCAGATGCAGCGAAAGGCATGAGTTTAAATCTTCAGGTTTTGTTTGACTGATCTTGCAGGGAATTCTATGGGTACAGATGCGAAAATAGGCGAAAGCGAGGTTGTGGGCCCGTGAAACACCTGCAGTTGGCGAGGATTGGATGCAACCGTTGCCGCTGCTTTGACTCCCACCTGTGGTGTGTGCCATACGTATATAGCGGTTGTGGTAAGTGCGAAACAAGTCCTTGTCATTGAGAGTTAGAGACTAAGTCGCAAAGACAACTTATCACACACAGAGAGAGAGAGAGAGAGAGAGAGAGAGAGAGAGAGAGAGAGAGAGAGAGAGAGAGAGAGAGAGAGAGAGAGAGAGAGAGAGAAAGAGAGAGAGTATTGGAAAAAGTTACTGAATGTCTATCTAAATGTTTCTTAACTGATTACGTGCTAAGAGATGATAAATCGTCTTATTCAAACTTCCCCTAACTGCCACGGACTTCTAAACCAAACTATAGTTAAAGTATCCATATAGTAGTTTTCCCTTTGCATCCCCATTAACTTGATATATAATACAATGTCTGCTCTCGTATTAACAACTTTTAAGACACAGCCCTTCTTCCCATTATCGTCATCCATTTTTGTTTAGTCCAAACCTACTCTTTGTTTGGCCCTGACTCTGTTAATTTACATATTTCAGATGGTGAACCGCCCAAAGAAGAAGTTGACATCAACGACTATCTGGATGACATGGAAATCTTCCCCATGAACAAAGTATCCAGTAACACCATTGACAATTATTACAGCAGCAGCAATACGGACAGAGATATGAAAGAAAACAACAGCAGCGACAACACAGGCAGTGGCAACAACGCCAAGGCACCAAGTCAAACAATATCGTCGGGAAACTCTTACAATGACATCTATTATTACAACTACAGTGATTACGAAGATGAAGAATATAATGATAACATCAGCAATAGAAGTAATCCGTTTAGTAAAATTAGAACTTGGACATATTTTTGGACGTTTTTCTTGTGTTTAGTGACGTGTTTGATAAACTGGATTGTGGATGTTAACACAGATATATATTTTATATCATAGTAGTTGTGAAATGTGACAAGCCGTGTGATTTATTCCCATACTGGGCGCAGACATCTTAGTGGTTCATCTACCCGATGATTGGTTATATGGCCGTCAATTACTTTACCTATGACGCCATCAAATTACCCAACATTCTCTGCGTGGATTTCAGGGCCGTCAATTACTTTACCTATGACGCCATGAAATTACCCAGCATTCTCTGCGTGGATTACGGCAGATGTGAAACATTCCAGTGACTCGGCTTGTAGTGTGTAAAGTGTGAAACGGATAGACTTACCAAAGAACAAGCCACAAAAACCTACGTTAAGGTGAACCTCCGCGATACAAGAACAATCAGATTCCCATAAATTACACAACAGATAACTAACTAACTGGCAATTGGAAAAGGAACGATTTGTCAGACACACCTACATAATGTCAAGCTCTGCAATATGGGAACGATTAGATTCCCAGAATAGGTTTACAAAACAAAATTGAGCAACAGACGGACAAAAGGAATGATGACATGCCACACGGAAAAATTAATAAACAATCCCTACGATCTCTTCAAAAGAAATCAAAGTCTCATTTTACAGTTTTGTACACGGCATGCTATTATATAGTGAAAGCCTAATGAATATGAAACAAGAATTATGAAACAGTGAAAGACTTGCTGTTCTTATTTTACACTTGTGTAAAGCAATTCTAGGGATGTGCCGTAACTACCGAATACTGATGAAGTCTGAGATTTGATCTCACACGAAGCACACCAATGGCTTGATTTCGCAAGTCAGACAAGTGTGTGGTTTTGTCAAGATTGTACACGACCATAAGGCACCTCGGAGCGGACGCGTTAGCGAAGCTGAAAGCGGACTGCGCTAATAATATCGAGAGCACGATCGCATGAGAGTTGGAATCCAGGGCTCGTCAGCTGCAGAAGTGACTGAAAAATTGTTTCTTCACGAACTCATGCCTACACATTTTGGTGGTGCTATTAATCACAGATCCACAGCAGGAAGCTGCTTCGAGGCAAATTTTGTAATGAAATAAAGCAGCTAGATGTCCCGTAGCCAGAAGCGGAAAGATCTTGAACAAGTCTAATAGTTACGTTACTTTAATATAGTTTTATCAATGACACTTACATTCATAACAAACTTCTTTGTTAACAGCAGCGTATGAACATTACATGGATATTGATATCTCTAACTGGAATGTCGTAAAAATAATTTAAGACGAATAAAGTGGTTATCACCGACTACATAATAAAATACGAAAGCTGATAGTGGAGCTTGTATTGCTACCAAGCTTCAATCTGTAGCGATTGGATGCCTTATGCTACAGCTTCAAGAGAGGAGACAGACAAACAGGTCAATTGCTTACTACCTTCATACCCAATGCAAAGCCCTATTTGCTGTTTACTTGTACAGCCTGTTCAGTTAACTATAATGTTCGTTTATGTTTCGTTTACACACACACTGTAGTCTATGTTTCTTTTACACACACTATAGTCTATGTTTTGTTTACACACACTGTAGTCTATGTTTTGTTTACACACACTATAGTCTATGTTTTGTTTACACACACTATAGTCTATGTTTTGTTTACACACACTATAGTCTATGTTTTGTTTACACACACTATAGTCTATGTTTTGTTTACACACACTGTAGTCTATGTTTCGTTTACACAAACTATAGTCTATGTTTTGTTTACACACACTATAGTCTATGTTTTGTTTACACACACTGTAGTCTATGTTTCGTTTACACACACTATAGTCTATGTTTTGTTTACACACACTGTAGTCTATGTTTCGTTTACACACACTATAGTTTATGTTTTGTTTACACACACTGTAGTCTATGTTTCGTTTACACACACTGTAGTCTATGTTTTGTTTACACACACTGTAGTCTGTTTCGTTTACACACACTGTAGTCTATGTTTCGTTTACACACACTGTAGTTTGTTTCGTTTACACAAACTATAGTCTATGTGTCTTTTTCATACCATGTAGTCATTGTATGCCGACTCCGTGGCTAAAGGCTTGCGAACGCGGTTCGTGAGCCGGGTACCAGGCGTTCGAAGCTCAGCTGCGACCGATTGTGCAGCAGACCGTGTCGCGTTGTGTTATAACGTGCTGGTATGGGAGTCGGTCGTTCAGAAAGCAATGGCAAACTACTGAACGTAACACTTACCTAGTACATCAACAGCAGCTGAAAAAATGCTGGTGTTGACTGCAACGTCCCGTAAGGGATACGCAACATTTTATATTTATTATTAGTCATTGTTTCGTTTACACACACTAGTCTATGTTTCATTTACACACGCTGTAGTCTATATCTCGTTTACACACACTGCAGTCTATGTTTCATATTTCGTTTACACACACTGTAGTCTATGTTTCGTTTACACACATTATAGTCTATGTTTCGTTTACACACACTATAGTCTATGTTTCGTTTACACACATATGTTCACTTCCCAACGGTGAGAGGAATTTTTCGACTCTATGGTCGACTCAGCCTGATCACATAAGTAGCGGATACATTTCAGGTGTCTGAGATACAGATGTGTCGAGGAATGGAGCTTGTGACCTCACTTCATTATGACATGACCAAGTACATGTGAGACTTAGTGTAGCATCTGCTATTGAATTTTACCTGGGTGCAATTAAAGTTATTGTGCCTGCTTTGGACTCACATCTGATGTCATATTTTATGACCATCATTGGTTCAAGGTTGTGTGTATGTTAAAATACTGACGTAGTGTGTTTTCACACAGCAATATAATCATACTGAGATGTCACACAGCAATGTAATCATACTGAGATGTCACACAGCAATGTAATCATACTGAGATGTCACACAGCAATATAATCATACTGAGATGTCACACAGCAATATAATCATACTGAGATGTCACACAGCAATGTAATCATACTGAGATGTCACACAGCAATGTAATCATAGTGGCATGTCACATATCAATGTAAGCATTGATCAGTGAGATATCACTGTTATGTAATCACTGGTCAGTGAGATACCCGCACATCTATGTAATCACTAGTCTATGATATACCCCACATCTATGTAGCCACTAGTCCATGAGATACCCCACATCTATGTAGCCACTAGTCCATGAGATACCCCACATCTATACCCCACATCTATGTAATCACTAGTCAGTGAGATATTCCACATCTATGTAATCACTGGTCAGTGAGATATTCCACATCTATGTAATCACTGGTCAGTGAGATATTCCACATCTGTGTAATCACTGGTCAGTGAGATATTCCACATCTATGTAATCACTGGTCAGTGAGATATTCCACATCTGTGTAATCACTGGTCAGTGAGATATTCCACATCTATGTAATCACTGGTCAGTGAGATATTCCACATCTATATAATCACTGGTCAGTGAGATATTCCACATCTATGTAATTACTGGTCAGTGAGATATTCCACATCTTTGTAATCACTAGTCAATGAGATACCCCACATCTATGTAATAACTAGTCAGTGAGATATTCCACATCTATGTAATCACTAGTCAATGAGATACCCCACAGCTGTGTAATCACTTGTCCGTGAGATGCTTCATATTTATGTAATAACTAGTCAGTGAGATTACTCACATCATCGTAATCATCAATCACCGATTGGTCTTTAAATATGTATAGCGATCACCATATACCCAAAGAAGAAAAAAATGTTTACTATTTTATTGACGAGTCAATGGAATAACCCAAATGTAATCAATAGTTGTAATCAACGGCCGATCTCCCTGGCCTAGGATTTAACGACTTTCTCCGTAATCCCGTATATCATTGTGAGGAACGCAACTGTGCAAGATTCGGAAGCAGATCGCGCCGCTTTGGTTACTTATGGGGTATGTGAGCCGGTCGCTCAGAAAGCAATGGCAAACTACTGAGCGGAATCTTGCCAAGAACATCAACAACAGCTGAACAATGCTGGTGTTGACCGCAACGTCATGTAAGGGATATGCAACTTAAAAAAAAATGCAATAGTTAATGAGATTACAGACCTCTTGTTTCCCCATTGATGCATGAAATACACAACAACAGTGTCACCACAGGTCAAGTCTTTCACCCACACAGAAACTATGTCACCACAGGTCAAGTCTTTCACCCCCACACAAACTATGTCACCACAGGTCAAGTCTTTCGCCCACACAAACTATCAATTAAGAAATTCAGACATTTGTCATTCTTGCCCTTTCTATAGTACAATAGATGGGTAGATTTTGTCGCTTGCCAGAGGTAGTGCGATCCTATTCCACACCCGTCCCTTGCTGGAACATTGCAGGAGTGATTTACAGGAGTATCAAGTTGTTCAAAGGAACACGATAATGCTGCTTCTTCCCCTAGCCATCCTCCCTTACCACACACAGACGAAGTGTCATGAACCGAATGCCAAGCGTTCTCAGATAACGGCGGAAAATGGGACACATGCACATATAATAATCTCTCCGCTGGGGTAAATTGTAACGAATGAGCCGTAAATGTCTCATCCGTGGCCATGTTTTACTTACAGGAGGATGGGACCCTGCTATCCATCATCATCATCATCTTCCACTCTTGATGTCAAGCGTCGTGGAGAGGAATAGTTTACGTACCAGCGCCCGATGGGTGGCACTGGATAGTGTCATTCCATGTGATTGTATAATGTCTTCGATATCGTCAATCCATTGTCTTCTCGGGCGTCCTTTTGCTTTCGTAGCATATTTTCTTTGATGTAGGGCCATTGCCAGCAGTTGATGGTGTTGCATTCTATGGAGATGGCCAAACCATTTGATCTTCTGTCTTTCAATATGTGGCACAATGTGTTGATCCCACTATCTGTCTGAAAACATCATTTATTGTTCTGTCTCAGGTAGTTAATTTGGCAGCTCTCCTCAAGCATCTCATCTCACAGGTGCTGATTTGCGTAAGTGTGATTTGGATAATGTCCAAGTTCGACATTGATACCCTAAGGTTGGTGTGAATATGTTATTTATTATCTGTCGTGTTTATATCTGTGACACAGGTATATTTGTATGCTTCAGTGTGGGTGATTGTTGATATTTAAGCGCACTTGCTTTTTGACATCTGATTTAATGTCTGGCCATGATGTTCCACAAACTACTGACTGCTCAGGATGCCACAGAAACTAATCCCTGCCTATGATACCCCACAAGCTAGTGTCTGCCTAGAATGTTCCACAGACTAGTGTTTAGTCCCACAGACTAGTGTCTACCCAAGATGCCACACAGACTAGTGTCTGTCCAGGATGCCCCATATGGAGGTGAGGACAGGGCAAGGTCAGTATGAGCTCTGAACCCTGACACAACCATAGCTCTGTATCACGAAATGGACAGGGAAACCCTGGCAGAAATTCAATGCTGGCTAGAGACACCCGCAAACAATCAGGTCTTGCGACGTACATTCTGAGCAGTGCCTCAATAACAAGTGGATGCAACTGCATGCCCCCTGTGGAGATGACCAGATTTCTTCTTGATCAATGTTGAGTTCGACCCTGACACATTATCGCTTCTGCATCCCAATGTTGATATATTATAAAATATGTTATAAACTAGGTCACTGCATGTCATTTACAGGACGGCGCAAACATCCCATCATTTTTCGGCTGTGTGTTATTTTCTAGTCAATTTCAGCGTTCATCATCATCATCAACTGCCAGCTGAGTAGGAGTTCATGTCGCCACAGATCTCCGTCCTTGGTGCTTTGGATCAACTCTGCTGATGGTATAAGTATGTTTATCTCCGCCTGCCACTGCCTTTTCTTCCACGGATCTTTCCAGTGGTCACAATGTTTTCCAGTGCTTTACTTCTCATTATGTGACCAAAGATCGCCGTTTGTCTTATCTTATAGTTGTATATCATGTTCTATTTTATCAGCATTTTACAGTAGTTGTACATAATGTTCAGTTTTCATCAGCCTTTTACAGGCAATCGTTGTTTGTTGTTATTTTTAGGTGCTTTGGCAGTTCGAGACATTCGCAACATTCGATTTAGACCATGCTATAGTTACATATGTTATAGACTATTATGTACGAACTCAGGAATGTAATTTGTTATTTTACTACTATTTGTACGTCCACATTTTCCCCATAGCAATGTGTATCTGTTATGCAAACTACGACAGTGAATAAAATTAATAATAATAATATTAAATATACGCTATATGCCTGAAAATTATATTTTTTTATGAACGGTATTTTGTTTTATTTTGCGTGAATGCATATAGATAAAGTTCCCTCACGGACACATGCGAGTGTGAAAGTAATTTATGTCCGGACACTCGTCTCCGGGGTTCGTAGTGACGCCTGCCTGCCTGCCTGGTGATCATGTGTTCGAATCCTCATCAATTAACCTTGATTTCCAGGCCGACCCAGCCTAGAATTGCTACCAGTAATTCTCATCTCATCTCATCCAATTTCATTATCTCATCTCATCTTGTTCCTCTTCTACCTTGCGGTGTCGAGGTGAAACACAAACAGCAGGAGAGTGCCCGATCATGGGCTTCATATATCGACTGTTATTCCCTCTGTCCTTCGTTTACATGGTCGGCCTCTTATTCTGGTTCCATCTGGTCTGTACATCAATGCTTGTTGTGGTATATTGTTAGCTGGTAGCCTAGTAGTTGTAAGGTCGACCCATTTAACTTGCTGTTTTCCCATGAAATCTAGCGCTTCTATAACCTTCACTTTTGTCTTGATTTCATTATTTCTGATTTTCTCTCTTCTTGATACATTGAATATTCTTCTCAGAAATCCCATTTTCGTTGTACATTTTCTGTACTCTTTTTCTGTCATTGCCAGGTTTGGCATTGGTAGCATAGAGTTGGTAGGAAGATTGTGTTTTAAAGTGTGTGTGGTTTTTTTTTTAAAGTATCTACTGTTGCGTGTTTGTTCTTTAGTATTGTACCATTTGTCCAATGAGTTGGTTTGCCTTATTGCATCTATTTTCGATCTCGTCTTCTGATTTGCCATTTGATAATATTAAACTTCATAAGTACTTGAAGCCCTTTAATTGATTCAGTGGGTGTTCTTTCAGATGAATCTTTGTTGTTGTTTATTGTTTGTTTGTTGAACCAGCAAATATTTGATACATAAAGGTGGTCGGCGGGGCACTTACTTCACCCGTGGAGTGCCCATTGGTCTATACCATGGATCTAACACGATATGCACAATGCGCTTTCAGGTGAGCAAAGAGGTCCTATCATTTTAATACATACAGCTTGAAATTAGATCCAGGCAGGTAATGTTCCCTCTACGGGTTGCGTTAAGAACCGACATCACTGTACTCAGGACATTCCCATACGTGCTCCGTCCCATCGTTCAACAGCCAGCGAAGAGTCATACTACTAATCGTTTCCCACCGCTATCTGATTTAAAGTTCTCCTGGTCTTCCCTCTCAGTTTTGAGATTCTTCCAGAACCCCTGCCGATCCTCAGCAATCTCATTCTTTCGACATACGGGTTCTCAGTCTGCCTCCCCCCCCCCCACTTCTTCACCTGCTCCCACAAGCGCAAGACCACCCCCCCCCCCCAACCCTTGTCCATAGGTAATCTACCACCAAGGGGTGCATTCCCTTCAGCCTATCAGCCTGTTCATTCCCTCTACGGGATTTAGGCATGCTATTGTGAACAGAGAGCATGATTGAATTAGTTAGCAGGCCAAAAGAATTCCCAAAAGCCTTGGCGATGTGGTTTTATAAAAGAATGCTGAAAATTAATTGGACAGCCAAAATGAGCAATCTGGACATTCTGATGGAAGCTAAGTCGCAAAGAAAACTTACCACAAACATCAGAAAGGAGTAGTCATCGTGTTGGCCACATTGTGAGAAGATAAAATCGGGAACATGTTGAGACAACCGGAAAGATTTGTGGAAAGAGATAGAGGAAGACAGCGTGAGAAGATTCTTGACATTCTTGTGTCATGGCACGGAAGAGAGTAAACACACGAATTGGTCCATGCCGACGGGGATCGCAATTTGTGGAGAAGCATGATTGTTCACGCCAGCAGGCATGGCACTGGATGATGATTGTAAACAGACTCCAGTCCGATGTTCAGGGAGGGGACTGGGAATTTTACCAATGGGCATTGTTTGAAGTCATCTCACAGACAAAGAAGTGACCAAACTACAGAGTACAAGACGCGCTAAGTAAACGAAACCTTATAGGTATTGGAATTACTGTAATACTCGTACAAAAATAATATGGTTAAACTATTATTTGAGTATTTGACATCAAAGTGAAAATAAATGTCAAAGATAAATATAAACAAGGAAAGTATCAATAAAACAATAACTATATTTAAGCTTTGTAATCATCAAATTTATTGGAACATGGATTTAATACAAGACTCTCTCTCTCTCTCTCTCTCTCTCTCTCTCTCTCTCTCTCTCTCTCTCTCTCTCTCTCTCTCCTCTTTCTCCCTTCTATCTCACTCAGACTTACTCTTTCCGCCTGCCCACTTCCCTCTCACAAATACGGACTTTCTCTCATAATCACTGACAATGTCAAAAATAGGCTCTCTCTCTCTCTCTCTCTCTCTCTCTCTCTCTCTCTCTCTCTCTCTCTCTCTCTCTCTCTCTCTCTCTCTCTCTCCCTTTTCTTCCTACTTGATCTCCTCTCTCTCACACACCCTCTTCTTCCTCCCTCCCTACTCTCTCGCAAGCAAATGCTCTCATACGGTCTATCTCACTAACTCTCTCCTTCCTCATTTCTTACTCTCTCACAAGCACATAATCTCTCACACACGGTCTATATCACATAAGACTCCTTCCTTATTCTCTACTCTCTTACAAAAACATACTCTCTCACACACAGACTGTCTCACATACACTCTCCTTTCTTCCTCCCTTCTCTCCCTCTCTGACTCTCCAATTTCTCCCACCGTTCCCTTTCCCTTACTCACACTCTCTCCCCTCCTTCTCATCTATCTCACACACAGGCTCTGACTATTCCCCCGAACCCTCTTTATATCTCACGCACAGGGTTCCAAATGTTGCTGTGTGTAGCCAAGGCGCGGTGTTGGGGTGAGCGCCCAACATTGCTCAAATACCTCAATGGCTCGTGAATACATAACCTATGCAGCAAAAGTCCAACTCCTGGCCTTCACGTGGCGGGCCTGTTTAAACTAACAGGAGAAGGGGCGACGGCGAGTCTCTGGCGCCGGAAAATAACCAGTATGCTCTAGATGTGTATGCACGTACATGCATGCGCAGACAGGCGTGTGCGCGCGTACACATCTACACTCGAGTGAGACCACAGTATGCTCTATCAAAGAAAGGTGCTGAAGACGGAGGCAACCAGCCAAGAGGCGCACCACAGAAATCAGGATGCCACGCAATCACGCAAAATGGAATATGTCGACTACTGCTAATCGTTATGGTGCTCGCCCTGCTTTGGACCCCCAGGCAGGTGCAGTGCCGGGCCCTATGTCTCGAAAGGGTCCAACCCCAACTACTGGAGGTCCTTCTCAGATGTCCTGTGGAGCCAGGGGACATGAGAATAGGACGACTGGCCATACTAAACGAAGACTTAAAATAATGCACTGGAATGCGGAGGGAGTCAGCAACAAAAAAATAGAATTAGAAAAAATCTTGGACCAAGAAAAAGTAAGCATATGTTGCTTGCAAGAAACTCACCTCAATGAAAATATAGCCTTCAAAATCAGAGGCTACCAGTGTTACCGATCTGACCGAAAGAACAGGCGAAAAGGTGGGATACTGACCCTTGTAAGAAATAACATCATGGCTTCCCAAATCAAAGTCTACATGGAAGGGGCTGAGTATCAGACACTTAAACTTAAGACAGGTAATACAGATCTACATCTGATCAATTACTACTGTCCAAGTGACCGCCCACAGGCACTGGACACTCTACCACTAAAAGAAAAAATGATTGTGTGTGGCGATTTCAACAGCCACTCGCAGAGCTGGGGCTATGATCACATGGACCAGAGAGGAGAGAGACTGGAAGACTGGCAGGATGAGAATAGATTCATGTTGATTAACAAGCCGTCCGACCCACATACTTTCTACTCGAGATCATGGCACTCTACAACTACACCTGACCTGGCTTTTCATTCACCAGACCTGGAGTGGAACATTACACGAACTGTTGGGAAACAACTTGGTGGCAGTGACCATCGGCCAGTCTTTCTAACCGTAGAAAATGAGCTTGTAAGTGAAAGCAGCACCCTCTCGAGGTGGAACTACAAGAAAGCAGACTGGGCAATGTACAAGCATCGCACCAACATACTGGTTAGAAACCTGAACACTGAGAAAGACATAAATAAAGCAGTTGAAGAGTTTGGGAAATGCATACTACAGGCAGCGCGAGAAACAGTACCAAGAGGAGCCCGTAAACAATATAAACCCTACTGGAGTAGTGAACTGGAACAGTTGCATAATGATGTTGAAGTGTGTAGAAAGCAAGCAGAGGCCACACCCAGCCAAGAGCACCACAATAAATTCCAGCATGCAAAAGCCAAATTTCAAAGGGCCAAGCTGCAGGCTAGACGGAAAAGCTGGCAGGAGAAAACGGAGTCTCTGAACTTTGAAAGAGACACAAGGAAATTGTGGAAGCTAATAAAACAGCTTAATGACGAGGGCACAGGGAGAAACTCAAAAATTGCACTACATAAAGATGGAAAAATCTTAACAAGAAAGCAAGCAGCTGACCATTTTGCGGACTCGTTCGCACAAGATAGCAATATCAAAATTAGTCCAGAGAAACAACAAGAGATTCGAGAGAAACGACAACATACAGGACAGAAGGAAATAGTACATGAGGTTCTGGAGGCACCCATCACAATCAGCGAACTGGAGCTAGCCATATCAAAACTGAAAATGAGAAAGTCACCAGGAGCTGATGGTATCTCCAATGAAATGATCAGGAACCTAGGAACAGAGGCCAAAACAAAGCTGTTGCAGATCTTCAATAACAGCTGGACCTTAGGCAGTGTTCCACAAGCCTGGAGAGAAGCAATCATGATACCCCTCCTAAAATCAGGGAAAGATGGTTCCATTGCCTCTAGCTACAGACCAATTAGCCTCACCAGCTGTCTCTGCAAAACACTGGAGCGCATCATCAATCACAGACTGCAGTGGTACATTGAAAGTAAAAATATCCTGTGCCACAGCAGGCTGGCTTTAGGCAGTGCTACTCTACGGAAGATCAGACAACCTACCTCTCTCAAGAAATTGAGGATGCATTCCAAGAGAAGAAGCTGGTGCTTGCGGCATGGATAGATCTGAAGAAAGCCTTTGACAAAGTCTGGAAAGAAGGTCTGATGAAGAAACTGAGAAACTGCAAAGTCAATGGAAGAATGTACAAATGGGTGAAAGCATACTTGCACAACAGAAGAGCCCGAGTACAGATAGACGGACTCAAGAGCAAGAAAGTACTACTGCGTCACGGTGTCCCCCAGGGCGGAGTCTTGTCCCCCACACTTTTTCTAATCTTCATCAATGATCTTGTTGCTCACCTACCGCATGGAATTAAAGCGGAAATGTACGCCGATGACCTGGTTCTATGGAGCACAAATGAATATGCATCAGTGGCCACCAGATTGCTACAAAGAGCTGTAGATACATTTGCTGCATGGGCAAATAGATGGTGTGTCAGCATAAACACTGACAAGTGCAGCACCACCCTATTTACCCTCTCTCCAAAACAAAAGGCAGGGATCATCCAGATAAATGGAACACCCCTAAGAGAAGATAAAGAACCAACATACCTTGGAGTAACATTTGATGGCAAGCTGACATGGAGAAAGCACATCAACAAAGCAGTAGCAAAAGCCAGAAGGAAAATAGCCATCCTGAGAAAGCTAAGTGGAACCACATGGGGAGCCAGTACGAAAATACTTAGCAAAGTTTACCAACAGAGCATACGACCACACCTGGAATATGGGTCAACTGCGTGGTGTTCAGCATCAAATACCACACTACAAGAGCTGGACAAGGTGCAAAATCAAGCACTTAGAGTCACCACAGGAGGGATGAGATCAACCCCTATAGTGGAAATGGAGAAGATGGGGAGGACACAGGCACTGAGTGAGCGCAGAGATACGAAAACGCTAATACAAGCAGAAAAGTTCCTCAGCTTGCCAGGCCACCCTATGAAGAACAGATTTGAAAACCTAGCTATGGGGCGGTTGAAAAGAAGTAGTTTTATCCACCAGGCCAAACGACTCTGCAGAGAAACCACTCATCTGCCCACAGTTGGTATCCCCCTAACAACTATTCCAGAGCGAACTCCATGGAAAGATGAGCATAGACTATCGTTACAAATCCAGACAAAAGTGAGAGGAATATTTGACAAGGAAGAACAGAACAGTGTGCAGCGCAGAACAGCCACTCTCAGCTTCCTTGATGAAGAATACCCACAGGACCTCTGGATCCGAGTCTACACAGATGGGTCAGCACAAAATGCTGTTCGAAATGGAGGAGCGGGAGTGTACATAGAATACCCAAATAATTCTAGGGACACAGCCAGAGTACCGACAGGAAAGTACTGCCATAACTATGATGCCGAAATTGAGGCAATCAAGATAGCAACAGAGAAATTACTAAATAACAGCAATGGTACACAACCTGTGGTGCTACTAACAGATGCAAAATCAGTACTCGAGGCGCTCCTCTCTGGGAAATTGCCAGTATTAAGGACACTACTTTCTGAACTTAGCAGTCAGCATAAAGTCACCATACAGTGGATACCATCCCACTGTGGAGTACCCGGAAACGACAGAGCTGATCAATTGGCTAAGGAAGGAGCCAAAGAGGAACAGCCTGATGTGCCCGTTACATACCACCAAAAGAAAAGAATGATCAAATCAGTCAGAAAGCCACCAAAACCTGCTCAAGATGACTTCCACATTATGGACAGACCAGAACAAGTCATTATTCTGCGCCTCAGAACAGGACACAATAGATTACGCAACCACATGTATACAAAATTCAAGATTGGTGAAACAGCCATGTGCACATGTGGATTGGCGTCGCAGACAGCAGAGCACATACTCCAAGACTGCCCAAAATATAACATATCTAGGCAAACCTTCTGGCCTAGAGAGACGACAGTGGAAGATAAACTCTATGGACCACTGTGTGAACTGAAAAAAACAGTTCAATTCATGCAAGAGACGACATTGCAGATATAGACATATTTCAAGCGAACGAAAGAAGAAGAAGAAGAATCTCACGCACATAGACACTCCATTCTCTCTCACATCTTTCTTTCTCACACTTTCCCCTAAAACAGGAGTGGGCAAACTTTTTGTGCGTAGGGCCGCGTTGACAAATGTAAAGCTATTGGCGGGCCGCATGTATGTATGTGTGTATGTATGTATGTATGTATGTATGTATGTATGTATGTATGTATGTATGTCGGTCGGTCGGTCGGTGTGTGTGTATGTATGTATGTATGTATGTATGTATTTATGGATGGATGGATTTATGTGTGTATGTATGTATGTATGTATAAAATGTCAATTTTTCTTACAGCAACCTATCACAATAAGTAATTATTAATTATTTATAGGTTATTAAGCAGTATAAATAAATAATAATTGCAATGTTATTTTACTTATATACTTATACATTATATTTGACAATATGGACAAAAACTTTTACTAATTTGTTAACAAGATTTTACAACATGTTATTATAACAAATAATCTTTATCATCTATCAATGACTTTAATTTAGCCAGAAACCGACTACACTGTCACTATAATTGTTGATTTCTAATGAGATGTATGTAACTTCTTGCACTTATTGACAATATTCTTGAAATCTGGAGCAAGTTTACTTGTTGAAATTCGCATGACAGCATGCAAGTTGCAGTCCGACAATAAAGACCTACTCTTATATTTGTTGATCTTCAAGGAAGAGAATGCTTGTTCGCAAATGTCTTTTGATCCAAACAATGATAAAATTTTAGCTGCAAAGTTTTTCAAGTTGGGAAATGATTCTTGTGATAAAGATCCATAGAAATCCAGCAAACCATCTGACTTGAATTTCTCTTTCAGGTCATGATCTGCTTCTAAGTCAAGCAGCTCCAACTGTATATCCTCTGTGGCTGTATCAGCTTCTGTACTGAAGTGTTTATTCCACGTATAAATATCAATAATTGGGCAGTATCATGTGCATCGGTACTCTTATCCAATGCAAGAGACTACCACAACAATGTTTTACTTGCATCTTGAAATTTATGCATAACATTGTCACTTATCTTATCAACACGTCTGACCACAGTTCTCCTGGATAAAGTAATGTTGTCAGATCTGTTTTATTTTTTTTTTGTTCTGGACAATAATGTTTGCTGCATCTAGCAAACATTCCTTGATGAACTCGCCATCAGAAAATGGCTTGTTCTGTTTTACAATTCTGTGTGACAGCACAAGACTAGCTTCAGTTGCAGCATCTTGAATTCAAGACTGTTTAGTGAAAACAGTTTGCTGTTTCTCCAAAATTTTTCACAACTCAAGGCATTTTCTTTCCCTCCCTTCGGTTGTTAAATTGTATCCGAAATCGGAATATTTTGTTTGATAATGTCTTTTTAAATTGTACTCCTTGAAGACAGTCACTTACTCACGACACAGCAACCAAAGTGATTTGCTACCAACTTTTATAAAACAGTACTTAGTTGTCCATTCATAATTAAAAACACCGCATTCATCTTCAATCTTATGTTTGTTATTGACACTCATTTTTTAAATAAAATTCGAACAGTTAGAATTGTACAAAACTTTAAAACGGAAATGAAACAAAACCTACTTCCGGCTGTGCGTGAAAGTAAAATATTCGGACAACAAGTAGTAAACTGACAATAAATTTCAGAAATATATCAAGACTACTACAACAGATAAATTAATTTGAACATTGTAAATGTGGAAATAATTTAAAACAGCAAAAGACTTTTAAATTTAATATTTTCTTGCAAATTAAATCATTTTATTCACCGGAGAAATAGCTGTTTTTCATAAAATCATCCTTATTAAATTGTTCATGTCGATAAATATTTCTCTATATAAAAATCGATAAATTCGCATTTTAGCATAACATGGTTCCAAATGTTGCTGTATGTAGCTAGGGGCCGGGTTGGGGTGAGCGCCCAACCTTGCATAAATACCCTAATGGCTCGTGCATTCATCACCTATGCAGCAGAAGTCCAACTTCTGGCCTTCTTGTGGCGGAACTGTTTTAACTAACAGGAGAAGTGCGGCGGCGAGTCACTGGCGCCGAGAAATATACAGAACGCTCTAGATGTGTATGCTCGTACGTGCATGCGCAGACATGTGTGTGCGTGCCTACACACCTAAACTCGAGAAAGACCACAGTCTGCTCTAGCAAAGGAAAGGTGCTGAATAAAGAGGCAACCAGCCAGGAGGCGCACCACAGAAATCAGGATGCCACCAATCACGCGCAATGAAATATGTCGATTACGGCTAAATGTTACGGTGCTCGCCCTACTTTGTACCTCCAGGATGGTGCAGTGCAGGCCATATGCCTCGAAAGAGTCCAACCACAACTACTGGAGGTCCTTCTCAGATGTCCTGTGGAGCCAGGGGACCTGAGAATAGAGCGTCTGGCCATACCGAACAAAGACTAAAACTAATGCACTGGAATGCGGAGGGATTTAGCAACAAAACAATAGAACTAGAAAACATCTTGGACCAAGAAAAGGTAAGCGTATGTTGCTTGCAAGAAACTCACCTCAACGAAAACGAAATGATGTCTTGGAAATTGCCAGTATTAAGGACACTACTTTCTGAATTTAGCAGCCAGCATAAGGTCACCATACAGTGGATACCATCCCACTATGGAGTACCCGGAAACGACAGAACTGATCGATTGGCTAACGAGGAGCAAAAGAAGAACAGCCTGATGTGCCCGTTACTACCAACAGAAAAGAATGATCAAATCAGTCAGAAAGCCATTAAAACCTACTCAAGACGACTACCACGTTATGGATAGACCAGAACAAGTCATTATTCTGCTCCTCAGAACAGGACACAATAGATTACGCAACCACATGTATACAAGATTCAAGATTGGTGAATCAGCCATGTGCACGCGTGGATTATTGTCGCAGACAGCAGAGCACACACTCAAAGATTGCCCAAAGTACAATATGTCTAGGCTAACCTTCTGGCCAAGAGAGACGACAGTTTAAGATAAACTATATGGACTGCTGAGTGAACTAAAAAGGACAGTTAAATTCACACAAGAGGCAACATTGCAGTTATAGTATTTAAGGCGAACGAAAGAAGAAGAAGAAGAAGAAGAAGAAGAAGAAGAAGAAGAAGAAGAAGAAGAAGAAGAAGAAGAAGAAGAAGAAGAAGAAGAAGAAGAAGAAGACGAAGAAGAAGAAGAAGAAGAAGAAGAAGAAGAAGAAGAAGAAGAAGAAGAAGAAGAAGAAGAAGAAGAAGAAGAAGAAGAAGAAGAAGAAGAAGAAGAAGAAGAAGAAGAAGAAGAAGAAGAAGAAGAAGAAGCATTACATTACGAAGGCCAAGGACTGCTTAAAAAACTTGATAATTAGAAAGAAATCTTTTCAAAAATGTTGAAACAGTCATAACGTTACATGAAATTCTTTAAAATTCAACAAAATAACTTAAAAACGAAGTAAAAATTATTATTCCTATATGCCCTCGCGGGCCGTATAAAATCAGGTGGCGGGCCGCATGCGGCCCGCGGGCCGTAGTTTGTCCACCCCTGACCTAGGTGATAGAAATGAGAGAGATGACGATTAACAGGTTAAGAGTGTATGACAAAACCTGGTCTGGCACAATCAGGGCCTGCGTGCACTTATTTTCGCACTGGCGAAAGGCCGTGCAAGCTTATGGGGCTTATGTTGACAAATATTACAAATAGTTCTCCCCCCCCCCCCCATTCTTCCCCTCTCTCTCTCTCTCTCTCTCTCTCTCTCTCTCTCTCTCTCTCTCTCTCTCTCTCTCTCTCTCTCTCTCTCTGCTAAATGCTGGTGCAGTTACGTTTGCTTAGAGAATATTTTAAATATCATAATAACATGATAGTAATGCCTTGATTAATCACTACACTTATGTTCAAGCATTCCGCGGAATTTTTTTTTCCGCATATCCTATTTACATCGCTGTCAACAACAGCATTTTACCGCTGTTGTGGGTGTCTTTGCAAGATTACGCAGAGTATTTTGCATTGCTTACTGAGCGACAATCTCAGAAACCCCTGTAAGTAACCAACGCAACCCGATTTCCTACCGGATCTCGCGCAGCTGTTTCCCCACACGTGGATATACGGTAATTGTGGATAAAATCGTTAACATCTTCGCCAGGGAGACGGCTCCGCGGAATTGCTAGATATCTAAAAGAAAAACACCCCGACAAACAAAATTGATGGTCCTTCATTATTATTCCGATGATCATATTGTTCTTCTCTTGTATTATCATAAAGCTCTTTCACATAATCTGACCACGCATGTAAAATCTGATCTTTTTCTATTATGATTTTTCCATCTTTGGTTTTTAGGCAACCCGTTGATGTGTCTGTTCTTTTGTTAGTGATGTCATTAATTCTTGTGTGCATTAATTTGGTATTCTGGGTGTTGTGTTGGTTTTCAATTTCCTTGCAATTTTCCTCAAGCCATGTTTCTTTTGCCTCTTTGCATACTTATAATTTTCCTGTGAATCTCTTCGTATATGGGTTTTAAGATGTCTTCCATCATCCATTTCTTGCGTCCTATTATCTTTATTTTTGGGATTATCATTGTTGTTAGTGCATCTTCTTAACTGATTTCTTTTATATTTCCAATTGGTCACTGACGTCTTGAAATAATATTTCCATATCGGACAATGCATCGAATCTGTTCTTTACCTCTACGTTGAATTTATCTTTTATCTCCTCACTCTTCAGTGCCTGTAGATCAAATTTTGTGTTTCTATTTGTATATTTGACTTTCTTTAAGTTTATATGTAAATTCTTCTTCTTCTTCTTCTTCAGCGTTCCGAATATTGAGGTTCTTTGCTGCAGATACAATCCGTCTCCATTCGTCTCTCTGGTTGAACTTCTCTTGCCAGTCGTTGATTCCAAGTGCTTGTAGGTCTGTATATATATTATCTCTCCACAGTCTTCTTGGTCTAACTTATATGTAAATTTAAAAAAAAATTTTTTTGCATATCCTTTACATGACATTGCTGTCAACACCAGCATCTTTCAGCTGTATGTTGATTTCTTTGCAAGATTACGCTCAGTAGTTTGCCATTGCTTTCTGAGCGGCCGGCTCACATACCCCGTAAGTTATCGATACGATTCGAACCACTGGTGATTCTTACCGTCATCACGTTAACCCACGAGAGTATACGAGATTACGGAGAAAAGTCATAACCTCTAAGCCACGAAGCCGGCTATATGTAAATTGCCTACGATTAATCTATGGTTGCAGTAGCAGACTTCGCTTGGTTAGGGGACATAATCATCTAATATTGATACAAGGGAAATTACTAGAATTTGAAAATAAAAATGGTATACCTAGTATAATACAATAAGTAACATTAGAATCTTTCATTTTTTTTTCTGGAGAAATAAAACAATTAATACCTCAGTCATATTCTTACAATTATAGGAAGAAACCTATTAAAATGTTTATATAACATTTGTTTCATCTTTATTTACTTACATTTTATAATCCACTTTTGTGATTGAATGTTTATGTTTAATTATTAAAACTACATTTTAATGATAAAGGAACCTGTTGAGTAAATAACGTTTCCCCTCTGTGGGGAAACAACATTTTTTTACTGGCCTCTTAAGGCCACCCACAATTTAAAGATAACTTACTTACATTAACGCGAAAGACCTTGGAAGTCTATGGGGTTTATGTTGATAAATATGTTTAGAGGAAATGTCATTTATGTTTGTAAATTTCATTCAATTTGAACAAATAGCTCTCTCTCTCTCTCTCTCTCTCTCTCTCTCTCTCTCTCTCTCTCTCTCTCTCTCTCTCTCTCTCTCTCTCTCTCTCACACTCTCTCTCTCTCCCAAATGCTGGTGCAATTACGTTTGCTTAGGGAATATTTAAAATATAATAGCATGATAGTAATTCCTTGATGGGTGCCTCCTTCCCTCCACTAGCCTACGGGACATCCTTGAGCAAGGTGGAGTACCCGTTTAGCCCCCCGATCAGGGTTACGTGAAGCCATGGGTGCAGGTGGTGGATGAAGTTGAGGAGCAGCCAACAGATAGTTGTAGGTTATGGTCTCCAGTTTCACGACTGTAGGCAGAGGATCTCTTTTTTTGGGAGACATTGGCTACGGTCATCGACCAGTATGGTCACTGCTAGGAAGGAAAGCAATGGCAAACTACCTTCTTTACAGATGCCAAAAATATTATGTACCACAGTCTTATCGATAATCAGAGAAACAGCGTAAAAGGGAGACCGGCTCCTCGGAATTGTTAGATATCTAAAAGAAAAACACCCCGACAAACAAAATTGATGGTCCTTCATTATTATTCCGATGATCATATTGTTCTTCTCTTGTATCATCATAAAGGTCTTTCACATAATCTGACCACGCACGTAAAATCTGATCTTTTTCTATTATGATTTTGCTATCTTTGGTTTTTAGGCAACCTGTTGATGTGTCTGTTCTTTTGTTGGTGATGTCATTAATTCTTGTGTGCATTAATTTGGTATTCTGGGTGTTGTGTTGGTTTTCAATTTCCTTGCAATTTTCCTCAAACCATGTTTCTTTTGCCTCTTTGCATACTTATAATTTTACTGTGAATCTCTTCGTATATTTCCTTGTTATTTTTGTTATTTCTTCTTATTTCCATGTGTTTTAAGATGTCTTCCATCATCCATTTCTTGCGTCCTATTATCTTTATTTTTGGGATTATCATTGTTGTTAGTGCATCTTCTTAACTGATTTCTTTTATATTTCCAATTGGTCACTGACGTCTTGAAATAATATTTCCATATCGGACAATGCATCGAATCTGTTCTTTACCTCTACGTTGAATTTATCTTTTATCTCCTCACTCTTCAGTGCCTGTAGATCAAATTTTGCGTTTCTATTTGTATATTTGACTTTCTTTAAGTTTATATGTAAATTCTTCTTCTTCTTCAGCGTTCCGAGCCATTGAGGTTCTTTGCTGCAAATACAATCCGTCTCCATTCGTCTCTCTGGTTGACCTTCTCTTGCCAGTTGTTGATTCCAAGTGCTTGTAGGTCTGTATATATATTATCTCTCCACAGTCTTCTTGGTCTACCTTATATGTAAATTTAAAAAAAAAAAAATTTTGCATATCCTTTACATGACATTGCTGTCAACACCAGCATCTTTCAGCTGTATGTTAATTTCTTGGCAAGATTACGCTCAGTAGTTTGCCATTGCTTTCTGAGCGGCCGGCTCACATACCCCGTATGTTATCGATGCGATTCGAACCACTACTGATTTTTACCGTCATCACGTTAACCCACGAGAGTATACGAGATTACGGAGAAAAGTCATAACCTTTAAGCCACGAAGCCGGCTATATGTAAATTGCCTACGATTAATCTATGGTTGCAGTAGCAGTCTGCGCTTGGTAGGGGGACATAATCATCTAATATTGATACAAGGGAAATTACTAGAATTTGAAAATAAAAATGGTATACCTAGTATAATACCAATAAGTAACATTAAAATCTTTAATTTTTTTTTTATTTTTTTTTGGGGGGGGGGGGGGGGGGGGAGAGAAATAAAACAATTAATACCTCAGTCATATTTTTGCAATTATAGGAAGAAAGTTATTAAAATCTTTATACAACATTTGTTTCATCTTTATTTACTTACATTTTATAATCCACTTTTGTAATTGTATGTTTATGTTTAATTATTAAAACTGTACTTTTTAATGATAAGGGAACCTGTTGAGTAAATTACGCTTTTTTACTAGCCTCTTAAGGCCACCCACAATTTAAAGACAACTTCCTTACATTAACGGCGAAAGACCTTGGAAGTCTATGGGGTTTATGTTGATAAATATGTTTAGAGGAAATGTCATTTATGTTTGTAAATTTCATTCAATTTGAACAAATAGCTCTCTCTCTCTCTCTCTCTCTCTCTCTCTCTCTCTCTCTCTCTCTCTCTCCCAAATGCTGGTGCAATTACGTTTGCTTAGAGAATATTTAAAATATAATAGCATGATAGTAATGCCTTGATGGGTGCCTACTTCCCTCCACTAGCCTACGGGACACCCTTGGGCAAGGTGGAGTACCCGTTTAGCCCCCCGATTAGGGTTACGTGAAGCCATGGGTGCAGGTGGTGGATGAAGTTGAGGAGCAGCCGACAGATAGTTGTAGGTTATGGTCTCCAGTTTCACGACTGTAGGCAGAAGATCTCTTTATTGGGAGACATTGGCTACGGTCATCGACCAGTATGGTCACTGCTAGGAAGGAAAGCAATGGCAGACTACCTTCTTTACAGATGCCAAAAATATTATGTACTGCAGTCTTATCGATAATCAGAGAAACAGCGTAAATGGGTGCTCCATAGGAGCAGCCTCGCCGGTAGGGGTAGTCATGTGCACCAGGTGACTCCAGACCGTCATCAGGCGACTGGGTGCAAAAGAATATCAACATTGAAAGTAGGAACTTGGAATGCAAGAACTATGAGTGGGGATGGAGAATTTGATAACATTAAGAATGAAATGAGAAGATTAAATATTAACCTGTTAGGTGTATGTGAGACCAGATGGACAGGAATGGACATTATGACATCTGAGGAATATAGAATAATCTATTCTGATGGAGAGAAACAACAGCGAGGAGTAGCAATTATAATGGATACAGAGAGAGTAAAATCAATCAAAGGATATTGGACTGTATAAGACAGAGTGTTACTGGTGAAGTTGAGTGGAAGACCTTTTGATGTCAACATCATACAAGTTTATGCACCAACAGCAGACAGTATTGATGACAGCATTGATGAATTTTATAGTGATTTAGAGAAAGCCTTCAAGAAATGCAAGAATTCTGAAGTAAATATCATAATGGGTGACTTGAATGCCAAAGTTGGAAATCAACAGGACGGATGCATAGTGGGCAAGCATGGACTAGGGCAGAGGTGGGCAAGCTTTTTGTGCGTAGGGCCGCATTGACAAATATAAAGCTATTGGCCGGCCGCATGTGTGTGTGTGTGTGTGTGTATATATATATATATATATATATATATATATATATATATATATATATATATATATATATATATATATATATATGTTGTATAACATGTCAATTTTGCTTACAGCAACCTATCACAATAAGTATTTATTATTTATAGGTTATTAAGCAGTATAAATAAATAATGATTGCAATGTTATTTTACTTATATACTTATACATTATATTTGACAATATGGACAAAAACATTTACTAATTTGTTAACAAGATTTTACAACATGTTATTATAACAAATATTCTTTATTATCTATCAATGGCTTTAATTTAGACACAAACAAAGACTACACTGTCACTATAATTGTTGATTTCTAATGAGATCTATGTAACTGCTTGCACTTTTTGACAATATTCTTGAAATCTGGAGCAAGTTTACTTGTTGAAATTCGCATGACAGCATGCAAGTTGCAGTCCGACAATAAAGACCTACTCTTAGATGTGTTGATCTTCAAGGAAGAGAATGCTTGTTCGCAAATGTATGTTGATCCAAACAATGATAGAAGTTTAGCTGCAAAGTTTTTCAAGTTGGGGAATGATTCTTGTGATAAAGATCCATAGAAATCCAGCAAACCATCTGACTTGAATTTCTCTTTCAGGTCATGATCTGCTTCTAAGTCAAGCAGCTCCAACTGTATATCCTCTGTGGCTGTATCAGCTTCTGCACTGAAAGGGGAACTGAGAATATTGAACTGTGGCTCTACGTTCTTGAAATCTTGGAATTTCCATCCAAATTCTTCAATCAGTGCATCTAATTGGGCTTTGTACTTTTCAGTCATTTCACCAGAAATGGTTTCTTGTTTCAGCAAAGGGAAGTGACAAAATCTTTTTCACTTTCTTGTCTGGAGTACAGTGAGAGTTTTGCCTGAAATGATTTTACATGTACATACAATTCATGTGCGAACACACCATTGCCCTGAAGTTTGTCAATTCAGTTCATTTAACTTTTCCATAATTTCAATGGCAAACTTAAAGTCTAACTTCCACTCTTTATTGAAAATATTAGTATCAAAGTCACATTCAATGCCCTTCATCTCTAGGAACATCACTATTTCTTCTCTGAGCTCCTCAACACCTTGCCGAGACTCAGTCATCGAACACTGGTGTGGTACAGGACATCGGATTGTTCAGTTTCGAAATCGTCAAGTAATGCCTTGAACTGTATGTGATTAAGTCCTCTTGATCTGATGAGGTTGATGACACTGACAACTGGGTCAATAACATGCTTGATATTCAAAACAGTTTTTCACAGACTTTCTTGATGAATCACACAGTGAAGTGGTAATAATGTGTGGTCTGGATATTCTGCTTTAATCTTATCACTTATCAACTTTACCAGACCTACATTTTTTCCAGTGAAAGCACGAGCTCCGTCAGTTGTAACACTTGCCATCTTGTTCCGAACTAACCCAGTTATTTCAATACAGTTAGTAAAAGCATTGAATATATCATGGCCTGTGGTTGTGTCTTTGAGTGACTCAACACTCAATAACTCTTCAGTGAGTTTGAAAGAAGTATTTATTCCACGTATAAATATCAATAACTGGGCAGTATCATGTACATCGGTACTCTCATCCAATACAAGAGAGTACCGCCAAAATTGTTTACTTGCATCTTGATGTTTATGCATAACATTGTCACTTATCTTATCTGATTGCCTGCCAAACAAAAACATGGCCATACCCAAACAGAGATTCAAGGCAGAAAATTTGAACTAGGGGTATACCACAATCTTGCTTTTAAAATGGTTACAATTGTAGCAGATCTATTGTATTACATATAAAATTAAAGAGGATTGCACAGGGAACATGACAGTGTTAATAATAAATTGATAGGTTACAAATATTATGACAATAATGAGAGTTTTAGTAATAACAATTGAAATTAAAGTGTTAAAAATTATGAAAAAAATTCACTTACCAAGGCGTTATTTCATATCCGAATCTGCTAATCCAGTTAAATTTAGTGAATTTTATTACAAACACCAGTTGGGTTCTAGAATATCACAAGAACTGCTCCATAAAACGAATAAAACACAATGAAATCATAACATTATGAAGTACATCATTTTCACACAAAATGGAAAAACCATCATTTTCTTAGATTGTTGGTTGATTGTTGTTGTTCTTAGACTGTTAGATTTTTTTTCTCTATATTATTACCGTCTTCTACCATAACTATCTCACTACTGCACAGGTTTGTTTTCGAATCTATCACAAAGTCGTTTACATCACAATAACTATAATATAAAACTGTTTAAAACTGTAATTTTATTAAAATATATGAGGTCCTTCACCAGAAAGTAATGTCACAAAAATTCGAATCACAAAAATCCATTTCGAAACATGTTTTCATGTGTATTCTGCTTTGTCATGCGGGATTTTTGCACACGGAAGCCATGTAATTCTTTCGTTCTGAAGTTTAACTTAATGGGACACTGAAATGGTGGACTGGAATGGAGAAATGGTTCAGTTTAAACCACCATATATAAAAAGCCTAAAGTGTGGTTCACGGGTGTCGCACAAGGGTTACGGGGTCTATCAGACGGTCTCCAGCGGGCAATCAGTTATCAACACGTATGACTACAGTTCTCCTGGATAAAGTAATGTTGTCAGATCTGTTTTATTTTTTTTGTTCTGGACACATAATGTTTTCTGCATCTAGCAAACATTCCTTGATGAACTCGCCATCAGAAAATGGCTTGTTCTGTTTTACAATTATGTGTGACAGCACAAGACTAGCTTCAGTTGCAGCATCTTGAATTCAAGACTGTTTAGTGAAAAGTTTGCTGTTTCTCCAAAATATTTCACCAACTCAAGGCATTTTCTTTCCCTCCCTTCGGTTGTTAAATTGTATCCGAAATCGGAATATTTTGTTTGATAATGTCTTTTTAAATTGTATTCATTAAAGACAGCGACTGACTCACAACACAGCAAGCAAAGTGATTTGCTACCAACTTTTATAAAACAGTACTTAGTTGTCCATTCATAATTAAAAACACGGCATTCATCTTCAATCTTACGTTTGTTATTGACACTCATTTTTTAAATAAAATTCGAACAGTTAGAACTGTGTAAAACTTAAAAACGGAAATGAAACAAAACCTACTTCCCGCTGTGTGTGAAAATAAAATATTCGGAAAACAAGTAGTAAACTCAGAATAAATTTCAGAAATATATCAAGACTACTACAACAAATAAATTAATTTGAACATTGTAAATGTGGAAATAATTTAAAACAGCAAAATATTTTAAATTTAATATTTTCTTGCAAAATAAATCATTTTATTCACCGGAGAAATAGCTGTTTTTCATAAAATCATCCTTATTAAATTTTTCATGTCGATAAATATTTCTCTATATAAAAATCGATAAATTCGCATTTTAGCATAACATGGTTCCAAATGTTGCTGTATGTAGCCAGGGGCCGGGTTGGGGTGAGCGCCCAACCTTGCATAAATACCCTAATGGCTCGTGCATTCATCACCTATGCACCTGGCCATACTAAAGACTAAAACTAATGCACTGGAATGCGGAGGGATTCAGCAACAAAACAATAGAACTAGAAAACATCTTGGACCAAGAAAAGGTAAGCGTATGTTGCTTGCAAGAAACTCACCTCAACGAAAACGAAATGATGTCTTAGAAATTGCCAGTATTAAGGACACTAATTTCTGAACTTAGCAGCCAGCATAAGGTCACCAATCAGTGGATACCATCCCACTGTGGAGTACCCGGAAACGATAGAACTGATCGATTGGCTAATGAAGGAGCAAAAGAAGAACAGCCTGATGTGCCCGTTACCACCAACAGAAAAGAATGATGAAATCAATCAGAAAGCCATTAAAACCTACTTAAGACGACTACCACATTATGGACAGACCAGAACAAGTCATTATTCTGCTCCTCAGAACAGGACACAATAGATTACGCAACCACATGTATACAAGATTCAAGATTGGTGAATCAGCCATGTGCACGTGTGGATTATCGTCGCAGACAGCAGAGCACACACTCAAAGACTGCCCAAATTACAATATGTCTAGGCTAACCTTCTGGCCAAGAGAAACGACAGTGGAAGATAAACTCTATGGACTGCTGAGTGAACTAAAAAGGACAGTTAAATTCACACAAGAAGCAACATTGCAGTTATAGTATTTAAGGCGAACGAAAGAAGAAGAAGAAGAAGCATTACATTACAAAGGCCAAGGACTGTGTACAAAAATTTATAATAAGAAAGAAATATTATCAAAAATGTTGAAACAATCAAAATGGTACATGAAATTCTTTAAAATTCAACAAAATAACTTAAAAACGAAGGAAAAATTGTTATTCCTAAATGCCCTCGCGGGCCGCATAAAATCAGGTGGCGGGCCGCATGCGGCCCGCGGGCCGTAGTTTGCCCACCCCTGCCCTAAAATATTCCTTCCTTCCTTTCTATGTCACATACACACATACTTCATTTCTCTCTTCTCTCTATTACAAAGACACTTGTTCTCATACACAAGCATATACTCTATCTTCTTCCTTCCTGCTCTCTCCCTCTTACAAGCACAGACTCATTCGTTTTGTTCCTCTCTCTCACAAACACAAATTCGTATACACATAATTTCTCTCCTTCTTGTTTCCTTGAACTCTCTCTCTCTCTCTCTCTCTCTCTCTCCCCCCCCCCCCCTCTCTCTCTCTCTCGCAAGGCTCTATTCTTGGCCATCTATTATTCGCCATATATATTAATGATCTACCTTTGCATCTTTCGTCGTCCTGCGATCTATAGTGTATACAAACGCTGAAAGCAGTAATTTGCTGGAGTCGTCTTTGCAACAAGAATTAAATAATGTAGTTAGGTGGAGCTATGCGAACCGTACGCAAATTAACATCACTAAAACAAAATCAATGTTATTAACAACCAGACAAAGACTTCAGACTCTAAATTCACACAGATCACTTCAACTTCACATCGATAAAATGCCAGTAGAAAGTGTAATTGAGCACCAAACATTAGGCCTCATCATTGATAGAAACCTAACCTTTAATCCTCACGTTCAAGCGCTCACTAAACAAACAGCAAAAAAAAAAATCTACCAACTCCCCAAAATTAAAAATTTCCTTGATGAGGGCACAAGGAAAATATTCTATGCTTCTCACATACAGACACATTTTGACTACTGCTCTACAATCTGGGACGGTTGTTCCAATTCAAGCACCAAGCGACTTTACTCACTCCAGAAACGGGCCATGAGTTTAATTTATAACAAACAATTAACTGACAATTTTAGCCTGCATAAACGCCTTCAGTTACTACCACTCCGCAAACGCCTGCTTTTCAATAAAGCCAAACTAATTCACAAAATCCTACATCGGAATGCCCCAAATTACCTTTGGCCATTGTTTGAATATAATGCTAGACACAGTAAACGATTAAATATATTACACATTCCGAAGCCTAGGATAGACTTATACAAAACAAGCTTAACGTACTCTGCAGCTCAGCTGTGGAACAATCTTCCACATGAAATAAAAGACATCACCAGTCCGTATACATATAATCGCAAATTATTTGAACACTATATCTCAGTACGGATTACCTTCCCCCTTAATAATAGAAGTAATAATAATAATAAAACCCTAGTATAACAGCCTTTCTACCCTTTTGGTAGGCCAGTATATTCCACATAGCTAATAACATGCGCCACACCAGTTATTACTATTACTGAGTCGTGTAGTATTGATTTTTCATTTTCCACATGCCTTTATAATGCATATCTTTTATATTGTTGCTGTTTTCAGTTAGCCTTGAATGATGTGTGAATGGTATACTGTATGAAAGAGAGTGATAAAAGGTCAGAATGTTAGACGGACCTGTGTGCCCAATTCTTAACCCTTTCAAAATAAAGTTTTGTTGTTGTTGTTGTTCTCTCTCTCTCTCTCTTCACCAACACACTCTCAGAAACTCTGTTATTCCCCCTTCCTTATTTCTCTCACACACACACCCACATACTCTCTCCACTTGCTCACCTTCTTCTCTCTCGCTCGCACACTTTCCCTTTTCTCTCTTTCTTGCTCATACACTGTCGCTGTCACAGGCACTCAAACAAACACATTCATTCACACACATACTGTCTCACACACATACTGTCTCACACACATACTGTCTCACACACATACTGTCCCACACACATACTGTCTCACACACATACTGTCCCACACACATACTGTCTCACACACATTCTGTCCCACACACATACTGTCTCACACAGACGTCCCTGCTCCCTCCTGTCTCTCTCATTCCCTTCCTCCCCTTTTTTAACACACACAGCTCTTCCATGCCTCCCCTTTTCTCTAAGGCTCCCATTGCTCTTTCCTTCCTTTTTTTCTCTCCTCCACACACGCCTCCTTCTCTCTCTCTTGTATGCACATTCACTCTTTCATATACACTCATCCCTTCCCTCCCTCTTCTATAATACTGAATCTTACCCCCACCCCTTTGTTTCTTTGACTAGCGCACGCACTCTTTCTTTCTTTCTCCTATTTATTCCCTCATCTCTCTCTCCCTCTCTCGCACACAGACGCTAGCCTTTCGCCTTCCCTTCTCAACCATACCCAATTTGTATTTCCATCTCCTTTCCATATCTCTAACATACATACTTTATCACTACTACCTTCTCACACACAAACTATTCCTCTCTCACAAACTCTCTCACACATAGACTCCCACTCTGAAATACTCTAGTACTTACTGACTGACTCTCACTCTCTCATACACACACACACACAATCTCTCTCTCTTCTTCCTCCATTATCTCTCACGCAGACTTTCTTATTCCTACTTCCTTCCTCTCACAAACACAGACTTTCTCTCACACATGCTCTTTCTCTTACACACAGACTCCTCTCAAATAAGACTCTTTCTCCTTCATACCTCCCTCATCTCTCTCTCCCTCTCTCTGACTCCTTTATACTTCACAAGCACACACACACACACATACTCTCTCTCTCTCTCTCAGTCTATCTCACATGCCTACCCTCTCCTCTTCCCCTTCCTTCTCTACCTCACGGAATCCTCCTATTTCTCTCCACTTTTATCCTCCTTTCAAAATTTTACACACAGACTCTTTCCGTCCTCTCTCATTTCTTTCCTTCTCTCACATATACTCCCTCCCTCCTTTCCTCCGTGACAAAACAAACTCTTTTTTTTCTGTCTCACAGACAGACACTCGCACACATACATATACTCTCTATCCACCTTCTCCCTCTCCCTTTCATTTGTACATACCATTTCCCCTTCCTCTCTCACACATCATATCTCTCCTTCCTTCTTCCTTACTCTTTCTCACAAATTCTGTCATTCCTCCCTTCCTGATTTCTCTCACACAGACCAACATATACTCTCCCCTTCACACCCTATTCCTTCTCAGACACTCTTTCCTTTCCCTCTCTCTAACACACACACTTGCTCTCTCTCTCTCTCTCACACACACACAGGCTGTCATACAAACCTACTCTCTCACACATACACAGACTTCCCTACATCCTCCCTTCTCTCACACATACTCCCTCATTCCTTCCATACTCTTTCACACACACACCTCTTCCCTCCTTTTTTTATCTCACACTTTCCCATTCCTCCCTCCTTCATTATAATAATTATATATAATAATCCACAAATAAAACACAGGCTCAACTGTAACTCATGTTTATTGATATCATTCAGTATATAAAATCATTCTCCGAGAAACTTTGTTGATATATTCACAGGATTACAAAATAATTACACAAGAAACATAATCATGTTTATACAACAGCACGGGATAATAAGTAAAGAACTATTCACCATGTCATGAAGTGTATTAGGTATATGTGTTAAAGACCTTTCTTCTCCACACGTTGAAACACATTAGGTATTTGGTGTTCAAAACCCTTTTCTCACAACTTTCAGTATATGGTGTTCAAGACCCTTATCGCCACCCGTTGAGACACATTAGGTATATGGTGTTCAAGACTATTATCACCACCCGTTGAGACACATTAGGTATATGGTGCTACAGACCTTCATGTATTCAATGATTGAGGCGGTCAGTATCACACCAGCTACCTTTATTCCCCAAGTCATTTCCTGGTACCTGTGTTAGGCTGGATCTCACTAGGGAGCCTGGGTCAACTAAAACAAAATCCCCACCTCTGGGGGATTTGAACCTATGATCATCTGGCAGGCAGGCAGCTGAGCTTGCCACTGCCCTACCCCGACTCCCCAGCATGAGATACCTGTTGTATCACCACTCATGGTCATTAATTTTAAAATTAACATACTTCCCACAAGCACTTCAAATCTCCATAGGAACTGTTCTGAACTTGAAACCAAACCACTCAACTGAACAAAGTGACAAAGTAATGATTGCAATGAAACCACTAAAAAGATTGACAAGGTGATGATTGCAACCAAACCACCAATAAGAATTACAAAGTAATGATTGCAACCAAACCACAAAACAGACTGATAAAGTAATGATTACAACAGCACCACCAAACAGATTGACAAAGCAATGATTGCAATCAAACAGAATGACAATTTTCTGCACTGTTGAGATTTTTCTAGAGTGATCTTTGAGAGGAGAGCACAGCACTTATGGGGATATCTGTGTGCAACTGGTGCAGGGGTTAGCATGTTACCTGCCAACCTGGCAGTCATATGATTGAATCTCCCCACCGTGGCAGCATTTTTTTATGACTTGGACTCCCAGGCTAAAACTGATACCAAGAAATGTTCTAGGAAGTGATACTGACTGCTTCACCCATCCAGTGCCAACCGAGGCTAAAACTAACACCAAGAAATGTTCTAGGAAGTGATATTAACTGCCTCACCCATTCAGTACCAACCGAGGCTAAAACTAACACCAAGAAATTTTCAAGGAAGTGATATTGACTGCCTCACCCATCCAGTACCAACCAAGGCTAAAACTAACACCAAGAAATGTAGGAAGTGATATTGACTGCTTCACCCATCCAGTACCAACCGAGGCTAAAACTAACACCAAGAAATTTTCAAGGAAGTGATATTGACTGCCTCACCCATCCAGTACCAACCAAGGCTAAAACTAACACCAAGAAATGTAGGAAGTGATATTGACTGCCTCACCCATCCAGTACCAACCGAGGCTAAAACACCAAGAAATTTTCAAGGAAGTGATACTGACTGCCTCACCCATCCAGTACCAACCGAGGCTAAAACTAACACCAAGAAATGTTCTAGGAAGTGATATTGACTGCCTCACCCATCCAGTACCAACTGAGGCTAAAACTAACACCAAGAAATGTTCTAGGAAGTGATATTGCCTGCCTCACCCATCCAGTACCAACTGAGGCTAAAACTAACACCAAGAAAAGTTCTAGGAAGTGATATTGACTGCCTCACCCATCCAGTACCAACTGAGGCTAAAACTAACACCAAGAAAAGTTCTAGGAAGTGATATTGACTGCCTCACCCATCCAGTACCAACTGAGGCTAAAACTAACACCAAGAAAAGTTCTAGGAAGTGATATTGACTGCCTCACCCATCCAGTACCAACTGAGGCTAAAACTAACACCAAGAAAAGTTCTAGGAAGTGATATTGACTGCCTCACCCATCCAGTACCAACTGAGGCTAAAACTAACACCAAGAAAAGTTCTAGGAAGTGATATTGACTGCCTCACCCATCCAGTACCAACTGAGGCTAAAACTAACACCAAGAAAAGTTCTAGGAAGTGATATTGACTGCCTCACCCATCCAGTGCCAACCGAGGCTAAAACTAACACCAAGAAATGTTCTAGGAAGTGATATTGACTGCCTCACCCATCCAGTACCAATTTGTCTAACAAATTATGGGGCTGGCACCATGTACTGAATACCCCACATGGCATGTAGAAGGGTTCCTTTCTGTACTTTTTCTGTTCTTTATTGTACTTTTACTAAACAAGAAAGTTAGGTTCATATCCCTTACAGGACGTAGCAGTCAACCCCAGCATATTTTGGCTCTTTGTGATTCTTAGTCAAATTTTACATTCAGTAGTTTGCTATTGCTTTCTGAATGACAGTCGCTCATACCACTGTATGAAAACCAACACAAATTGGTCTGCTTGGAAATCAACCACAGCTGTGTTTCGAGCACCGTACGCAGGATTACAAATTGCATTATAACTCCTTAACCACAGAGCCGGCACTTTTACTAAGCACACAAGTAAATGAGACAAGGGAAATAGGACAATACAAATGTTCATTAACTTTTGCTCAAATTATAAAAATTTTATGTATTTACACATTAAGATATCAATGTACAAACTGCATCATCTAGCTCTGGTTTTGACAAATGGGCTTACTAGGACATGAACAATACAGGTTTACAGAATGGAAGGACACTGGAATAAGACTGCAGTGTTTCTCACATAGGACAATTAATAACAGATGACGGCAGGTGTGAAGTAGAAAAAGAAACAGGAATGGCCAAAGTAAAATTCAACGATATTAAACAGTTTCTCACATCTAGCTCATTATCAATTAACATTCATAAGGAAAAAGTGTTACATTTACTCTTCATAATTGTAAGGTGTTGTGACATGGATAATGAATACAATATTTGAGGGAAAAGGAAATATTACAACTTGTGAAATATTGTTATATAAGTAAATAGGTGAATTATCATGGCAGGGGAGGAAATCAAACAATGAATTATGACAAATTATATTATTAATGACAACATTGCTGCAAGAGACCAAGATGAGAATGAGTCCTTATGACATTTAAAACGGCCACAGTATTTCAGTTTCTGAGACATGATAGGGCTTATGAGCCAGTATTTTTCTTCTTCTTGGTTCATGATATTCTGATCTTTAGAATGTCAGTATTTTTCTTCTTCTTGGTCCATGATATTCTGATCTCTAGAATGTCAGTATTTTTCTTCTTCTTGGTTCATGATATTCTGATCTTTAGAATGTCAGTATTTTTCTTCTTCTTAGTCCATGATATTCTGATCTCTAGAATGTCAGTATTTTTCTTCTTCTTGGTTCATGATATTCTGATCTCTAGAATGTCAGTATTTTTCTTCTTCTTGGTTCATGATATTCTGATCTTTAGAATGTCAGTATTTTTCTTCTTCTTGGTCCATGATATTCTGATCTCTAGAATGTCAGTATTTTTCTTCTTCTTGGTTCATGATATTCTGATCTTTAGAATGTCAGTATTTTTCTTCTTCTTAGTCCATGATATTCTGATCTTTAGAATGTCAGTATTTTTCTTCTTCTTGGTTCATGACATTCTGATCTTTAGAATGTCAGTATTTTTCTTCTTCTTGGCTCATGATATTGTGATCTTTAGAATGTTAGTATTTTTCTTGTTCTAGGTCCATGGTATTCTGATCTTTAGGATGTCATTACTTTTCTTCTTCTTGGTTCATGGTATTCTGATCTTTATAATGTCATTTTTCTTCTTCTTGATCCATGATATTCTTATCTTTAGAATGCCATAATTTTTCTTCTCGGTCCATAATATTCTGATGTTTAGAGTGTCAGTATTTTTCATGTTCTTGCTCCACAAAATTACCTTTATACATCTCCACTAATATAAACAATTTATGAAATGTTTCTGTTCATGTTCTGTTTATTCAGCTCCATGTGTCTGCTATCTATCTGCTTCCAATGCTTTCTAATAACATGTCATCTGTAGAGGTCAGCAGGCCGAATAGATAAGAGCGCTCCATCTTAATCTGATGTTAATGGCGAGGTAGCAAGTTCAACCCCTACAGTTGAACTTACATGTTTTCTCATCTTTTGACATAAATTACAAGTACCTCAGAAGTCGGAGTAAGTTCTCCTGATGGCAAGAGACACTGGTAATAGGAAAAGCTATCCCACATGCAAAATCAGTCCAGTGCACTCCTCAGTAGTAGCAACTGTATGGACTATGATTGAGTTCAAAGTGAGTGAACCCCCCCCCCCCCCCCTCCCCCCCCCAAAAAAAAAATATTGCCATCTTTATTATGTAGCCCTATATCAGTCCTCAAGTTCTGTCTAGATGGGCAAAATACAAAATCCCTGATGTTGTTCCAGCTAATGATGTTCATTTCTCTCAGAGCTAATTCCACACTTCTTCTGCCTTCATCTAGGAGCTCCTTGCTCATGTATCTTAGATACCCAGCATGCACTTTATTCTGTACCAGGATCCGCCCACTGACTTAACCTGGCCTATCTCAACAGTGTGACTTTAATAAGATTAACAGCTGATGAATGTTTAGACAATAGCAAGATTCATTTTTTATTCAGTTATTTTTGAGAGTTTTGGAAAGTACTTTTGTAAAATAATATCTAAGTGTGGTACTTGAACACAATCATAGAATTGTGCTGAAATTTGCAAAGACCACTGCGGTACACAGGTGTAACTACTAGCTATATAAACACAAAGAGATCATAGTTTAAAACTACTGTGTTAGTGCGTTAAAATTGAAATACAGGACTATGTATTATGCATTTCAGCTGTTAGGATTCACTGTGTCACTATATTGTAAGTCGATCCATTTCTGCAGTATGCACCCGATGAGATACACTGAAATATGCCAGGCAATAAATTATATAATCTATTGTCTGTGTCTTCATCATTCAAATTAACACAAGGAAAACCTTGCCTTGAATTACAGAACAGTCGTTTCCATTCTTTTCCATTGTAAAAGTAATGTAAAAGCCTGCAAACTCTAAAAAGTATGTTTAAATGTCAAGATTAACTGAGATGTCCAGTTTTATACTTTTTTGGGCATGAAAAAAACAAAACAAACAAAGGCAGCAAGAAAAAATGCTAGAGATAATATTAAGAAATGAGCAGAAAAAGCTCTGACAGAAGCTGAAATGCTTGTAACAGACAGCGATGCATGAGGAACCAAGATATACAGAGTAAGGGATACCTCTTAGGTATGAATGAAAGCAAGGCAATAGTGATGCTTGTTATGATAACTTCAACATGTCCATAGCTGCCATATGAGAACAGCTGTTTGACTATAAAATAGCCGACAGGATACAGCACGCTTCACCAGCACACTGGTCAACTGTTGGTCCAGCACACAACCTTCTGACAGATAATGATTAAGAACATATGGAACAATACCAGAAAACAAATACAAGATACAAATGTGAGAATATGCATCGTTTCTGTCTCAGTATATGGATGTGTATCATGGACAATTTCACAAATAAAGAAGAAGAAAGATGACGTGCTTGAATTAAAAATCTTATAAAAAATGTTGAGAATTCTGTAGATCAAAATGATACAAAACACAGACATTCTTACAAGATGACAGAAAACATTCTTAATATAGATCAAGATGATAGAAAACACAGACATTCTTATTGCAGATCAAAATTATATAAACTACAGACATTCTTACTGTAGATCAAAATTATATAAAATACAGACATTCATACTGTAGATCAAGATGATAGAAAACACAGACATTCATACTGTAGATCAAGATGATAGAAAACACAGACATTCATACTGTAGATCAAGATGATAGAAAACACAGACATTCTTACTGTAGATAACAATTATATAGCACACAGAAATTCTACAATATGTTAACATCAAAGAAAACTGGCTCATCAATAATATAATATCTATGAAACTGAAATACTTTAGCTATATAAACATTTCAGAGCTTTTTAGAAAGAACAGCCTTGGAAGGCATAGTTCCTGGAAGATTAATCAGGCCCAAACAACGCAATGATGGACACAGGACATTGAAGACACCCTGGGGATGAACATGCATGTGGCAAGGGAGATGGCAAATAAACAAGAATCTCTTTCCAGCAGGTTGTGTTGAGAGCTGTGTTCTGTAAAGGGCTTGTGATATGATAATGGTGATGATGATGGTGATGGTGATGATGATAATAATGGTGATGATGATGATGATGATGATGATAATAGTGTTGACGATGATGATAATGGTGATGATTATAATTGTGATGATGATAATGGTGATGGTGATCATGACGACAATAATGATGATGATAATGGTGATGATGATGATAAACAGACTGATCCTAATGGATAGCCCATAAGCGGGCACTCTCCCGCTGTTTATACTTCACCTCGGCACTGCAAGGTACAAGAGGAACATGATGAAATGAGATGATAATGATGAAGATGGTGGTGATGATGATCATGATAATGATGATAATCATGACTTCATCTTCTGCCTTTCATCTCCCAATGAAGCCTAGAACCACATCAAATCCACTCTGTTCTCTGTGTAGACCTGTTCGTGGTTGGTTGGATTGTGCAGCTAAAGCTCTCTACAAGCTGAAGCAGCCAGTTCCATGCCACCCCCTCCCTGGTCAGCTCTGACCACTCTTCCAGTGTTGCTATTCTCCCCTTGCTTATTGAGTCCTGGTACACATACGTATGATGGTGACATGCATGATGACAAATATGCACAATTTAAGAAAAGTCATGTGTCACACCCACAGATATAAAACTACTCAAGCAAATAAACAATACAATCATAACAAAATAGTAACCAAATCATATGCCTTTAAATCGTCCTTGACTTGGGGACATACATTACAAGTACCTCTGAAGTTGGAGTAGGTTAGCCTGATGGCTAAGGACACTGTTAATAGGGAAAGCTAATCCACACGCAAAATTCAGTCCAGCACTACTGGAAGTAGTGTGTATGGACTACGCTTGAGTTCAAAGTGAGCGATCCAAAAAAAATGCCTTTAAAGAAAATTAAAGATATGGTTTTAGGCAGAGATTTTCAGCGTACAAATGCCACAGGGAGGATGATACGGCCACTGTCATGCCAGTCATTTTATGTTCCGTGAAATGTCATTACCCATGTATGTCGGTTGACAGCCTTTAAGTTGACACTAAAGTTTATGTTCCGTGAAATGTCATTACCCATGTATGTCGGTTGACAGTCTTTAAGTTGACACTAAAGTTTATGTTCTTTGAAATATCATTACCCATGTATGTCGGTTGACAGCCTTTAAGTTTTCAATATTGAGCACAACCCACTACTCGCAACGCTGATCATATTCTGGTATGAACCTAAGGCCTATCCACGTCAATATGGAAGCACTAGACTCGAGTTTTGCTCTCGTTTGAGCTCGTCAGTAGTGCATATCCTTGACTGGACCTGGAAACAAACCCCGGATCACTGGCGTGTGTGTAACCACTAGACCATGCGGCACATGCTGGACACGGCCAAATTATCACAACAGAATATTACAACGTCACCCATCGTAGGCTGTAGCTCAAGCCTTTAAGTTCACACTAAAGTTTATGTTCCGTGAAATATCATTACCCATGTATGTAGGTAGACAGCCTTTAAGTTCACACTAAAGTTTATGTTTCGTGAAACATCATAACCCATGTATCTAGGTTGACAGTCTTTAAGTTGACACTAAAGTTTATGTTTTGTGAAATATCATTACCCATGTATGTAGATTGACAGCCTTTAACTGATTGCCTGCCAAACAAAAAAGTGGTCCTGGTATGGCAGAAAATGGGAAGTAGGGGTGTGTGACAATAATGCTGTGAAAATGGTTAAAATTGTACAGATATACTGCAATATATTTCAAATTAAAGGAGATAGCACAGGGAACATGACAGTGTTAATAATTAATTGATAGGTTAGAAATGTTATGACAATAATGAGAGGTTTAGTAATAACAATTTAAATTAAAGTGGTGACAGTCATGAATATTTTCTAAGGCGTTATTTTTGTATCCGGTGAAGATAATCCGGTTAAATTTACTGAATAATGATACATAATTACATACCCCACATGTCTTTATTAATATTACAAGAACTGCTCCATAACACCAATAAAACACAATTAAAACATAATATTTTGAAGCACATAATTTTCACACAAAATGGAAAATGTCCGGAACACACCAGGCAGATTGTACTGAGAAACAATATAAACACTATTTTCTATGCAGTTATAATAAATGTTTTTTAAATTTAATTATTTAAATACTCCTTAAATACTTTGTGATAGGCAAAACAAATTTAGGGGCATAAATGTGTGAAAATCTATGCGGGCGCAAACTAGAAGGTGTTGACATTTCTCAAATAATCAAAACAAACTTATAAACAAACACTCGTTTACTACCACAAATAATGGATCCTAGTAGGCACTACGTTTTTTCGGTTCCCGAACTTTACCGGAGATATTTTGCAGTAACTTTCATTTTCTTGTTTTTGTGTCTCCGATTTAATGAGGTTTAGAGTACTCATGATGTTAAATTCCCCGATTATTTCAAGATCGAGTTAAAACAGTCACCGATTACTTGATATAGTTTTTCCCACCCGTTTTGTGTTGTGCATTTTTGGCAAATTGGGAATCCTTGTTATACCAGAGAACCAGGCTGTCTATTCTAAGTGGTAAGTAAAGCTGTAAATACCGTTTTATGAGACGTACTACATTGTTATTCTATGCATTATTAAATTTAGCATCCATTTTTATGTGTATTTTTCGACCATTTAAGTTGGCAATCAATGTCACACTGACATTATGAAGATCGCATGCAGTAATGCGGTATTTCAATGGCCGGAGATGGCAGTTTTACTCCAGCTAGGAACATTTAATATTGTTATGGAATATTCAAATCGATTACAATGATAATGAATGCATGTTTACATTCAACACCCATTATTGTATGTATGTGCAATTTTTCATCACTCTGCATGGACCAGATCATTGATAATTTTTCATCTTTCCAACGGAACATCTTTTGTCAAAATGCATCTATCTACGCTGGCTGGCAAGACTCGCGCGCAGTCCACGCGCGGTCTGACATCATCACAGGATGGCTTGGAGATGAATATATCTGTGTGTGTGTGTGTGTGTGTATATATATATATATATATATATATATATATATATATATATATATATATATATATCTCTCTCTCTCTCGGAACAGTAATAACATCTGATGGGAGATGCCTTGAAGAGATTAGAATAAGAATCGCCGTGGCAAAAGTAGCCTTTAGCAAGATGAAAAACATACTGACCAATAAAAAGATGTCAATTGAAATGAGAAAAAGAGTGTTGAGATGCTACATAGAACCTGTGCTCTTATATAGATGTGAAGCTTGGACAATGAGCAGTCAGGCTGAAAAACATCTGATAGCCGTAGAAATGTGGTTTCTGAGGAAAATGCAAAGAATACCATGGACAACCAGAAAGACCAATGAACAAGTTCTTCAAGAAACAAATGAAGATCGTAAACTGATTAGAGATATTAGACGTAGACAGTCACAATTTTTTGGGCATGTTATGAGAAGAAATGATCTGGAGAACTTGGTGACAACTGGTAAGATTGAGGGGAACAGACCAAGGTGAAGACCCAGAAGCAAGTACCTGGATGGCTTGGCCTTGTGGCATGGTCGAGACAGAAACACGGAGCTGATCCACGACTCTGGTGATCGAGTGAGATGGCAGAACAAGACCGCCCACGCTTACCGGCATGGCACATGATGGATGGATATATATATATATATATATATATATATATATATATATATATATATATATATATATATATATATATAAACTGGCAGAGTTATCTGTCCTTGAGTTAGACGGGCCGCTGTGTTAATCTTCCTTGGCATGAGTGTAACCCACAGTGGTGTGAGTGTCTAGGTAGGGTCAGAAAAAACGAAATGGTCAAAACCGTTTTATTCTATATATTCCTGTTAAATGATAAACCGACACACAAGCATTAATATCTCGACTTAAAATTGACCTACATACTTGAATAAGGTACCGTTGGATTTGTTTTTTCAAGAGGTATCCAACTATGCAGGTTATATAATTAAAAAGCAATTATGAAAATGTTACTAAAGTGGCTAGATCCTAGCAATGTGTTTCACACTGGCGAAAGCAAAATCTTTTGATTTACCAGAGCACTAAAAATTGCGGAAAAAAAATAAGAGAACTGGAACAAATAATGCACTATCTATACCCAACTGACCTATCAGTTCACGGGTGCCAAAACCGTTCTATTGAACTGACCTATCAGTTCACAGCAGAGAATCAGTTAAGTTGATACTAAAGTTCATGTTCTGTTCATTACCCACATGTGGTTGGTTGACAGTAGTTTATGAATGAATCTGGATTAGACATCTGAGACAGCACAAAAAGAAGCAGGAGAAAAGATGTTCCCACAGACATTTCTGGAACTTATTTGATTAAATTGGGGTGAATTCCAGTGCCATGTTGGCAAAAAAAAAAAAAAAAAATTAATTGGAGTGAATAACACTGCCATGATGGCAAAGAAAAGAGAAATCAATTAGGGTGAATCTCAGTGCCATGATGGCAACAACAACAAAATTAATTGGACCATCATGGCAACAACAAAAGAAATCAATTGGGGTAAATCCCAGTACCATGATGGCAAAATAGAAATCCTTTCTGTGCTGGGGATTGTGTTGAATCAGTACACCGGAGTGCTTATTATGATGAATCATAGTGGCACATAAGACATATACTGTATAATGCCAAGAATAAAAGATAGCAAGAGGGGCAGTGCAGAAACTTGAACCAGCTGGACAGAACCTGATGACTGCAAATTATGAGATCTTAACAACATGAAAAGGAGAACTTAAACGGCAGAGTGTTAATATTATATTAACTCTTTTAGTTCCGGAAGATATCAGCAGCTTGCCAGGAGAGTGAAACAAAAGGGGAAGAAGGGATATAGCAAATAACGATAACGATAAAAAAAAATCACAAGTGTATTAATTTCAAGGGCCAAATATATGAATGTCTCATTTTAAAAAAAGAAGAAATATGCTGTTTTCTTTAATATGCTCTGATTAATCCTAATCTGGCATCTGTGGCTTAGGGAATACTGAGACCAGTAATTTCTATATACCATGACATGCCGATTTGAGGGTTTGAAATCAGCCACAGGTGATTGAACACAGGCTGCTTTATGTTGATTTTTGTGGTATGAGATGTCAGCCATTCAGAAAACAATCACAAGCAACCAATAAATGCTGGGGTTGATTACGATGTCCTGTAAAAGGACAGGCACCTAACTTTTGAATCCCAAGAAGTACAAAAGCACATGGCATTTTGATTGGTACACAGGAAGAACAGCCAATCATACATGACACATTGATTGATACACAGGAAGAGTAACCAATCATACATGACACATTGATTGGTAAACAGGAAGAATAACCAATAATACATGACACACTTATTGGTACACAGGAAGAATAGCCAATCATACATGACACATTGATTGGTACACAGGAAGAATAACCAATCATGTATGACACATTGATTGGTACACAGGAAGAATAACCAATCATACATAATGTGTTGATTGATATATATGTAGAATTAGTCAATGATACATAACTTTGTTGATATATATGACGAATCGCACCAATCATATATGACACATTGATTAATATAAATGAAGAATAACCATTCATACATGACACACTGAATTATACACATGAAGAATGGCTAATAACATAACATATTGACTGATACACATGAAGAATAGCCAATCATACATGATGCAACGCATGGGACAAAGAGTTCAAACGCTAAATCAACATACATTCACACAGGCATAGGTATTTCAAACACAAATGAATGAGCTAAGAAATGTATCACCAAATTTAATAAACAAAACAAAGTGAATGTTGAAACAGATGCAGAAATGAGCCTCATTATAACAGCCCTCATATAAATAAATATCAAACAAAGTATATATAAGTGTATTAATTTTCAATGTGCTAAAAATATAATGAATTAGCCATGTGATAAAATGTGTGTATAAATGCAGTTTGATCTTATGTATCAACAGCATAAGAACAATATAATATTTAACAGAAATAATGCTAGTCTCTCAATTTCTTCAAACAACTATGAAATTAAAACAATAAATTGCATGATTTATTGCCTGGCATATTGCCGCATCTCGTCAAGCCATCATGATTAATCTATATAAGTCAGTTTTGTGCAAACAGAAAGACATGAGAGTAAGTTTACAATTACGGTGGTAGACAACTGAATTTACTGTGCGAACATGTGTATATTTCAGCCTGAAGGGTTTATCTAGTTATTTTACTTTATGTTATGTGAATTCTGCAGTATGTACTTGATGAGATGCAGTGAAATATACCAGGCAATAAATCGTGCAATCTATTGTTTATGTCTTCATTAGTCACACTATCAAACTCTCAGAATTGCACATTTACTATGTCTACACATCTTGCCTTGCTTTCTCTACATCACACACACATCTGCTGAATAAAACAATCTTCAAGTTTGTCGGTACTGATTCCCCCCATCAAAATGATTTGGACTGATATGAGGAAACTCTGGCTCTTCCTCTGCTGGATGTAGCGAAGACTTTCTCCCTAAGGGCAGCTGGGACTCCTGTTTGTTCCTCCGAAAAGAAAATCTACGTTTCATGCTGGGGGTCTGGACAGACGGAGAACTGTCCTGACTGTCGCTGTGAAAATGAACCAATATGTAAGATGTGTCGTGTAAACATTTCACATGACAAAATGAACCAATATGTAAGATGTGTCGTGTAAACATTTCACATGACAAAATGAACCAATATGTAAGATGTGTTGTGTAAACATTTCACATGACAAAATGAACCAATATGTAAGATGTGTCGTGTAAACATTTCACATGACAAAATGAACCAATATGTAAGATGCGTTGTGTAAACATTTCACATGACAAAATGAACTAATATGTAAGATGTGTCGTGTAAACATTTCACATGACAAAATGAATTAATATGTAAGATGTGTCGTGTAAACATTTCACATGACAAAATGAATTAATATGTAAGATGTGTCGTGTAAACATTTCACATGACAAAATGAACCAATATGTAAGATGTGTTGTGTAAACATTTCACATGACAAAATGAACCAATATGTAATGATGCATCGTGTAAACATTTCACATGACAAAATGAACCAATATGTAAGATGTGTTGTGTAAACATTTCACATGACAAAATGAACCAATATGTAATGATGCATCGTGTAAACATTTCACATGACAAAATGAACCAATATGTAAGATGTGTCGTGCAAACATTTCACATGACAAAATGAACCAATATGTAATGATGTGTCGTGTAAACATTTCACATGACAAAATGAACCAATATGTAAGGTGTGTTGTGTAAACATTTCACATGACAAAATGAACCAATATGTAATGATGCATCGTGTAAACATTTCACATGACAAAATGAACCAATATGTAAGATGTGTTGTGTAAACATTTCACATGACAAAATGAACCAATATGTAATGATGCATCGTGTAAACATTTCACATGACAAAATGAACCAATATGTAAGATGTGTCGTGCAAACATTTCACATGACAAAATGAACCAATATGTAATGATGTGTCGTGTAAACATTTCACATGACAAAATGAACCAATATGTAAGGTGTGTCGTGTAAACATTTCACATGACAAAATGTGTCCCCACAGCTAAGTGCAGGGATTGAACAAAGTGTTTTTGGGATGATTGTTTTATGTTAATTATCAGATATTTGAAACACTTCCTCAACTAAAGAATAATTATCAGAATTACCACCACCATTTTTAAACAGAACTAATCCTTATATTCAAAATAGAACTAATCCTCGCATTCAAAATAAAACTGATCCTCATATTCGAAATAGAACTAATCATCATATTCAAAATTGAACTAGTCCTCATATGTGAAAAAAAAAAAAATCCTCATATTAAACTATTGGTTCTGTGGCGAACAGGTTATGGGTGCAATTTATAATCCCTCATACAGTGTCGAAAAAACAGCTGCAGGCAATTTGGTAGCAGACTGCCTTGCATTGGTTTTCATACAATGGTATGAGTCCCAGTCATTCAGAAAGCAATGGAAAACTACTGAACATAAACTTGCCAAGGAATCACAAACAGCCAAAAAATGCTGGGGTTGAATGTGACGTCCTGTAAAGGATATACAACTAACTGTTAACATATTCAAAACAGAATGAATTCTACTATTCAACATAAAACTAATCCTCACATTCAAAATGGAATTAATCATCATATTCAAAATAGAACTAATGCTCATATTTAAAACCAAATTAATTCTCATATTTAGAACATGTTTTAATATTCATAAATTAACAAATTACATTTAAAACACAAGTCACTATTTTCAGAATCGAATTAATCTGCATTTACAGCAGAACTAGTTCTAACTGTGAGAACAGAATTAATCAGCATTGAGACCAGAGCTAACTTCATAGTTTGAACATCAATAACCATTATATTCATAACAGACCTCATCTTCACATTAGGAACAGATCTAACCTTCATATTAAAACTACACTATAAGAACAGAATTAACAACATTGAGAACAGAACAACCTTCATAGTTAGAACATAACTAATCATCGTATTCATATCACAACTCAACTGTCACACTAAGAAAAGATCTAACCCTCGTATTTAAACTAGAAATAGATCTCTTAATTAGAACAGCCCTCATGTGCAGAACAGAACAGACCTAACAATCATCTTCAAGCAAGATTAGTCTGATCTAATCTTCCATATTATATACAAATATAGAGTGAGCACCATATACCTGGGAACTGTGTGCCAGTGCGGTGGTCAAGGGTTTAAATTCACATTGAAGCATATTTCTTACGTTCACCCTGGCTCCCAGGTTGTCATTGCTTTAAAAAAAAAAAGAGGGGGCGTCAAACTTAAAAGTGTGATAGAAATTACAATAACCATGCCGTTGTCTTGTAACCTGTTAATAAAACAAAAGTTGCTTAAAAGTCGACAGGGTCGATTTCATTGCACCAGGTTTTATCCCATATGGCTCGGTCTCTTTCCGCAGCGCGGAAAGCATCACACAAAGCACAAACTCCGTAGCTCTAGCAGTGACCCACAGGAGTCTCTGAAAATGTTCACTCGTGAACCGAAGGACGTGGCCCGGAATTGAACCCACAACCTTCGGAGCCCGAGTCAAACGGCTTGACCACTTCGCCACGGAGACTCCAAACATGTCAATATTGTTGTTAAGGATGCCAAGAGTGTTAAGCACATGACATCACAGTGCAGATGAATAGGGTGATGTCATAAGGACAGTTTAAAGATGGCCACCCCACTTTTGACATGCACCATAGGGGAGCAGCGCTCTGTTATCCGTGTTTTGATCAGTGAAGGAGTGAAACCTATAGAAATTCAATTCAATTGATGCATGCCTGTCAGTCCAGCAAGTGTATAAGTGGAGTAGGAAGTTTCAAAATGGCATGACTTCTGTGATGAGATACACCAGGTGGTGCATGAGTGGTTACACCAGGTGGTGCATGAGTGGTTACACCAGGTGGTGCATGAGTGGTTACACCAGGTGGTGCATGAGTGGTTACACCAGGTGGTGCATGAGTGGTTACACCAGGTGGTGCATGAGTGGTTACACCAGGTGGTGCATGAGTGGTTACACCAGGTGGTGCATGAGTGGTTACACCAGGTGGTGCATGAGTGGTTACACCAGGTGGTGCATGAGTGGTTACACCAGGTGGTGCATGAGTGGTTACACCAGGTGGTGCATGAGTGGTTACACCAGGTGGTGCATGAGTGGTTACACCAGGTGGTGCATGAGTGGTTACACCAGGTGGTGCATGAGTGGTTACACCAGGTGGTGCATGAGTGGTTACACCAGGTGGTGCATGAGTGGTTACACCAGGTGGTGCATGAGTGGTTACACCAGGTGGTGCATGAGTGGTTACACCAGGTGGTGCATGAGTGGTTACACCAGGTGGTGCATGAGTGGTTACACCAGGTGGTGCATGAGTGGTTACACCAGGTGGTGCATGAGTGGTTACACCAGGTGGTGCATGAGTGGTTACACATGTGACCAAGAGAATTTTTTCTTCAGGAATCTGAGCACTTTATCAGTGCTGGAGGACTTGCATTGAACACAGTGGTGACTACACAGAAAATGATACATTTGTTCTTTACTTTTTCAGAATGTATTCACCCAAAAAAATTTAAGGTTTTCATTTGAAGCCCCCTCGTAGACACCTGGAAAGGTCTTAGGAAGTTAAGGCAACGAGTATGGTATTGGTCACAGCACACCTTGAGTGCCGACTAGTCTATATAAATAGTGGTCTAGCACATCACGCCCAATGACAGGGCCCTTTACCATGTACCCAGTACACCTCATCAAGTGGAAAAGGGTGGGTTAGTTAGATAATTAGCTAGTTGGGGTATCATCCTTGCTCTCAGGACATGTTCACAGGTACTCAGATCCTCCCTCTATTCCCCCCCCCCCTCCCACACCATCTCACACACATATGCTTCAGTGTCCAGCGGCTATTAGTGCCAGTTCTGTGTTGGTTGATGTGCTTCAGTGTCCAGCGGCTAATAGTGCCAGTTTTGTGTTGATTGATAAGGTCCCTTATTTTCCCGATGTGTTGCTTGTGTCCGGCCTCGCCAATTCTTACTCCCATTCTAGACAACAATGTGGATTCACTTGCGTCAAAGTCAAACTAATGTTACCTAAGTGGAAAAGGTTACATCACTTTACTATTACCAATGTTCCTTAGTCTTCTTCAGTATCTTGATTTATAACTTGATGTATAACAATAATAAATCATTTGTCCTGAAGCAGTTTCTTGCTATGGATCTGTGATGTGACAGCACCATTACATTTTGTAGGCCTGGATGTTCAGAGGAGTGGATGGCTAATCTTTCCTTCAACTTTTCAACTTCGCAGGTGATGACACCCCCCCCCCCCCTCCCCCCAGGTGTCGTACTCTTGTCTGACCGCTGTCTTGACAATATTAGTGCAGTTCACTATCAACTATGCTAACACTCCCCCCTCATGAATGTGGAATAATACAACAATAATACAAGTGTCTGTGCCAAGAAATAAACATCCCATAGTATTTATCGAACGACACGGCCCGGAACTTGAATGTGGAATAATACAACAATAATACAAGTGTCTGTGCCAAGAAATAAACATCCCATAGTATGCAAAAGTAGGAAATCAAGGAGATAGATACACAGTAGGAAACTATGGTTTAGGAGAGAGAAATTAAAGAGGATACAGACTCGTAGAGTGGGCAAAAGAACAGGAAATGATTGTAGGAAACACCTGGTTCAAACAACACCCTAGAAGATTATGGACATGGAGGAGTCCTGATAGCAGGATTAGAAACCAGATTGACTACATTCTGATTAGCAGAAGATTTAGAAACGCATTAACAATAGCAAAAACAGTTCCCAGTGCTGATTGTTATAGTGACCACAGATTACTCACAGGAACATTGAGGATAAAGTTGAAGAAAGTCAAGTATATAACAGGAAACACTACATATGATTTGTGTACATTGAGTAATGACAAGGAAATACAAAACAAATTCAACATAGAAGTACAGAACAGATTTGAAATTTTGTCTGATCTAGAGATCCTATTCCAGGATGTGGATGATCAATGGGAAACGTTGAAGAATTCAATCAATGTGGCTGCAGAAACAACTATTCCAAAATTAAAGAAAGTGGGTCGTAAGAAATGGATGACTGAAGAAATTTTACACCTCATGGAAACAAGAAGACTCAGCAAAAATAATTCTGTCAAATATGAAGAAATTCACAGACAAGTCAGAACATTATGTAAGGAGGCAAAAGAAGCATGGCTTGAGAAAAAGTGCTTAGAAATTGAAAGCCAACACAACAGTCAAAATACCAAATTAGTGCACAAAAGAATTCAGGAACTTACTAATAAAAGAACAAGTACATCAACCGGGTGTCTAAAAACTGAAGATGGCAAAATCATAATAGAAAAAGACCAGATTCTACAGGTATGGACAGATTATGTGAAACACCTTTATGATGATAACAGAGACGAACAGTATGATATTAGATTTAATAATGAAGGACCGCCAATTTTGGAGATGGAGGTTCGAAATGTTCTTAAGCATATGAAAGCTGGCAAGGCCCCCGGTGCAGATAACATCACAACAGAAATGATTAAAGCTTTAGAAGAATTTGGACTAGATCAAGTCACCAGACTGCTGAACACATTATATGATACTGGAGATATACCTCCTGAATTATGTAACTCTACATTTATTGCAATCCCAAAGAAATCAGGAACCTTGGAATGTAATCAACATAGAACAATTAGTATAATGAGTCGCATCACAAAGATTTTGCTAAGAATTATCATGCAAAGAATGAGGAAGAAGATACAACCTGAAATAGGGGAAGAACAATGCGGGTTTGTAGAAGGAAAGGGTACAGTAAATGCTGTGTATATGCTGCGAACAGTTATTGAACGTTCTATAGAAGTAAACAAGGATATACATCTTTGCTTTATTGACTATACAAAGGCTTTTGATAGCGTTAGACATGTCAGCATGGTGGATATGCTTGCAGACCTACAAATTGATGGGAAAGACATTAGACTTATAAAAAACATATATTGGAAACAACAAGCTGCAATAAGGATTGATAATGAAGTGGGACAGTATCAGCCAATTAAGAGAGGTGTTAGGCAGGGATGTGTGATGTCTCCAGATCTTTTTTCCCTGTACAGTGAAAATATTTTCAGAAATGTAGAGGATATAAATGGAATAAGCATTGGAGGACGAAACATCAATAACATTAGATATGCAGATGATACAGTATTAATTGCAGACAATGAGCAGGACCTGCAACAATTAGTAGATGCGGTTGTTGTACACAGTGAGCAACTGGGGTTAGAATTAAATTGTAAAAAGACCCAGGTTATGGTCGTCAGTAGGAAGGAAGAAGTGCCACAATGTAATATACAAGTAAATGGAAATATTCTTCAACAAGTGAATCGGTACAATTATCTTGGAACAGTAATGGGTTCCAAATGTTGCTGTATGTAGCCGAGGCGCGGTGTTGGGGTGAGCGCCCAACATTGCTCAAATACCTCAATGGCTCGTGAATACATAACCTATGCAGCAAAAGTCCAACTCCTGGCCTTCACGTGGCGGGCCTGTTTAAACTAACAGGAGAAGGGGCGACGGCGAGTCTCTGGCGCCGGAAAATAACCAGTATGCTCTAGATGTGTATGCACGGACATGCATGCGCAGACAGGCGTGTGCGCGCGTACACATCTACACTCGAGTGAGACCACAGTCTGCTCTAGCAAAGAAAGGTGCTGAAGACGGAGGCAACCAGCCAAGAGGCGCACCACAGAAATCAGGATGCCACGCAATCACGCAAAATGGAATATGTCGACTACTGCTAATCGTTATGGTGCTCGCCCTGCTTTGGACCCCCAGGCAGGTGCAGTGCCGGGCCCTATGTCTCGAAAGGGTCCAACCCCAACTACTGGAGGTCCTTCTCAGATGTCCTGTGGAGCCAGGGGACATGAGAATAGGACGACTGGCCATACTAAACTAAGACTTAAAATAATGCACTGGAATGCGGAGGGAGTCAGCAACAAAAAAGTTGAATTAGAAAACATCCTGGACAAAGAGAAAGTAAGCATATGTTGCTTGCAAGAAACTCACCTCAATGAAAATATAGCCTTCAAAATCAGAGGCTACCAGTGTTACCGATCTGACCGAAAGAACAGGCGAAAAGGTGGGATACTGACCCTTGTAAGAAATAACATCATGGCTTCCCAAATCAAAGTCTACATGGAAGGGGCTGAGTATCAGACACTTAAACTTAAGACAGGTAATACAGATCTACATCTGATCAATTACTACTGTCCAAGTGACCGCCCACAGGCACTGGACACTCTACCACTAAAAGAAAAAATGATTGTGTGTGGCGATTTCAACAGCCACTCGCAGAGCTGGGGCTATGATCACATGGACCAGAGAGGAGAGAGACTGGAAGACTGGCAAGATGAAAATAGATTCATGTTGATTAACAAGCCGTCCGACCCACATACTTTCTACTCGAGATCATGGCACTCTTCAACTACACCTGACCTGGCTTTTCATTCACCAGACCTGGGGTGGAACATTACACGAACTGTTGGGAAACAACTTGGTGGCAGTGACCATCGGCCAGTCTTTCTAACCGTAGAAAATGAGCTTGTAAGTGAAAGCAGCACCCTCTCGAGGTGGAACTACAAGAAAGCAGACTGGGCAATGTACAAGCATCGCATCAGCATACTGGTTAGAAACCTGAACACTAGGAAAGACATAAATAAAGCAGTTGAAGAGTTTGGGAAATGCATACTACAGGCAGCGCGAGAAACAGTACCAAGAGGAGCCCGTAAACAATATAAACCCTACTGGAGTAGTGAACTGGAACAGTTGCATAATGATGTTGAAGTGTGTAGAAAGCAAGCAGAGGCCACACCCAGCCAAGAGCACCACAATAAATTCCAGCATGCAAAAGCCAAATTTCAAAGGGCCAAGCTGCAGGCTAGACGGAAAAGCTGGCAGGAGAAAACGGAGTCTCTGAACTTTGAAAGAGACACAAGGAAATTGTGGAAGCTAATAAAACAGCTTAATGACGAGGGCACAGGGAGAAACTCAAAAATTGCACTACATAAAGATGGAAAAATCTTAACAAGAAAGCAAGCAGCTGACCATTTTGCGGACTCGTTCGCACAAGATAGCAATATCAAAATTAGTCCAGAGAATCAACAAGAGATTCGAGAGAAACAACAACATACAGGACAGAAGGAAATAGTACATGAGGTTCTGGAGGCACCCATCACAATCAGCGAACTGGAGCTAGCCATATCAAAACTGAAAATGAGAAAGTCACCAGGAGCTGATGGTATCTCCAATGAAATGATCAGGAACCTAGGAACAGAGGCCAAAACAAAGCTGTTGCAGATCTTCAATAACAGCTGGACCTTAGGCAGTGTTCCACAAGCCTGGAGAGAAGCAATCATGATACCCCTCCTAAAATCAGGGAAAGATGGTTCCATTGCCTCTAGCTACAGACCAATTAGCCTCACCAGCTGTCTCTGCAAAACACTGGAGCGCATCATCAATCACAGACTGCAGTGGTACATTGAAAGTAAAAACATCCTTGTGCCACAGCAGGCTGGCTTTAGGCAGTGCTACTCTACGGAAGATCAGACAACCTACCTCTCTCAAGAAATTGAGGATGCATTCCAAGAGAAGAAGCTGGTGCTTGCGGCATGGATAGATCTGAAGAAAGCCTTTGACAAAGTCTGGAAAGAAGGTCTGATGAAGAAACTGAGAAACTGCAAAGTCAATGGAAGAATGTACAAATGGGTGAAAGCATACTTGCACAACAGAAGAGCCCGAGTACAGATAGACGGACTCAAGAGCAAGAAAGTACTACTGCGTCACGGTGTCCCCCAGGGCGGAGTCTTGTCCCCCACACTTTTTCTAATCTTCATCAATGATCTTGTTGCTCACCTACCGCATGGAATTAAAGCGGCAATGTACGCCGATGACCTGGTTCTATGGAGCACAAATGAATATGCATCAGTGGCCACCAGATTGCTACAAAGAGCTGTAGATACATTTGCTGCATGGGCAAATAGATGGTGTGTCAGCATAAACACTGACAAGTGCAGCACCACCCTATTTACCCTCTCTCCAAAACAAAAGGCAGGGATCATCCAGATAAATGGAACACCCCTAAGAGAAGATAAAGAACCAACATACCTTGGAGTAACATTTGATGGCAAGCTGACATGGAGAAAGCACATCAACAAAGTAGTAGCAAAAGCCAGAAGGAAAATAGCCATCCTGAGAAAGCTAAGTGGAACCACATGGGGAGCCAGTACGAAAATACTTAGCAAAGTTTACCAACAGAGCATACGACCACACCTGGAATATGGGTCAACTGCGTGGTGTTCAGCATCAAATACCACACTACAAGAGCTGGACAAGGTGCAAAATCAAGCACTTAGAGTCACCACAGGAGGGATGAGATCAACCCCTATAGTGGAAATGGAGAAGATGGGGAGGACACAGGCACTGAGTGAGCGCAGAGATACGAAAACGCTAATACAAGCAGAAAAGTTCCTCAGCTTGCCAGGCCACCCTATGAAGAACAGATTTGAAAACCTAGCTATGGGGCGGTTGAAAAGAAGTAGTTTTATCCACCAGGCCAAACGACTCTGCAGAGAAACCACTGATCTGCCCACAGTTGGTATCCCCCTAACAACTATTCCAGAGCGAACTCCATGGAAAGATGAGCATAGACTATCATTACAAATCCAGACAAAAGTGAGAGGAATATTTGACAAGGAAGAACAGAACAGTGTGCAGCGCAGAACAGCCACTCTCAGCTTCCTTGATGAAGAATACCCACAGGACCTCTGGATCCGAGTCTACACAGATGGGTCAGCACAAAATGCTGTTCGAAATGGAGGAGCGGGAGTGTACATAGAATACCCAAATAATACTAGGGACACAGCCAGAGTACCGACAGGAAAGTACTGCCATAACTATGATGCCGAAATTGAGGCAATCAAGATAGCAACAGAGAAATTACTAAATAACAGCAATGGTACACAACCTGTGGTGCTACTAACAGATGCAAAATCAGTACTCGAGGCGCTCCTCTCTGGGAAATTGCCAGTACTAAGGACACTACTTTCTGAACTTAGCAGTCAGCATAAAGTCACCATACAGTGGATACCATCCCACTGTGGAGTACCCGGAAACGACAGAGCTGATCAATTGGCTAAGGAAGGAGCCAAAGAGGAACAGCCTGATGTGCCCGTTACATACCACCAAAAGAAAAAAATGATCAAATCAGTCAGAAAGCCACCAAAACCTGCTCAAGATGACTACCACATTATGGACAGACCAGAACAAGTCATTATTCTGCGCCTCAGAACAGGACACAATAGATTACGCAACCACATGTATACAAAATTCAAGATTGGTGAAACAGCCATGTGCACATGTGGATTGGCGTCGCAGACAGCAGAGCACATACTCCAAGACTGCCCAAAATATAACATATCTAGGCAAACCTTCTGGCCTAGAGAGACGACGGTGGAAGATAAACTCTATGGACCACTGTGTGAACTGAAAAAAACAGTTCAATTCATGCAAGAGACGACATTGCAGATATAGACATATTTCAAGCGAACGAAAGAAGAAGAAGAAGGAACAGTAATAACATCTGATGGGAGATGCCTTTAAGAGATTAGAACAAGAATCGCCATGGCGAAAGTAGCCTTTAGCAAGATGAAAAACATTCTGACCAATAAGAAGATGTCAATTGAAACGAGAAAAAGAGTGTTGAGGGGATACATAGAGCCTGTTCTTTTGTATGGATGTGAAACTTGGACAATGAGCAGTCAAGCTGAAAAGCATCTGATGGCTGCAGAAATGTGGTTTCTGAGGAAAATGCAAAGAATACCATGGACAGACAGAAAAACCAATGACCAAGTACTACAGGAGACAAATGAACATTGTAAAGTGATTAGAGAAATTAGACGTAGACAGTCAAAATTTTTTGGACATGTTATGAGAAGAAATGGATTGGAGAACTTAGTGACAACTGGCAAGATCGAGGGGAACAGACCAAGAGGAAGACCGAGAGGAAAATACCTGGATGGCTTGGCCACATGGCATGGACGAGACAGGAACACTGAGCTGATCCACGACACTGGTGATCGAGTGAAATGGCAAGTCATGACCGCCCACGCTTTCCGGCATGGCACATGATTGATTGATTGATTGAGTATTTATCATAATTCAAAGAATAATACAAAGATATCTTCTTTCGATAACATTAGTTTATTTATGTTGTAGTCAGGTGACCAAAGGACAGCACCGAAGATACATTTCAAGAGTGAAGAAATAACAACACTTCAAAACTGGTAATTCTGTATCAGATTTTCAGTTCACTTTCTTCTATCTTGACACTAAGTTTGTTTTTTAAATGAGACACATAATCATACTAAGCTATCTGAGAATCAAGTGAGCTCTCAATTGCAGCAACAACATAATCATACTAGGCTATCTGAGAATCAAGTGAGCTCTCGATTGCAGCAACGTACTTCTAATAAACTGGACTTCTTGTGTGGACATGACTAAACCAAAAGTGATTGAGGAGGTCTTCAAACATACCAGGACCTCTGATCTTGCACACCACACAGGTCCCTAAGTTTGGAGAAGGGAAGGAAAGTTCTGCAACACAATCACCGCAGAGACAGTATTTTGATACTCGGGTGGGAGAACCAAGTCCATTTGAGGACTCGATTGATCTGAACGTCAATGCATTGAACTTATGAGGATTCACAACTAAGCAATCAGCTATTATCGTAGATTTGGTTTCCTGGTAAGAGGTATCACACTGCCTGTGGTCTAGCACAGGAGTTCTCAAACTGATTGGGTTTATGACGTTTTTATATTCTTGAAAATACTTGAGGAGCTCCTATTAATTTATGTTTAGGCAGTCTGTACTATCAGTGATAATGTATCATGTACAACTTTTCCAATATTCTAAGACTTTATAAGGAACCCTGGAATTTGTGGCCCACACTTTGAGAAACACTGGTCTACCATGTCAAGGTCTCTCTTTTTCTCTCTCTCTCTGTGGGTGGAGGAGCATAGAGAAAGAGAGAGAGAGGAATAGACAAAGGACTGATGAGGGTTGACACATCCACAAGGCAGATGACAATAAGGAAAACAGTAAATAAAGGACTCTTGCCCATGCCTTCAGGCATGTCATGATTGTGATGGACTCACAAAGTATGATGAGAAAGCTGAAGACAGGCATGCTTCAGGCAGAGTGGCAGGGTTCAATTCAACAATCAAAAATAGAGAGCATCTATTGGATTTTCCCCCCAGGACAAGCTGGTGTGTTGGGAAATAAGCAGGCGGACAGATTGGATAGGTCTGTACTGCTCAATGGGCTGGCTATTGGTGCACAGATTGGCTGGGTCTGTACTGCTCAATGGGCTAGCTATTGGTGCACAGATTGGCTGGGTCTGTACTGCTCAGTGGGGTATTGGTGTATGATAAGGCAGACGTGATTGGGACCCTTTGATATCGTGTGTATAGTGCTGAAGAACAGATAAACCATCACCATCTGGAAAGAACAGTGCTGCAGGGAGTAAACAGAAGATCTGGCCGACACTCAGGATTCAGAGAAAAGACGAGACGGACACATAATCAGACTGCTACTAGTACCATAAGTATTGGGACTCTTTGATGGTTGTTGAAGATGAGGACGGAGCACGTATGGGAATGACCTGAGTGCTGTGATGTCGGTTCTTGACTTAACTCTAATGACTTCTCAGTGTATTTCCTGGTACTCATATCAGAGTGGCTAGATCTGCAAGTCCAGGTTAATTTGGAAAACATGCCTGTCCTGAGGTGGATATGAACAATGACCAATGGGTCGACAGGTCAGTGTGCTAGCTGCTGTGCTACTGCGGCTCCCAGACGAGTATAGAAAGAAACAAACAAAATCTATCATTACGAGTGTACTAATGAGGGCACTTGCTAAGTGGGTTTTTCAGGCTGCAATATAAAATTTCTTGCCCAAGTAGCTACCTCATAACCTACAGACTAGGATTTTTTTGGGATCTTTAATAGATAAACATCCCTTGATTTACGTGGGGACTAACACCCATATCCCATAATGAGTGAAACCATATCTTAAGCATTCAGCCAACTATTCCCCAACAAAGAAAGAAAGAAATCATAAAATGTACCATCTGGACAATTACTCCCAGGTTTGTTACAAAAACATAGCTCCATACACTACCCCACAAATAAATATCTCAATGATCATACATTATCTGTACCTTTTATATTCTTACATAAGTAACAGTTGATGGTTAATATCATTACTCATGAAAATATTTGTGCACAAATTTCAAAACTGGAAAAAGATAAGCCAACACCACTTCGTTAACTGCAGACAGAAATGGAATGAAGTTAGAGCAATAGATGACAAATTAGAACAATTCAGTGCATCCATTCTGTTTATTTAACAATGATAGAAAATAAATATAAGCCATTTCAACCCAGACTAAGATTCATTCATATTGGTATCACACTCATATGTTAGAGATTCACATTATAGATACCACACTTGCATGTTTGAGATTCACAAATATAGATACAATATGGACATCTTAAGGATACAAAGATACTAATCTGACATGTTAAGAGATTCACTTAAGAGATACAAATAAAGAGATATGTTAGAGACTCACATACACAGATACTACCGTGACTATTAGAGATTTACACACAGAGATACCACACAGACAATACAAATTTACAAACAAAGAGACATGTTAGAGACTAACATACACAGATACTACCATGACTATTAGAGATGTACATAAACAAATATCACACAGACAAGACACATGTATAAATAAAGAGATATGTTAGAGATCCACGTACACAGATACCACAGTGACTATTAGAGATTTACACACAAAGATATCACACAGACAATACACATTCATAAATAAAGAAATATGTTAGAGACTCACAAATGAAGATACAATATCATGTCAAACCAAGAATCACCTACGCTGGTGCCCATTAGGTAGAAATTTAGACAAGCAATCGATAAACAAAATATGTTCATAAATGTCTTCTCATGCTGCCTTTCATCTCCCAATCGACCATAGATTCTAAACCAACTCATGCTAAGATCTTTATAGACGTGTTAATGATTGCTTGCAATTTATAGCTAATGTTTTCTATGAGATGAGGCAGCCATTCTCAGATACATCCCTCATTGGTCGCCTCTTATCCCATTCAGGGGAGTTCACAAATCTAAAACAATACTTATTAAAAATATTAAGTAAACATGTTTAGATGTGTGAATCTCCCATATTAAATCATCGTGGCTTGGAGAGAATGGTGCTACAGGGAGTGACCAGAGGATCTGGCCAACACTCAGGACAGGCCAGACAGACACATAATCAGACTGCTACTGGTATCATTAGTATTGGAACTCTTTGCTAGTTGCCAAAGATGAGGATGGAGTATGTAAGGGAATGTCTCGAGTACTACAATGTCGGTTCTTAAGTCAACTTAACTTAAAAATATGAAATCCCAACGCAAACACCTCCACTAAAAATCAGATCATCTCAAAGCAGAAACTGTTGTAGCTGTGAGAACTGACACCTCACAAGCTAGATCACAACATTTAGAAATGGAATGCCCTGCTCTTTTCCTTTCCCCCTTGTCTATTCCAAGATACTTCTCTATTACATATTTTACAAGGCTGGACCAATCCCAGAGAAATCTCTTACACCCCTCTAACAAGGCTGGGTCAACCCCTTGGCCTCTCTGGTCAGTAATAAGTCCATTACCATCTGGTGATGTAACTTGGTTCTCTATGTTGGCAAACAGTGTATTATCTACTGGAACCTTTGACCTATATAAGACAGTCACAGCAAAGTATGGCGGACAAGAACACACAGAAAACTAATACGAGGGTAAGTTAATAAATAAGTCACAAATGGCTGTAGAAAAATAACTAAAGATAACAACTTGAAACCAGTTTATTTTTATATATACATTGTCCCTTTATTTCTCAACATAATTTCCACCAACATTGATGCACTTAACCCATCGTTTTATCAGTCCTCCCAAACTGGCTGCATAGAAATGCGTGCTTTGTTTTCATTGACCTGCCATCCCGCAGAACTATGTGACTTTCTTATTGACTTGCCCTCGTAACGTTTTCTGCCCAGCTTTGCACTCCTTTACGGGACAAACATTTGTCAGCATAAACAGGAAACCCACCTTGGCGGAAGACATTTCACAAATGACGCCAAAGTTGAATGTGAAGTGAAAACGTGGTTTAGAAAACAGAGCACCGGAAATTCTCCGGGAAGGTTAACCCGGTCAACAAATGCCCGCAGAAGTCGGATGTGTCGGCCTAACGGCGCAAGAACGCAGCTCTGCTGTAAACAGGCACAACACAGTCACATCCGAAAAAAAAATCCGGATGAACGCAGAAGAAGAAAACAGAGCACGCAGTTCTAAGCAGCCGGTTTGGAAGGACTGATAAAACGATGGGATAAGTGCACCTATGTTGGTGGAAATTATGTTGAGAAATAAAGGGACAATGTATCTATAAAAATAAACTGGTTTCAAGTTATCATTTTTAGTTATTTTTCTACAGCCATTTGTGACTTACTTATTAACTTACCCTCGTATAATTATAGCAAATGTAAGCATCATTAAAGAAATCAAATAAAGACAGCTTAGTAGAAAGAAGGGGATGGATCTTGATTGACACGAGAAGTGAGATTTATGGGGGAAGAGTTATGAAAACATTTAATGTATAAAATCAAGGAGCAGCCAAGAAAGCAGAAAAAAAGCCAAGCAGGCAGTAGTGAGCTGTTCCACTGCAAAACAACAACACACACAACAGACTTCTAAAGGCAACATAAAAGCCAACAATCTATTAAACATTAGTAATGTACACAACTAATATTACAGCAAAACACAATGCATAGAAGAAAAACACAACACATTCTAACATTTAAAAATTATGTTGTTCTGTCAGACTATGTAGTACAGAAAATAATATAAAGACATGTTTAAATGTGGGAATAATGTTTCACCAATGAATATCAAAGGTGTTACATATACAGGTAGCTACATGGGTAATAACAAATACAATATAGACAGGTGTGTGGTGAATCCATTATTCTGCATTCACTCAAGTCTGCATACATGCCCATCTCTGTCAAGTAAGACTGAGCATATAATGATGTTTTCAGGGTGCAATAAAGTATGTTCCTATTAACAGTAATAGTTATAGATATTCAGCAAATCAAATCAGCTAAGACCAACACTACCAAATTTCAATCTACACAAATGTATCATTTGTCACTCTTATAATTCATTCATTCAGTAGTATGTCATCTGCAGAACTTTGCTTCCCATAACAACCTTCTGGAAATCTTCTCGGTCATAAGCAAGATGTCCCGCATCCGATACATTCATCTGGAGATCATTTTCCACATCCTGCACTCATCTTCTCTTTGGTCTTCCTCTTCTTCTCTTCCCAGGCATATATCCCTCCATGATAAATCTTTCCAAACGTTCATGGCGTTTCAAGTGACCAAAATATTTAAATGTTCTTTGTTTTATTGTCTTTAGTAGCCAACCATCTCCAATATTCAGATCTTATCAGAACAGGTATACCTTGGACGGGCTGGAGCCATGTAATGAGATGAGAAGTTAGTTAGTTAGTCGACAGATCATCCTCATTGCACATCGAACCATTCAGTCCATAAGTGCTCAGATCCCCTCCTCAGCAAATCCCGCAGCGTGTAGCAGCTCATGACACCAGTTCTGTGTTGGTTTATCAATCTTCTTTGGCTTCCTGCGTAGTGCTCTTGTTTGGCCACACCTCTTTTAATTTGCTGCTCTCACGGTCTGACCATGGTTGTAGATTCACAGTCATCGCTTAGTTCTCGCAAAAGTCTTACTTCTCGTAGAGCATTCAGAATGTCAGCCTGGTCCATGGCGTGTCCGCCCTCCACATTAGCCTTACAAATAATGAGATGAGAAGTATATGAAGGCACTGCGACAACTGGAAATATCAGCGTTAGCAGAGGCAGTGGTAGTTTGATAGAAACTATGCAAGATGGACTGAGATGGTGGCACGGAGAAATATCATCAACAGAATTGCCCTAGACCACCAAGGACCCAGATTTTTAGAGATGCATGAATGTCTACGCCAGTTGGCAGGGCACTTGATGATGATCAGAACAGACCAAGAAACATGTTATTCTTAATGTCTGCTTTAATATACCTAACAGATAACTTTAATATACTTCAAAGAGAATACATTTCAAAGAGAACTTTAACAAACCTCAAAGAGAACTTTAACATACCTCAGAGAGAACATATTTCAAAGAGAGCCTTAACATACCTCAAAGAGAACACATTTCAAAGAGAACTTTAACATACCTCAAAGAGAACACATTTCAAAGAGAACTTCAACATAACTCAAAGAGAACTTTAACATAACTCAAAGAGTACTCTAGGGAACAGCAACACAGCAAAAAGAGAAGAATGCAGTCAGCGACTCATATCTTATGTCTGGGTCAGCCAACAAGATTTGACCAAGACCCTATCCCACCTCCTGCTGGTGGTTTTGGGAACAGGCTATAGCCTTGCAGTCCAGCCAGAACAATCAGGATCACCGTGGAGTCAACCTCTTCCTAAAAAATATACTACACAGGCACAATAAACGCAGCTTCAATACAAACAATTCTACCACAGCTTCAATGCAAACAGTTCTACCACAGCTTCAGTGCAAACAGTTCTGCCATAGCATCAATGCAAACAGTTCTGCCATAGCTTCAATGCAAACAGTTTTACCACAGCTTCAATGCAAACGTTCTACCATAGCTTCAATGCAAATAGTTCTACAATAGTGTCAATGCAAACAGTTCTACCGCAGCTTCAATGCAAATAGTTCTACCGTAGCTTCAATGCAAATAGTTCTACTGCAGCTTCAATGCAAACAGTTCTACCATTTGAACATTATTAAAATGAGTTTATATTGTGCTATTACTGTTAGTTATCATTTGTGTATGGTTATATTTACACTGGATAAAGAAAGAAAAAAGAAGACAATTGATCATTCACTTTAAAATGTTACCACAACAATTTACATTCCCCAATTTTTATACGTACAACTCAAGTTTACATACATATATCACACTGACATGTAAATCAAGCTTACATTATACCGTATATGATACGGAAATCCCATGAATAGATACAAGTGCTGATCAGACGTCACATAAAGCATTGGTGATTAATTTTGCTTGTCACAATATTTGCTTTACCAGAGAAGTTCTGGGAGCCATTTTATGAGGCTAGATCAGCCCAAGAAGAAAAATAAAAGTCCTTAAATGAGGAATACTCCCCAAGCCTCCATGATGATGCATCATGACAGCATCCACAATGCCACCACAGGTCAATTTTTCACTATGTATAATATGCTTACCAAAATACAGGACACAATTCAATTACAAAAGCAGCAATTAAATTATACTGCACATTCTTCGTCTTCTGACTTTCATCTCTCAGAGGGATACAGGCTCTCAAATAATTCACGTCAAGCCCTCCTTTATATACTTGTTCACAACTGGTTGGATTCTGCAGTTAGTTTTCTATGGGTTGAGTTAGCCTGTTCCACGCCAACCTTCCTTAATCACCTCTTACAACATGCATGATGGGTTATTGTGTTACTATTCTTTGCTTCTCTAACGGGTCCCAGAAATACATAGATGATAATATACATTATGTCTCAAAGATAGTTATAAATTCACCATTTAGAAACATGTTCTCCCATTTGAAATATTATTAAAGATTATTACCACTGTTAGTTATCATGTATATATAGTTACATTTACAATCAGTCTATATACATATATATGTTACAAAACATCACGGCACACAGGACACACCCACAGGTAGTAAGCCATAGCCATTAATAGACCCCCTTGACATGCCTAGGGGCACACTGGGTATATGATGACAGTTCCATATTTGTATAGACCAATCAGCAGTCGGTGGGTGATGGGGTCAATAACACGCCAACCATATTTCATTCTCAGGACATTTCCTGGTACCCGTTATAAGCTGGGTCAACCTGGAAGCCCTTCATCATCTCCTGTTAACTCTTTATCCCCCATTGGGACATAGGCCTTCAACCAAGCTCTTCTATCCTTAGCTATCCCATGCAACTCTGTCTATATCCTACCCATATTATTCATTTCTGTATCTACTCTTCTCCATGTATTTTTTTGGGTCTTCCTCTTTTTTTTTTGTGTGACCTTGTATTCTGGGAGCCCTGCTCAATTTTAAAATCCGTCTTGATGGGAATATGACCCCATGACTGCTGGGCTGGCAGAGTCACAGGTGTCCAGTCTAAATCAGCAGATATCCATGGGGAGTAAGGTAACAAGCAGGTGGTTACGATCTCAAGTGGTTGGGATCTGACAGGGAATATAGGTTCCAAGTTTTTGTTAAGGCAGGGGTCGTTCATCAACAGGAGGTCAAATAAAGAGAGCACTAAATTGAGCACTGTGTGGACATTTTAGATTGTGTGTGGAAACCACATGAACTGTACATTACCTAGACTGTGTTTAAACCACATGAACTGTGTGTGGAAACCACATGAACTGTGTGTGGAAACCACATGAACTGTACATTACCTAGATTGTGTGTGGAAACCACATGAACTGTACATTACCTAGACTGTGTGTGGGAACCACATGAACTGTACATTACCTAGACTGGAAACCACATGAACTGTGTGTGGAAACCACATGAACTGTACATTACCTAGACTGTGTGGAAACCACATGAACTGTGTGGACATTATCTAGATTGTGTGGAAATCAACTAGACTGTGTGTGGAAACCACATGAACTGTGTGGATATTACCTAGACTATGTGGAAATCAACTAGACTGTGTGTGGAAACCACCTGGTCCACGTGGAAACCCTCTCAACTGTGAGGAAGCCACACAGAATGAAGAAATTACCTAGACTGTGAGGAAACCACACAGAATGAAGAAATTACCTAGACTGTGAGGAAACCACACAGAATGAAGAAATTCCCTAAATGTGAGGAAACCACACAGAATGAAGAAATTACCTAGATGTGAGGAAACCACACAGAATGAAGAAATTCCCTAGATGTGAGGAAACCACACAGAATGAAGAAATTACCTAGATGTGAGGAAACCACACAGAATGAAGAAATTACCTAGACATCGTGGAACTGAGGTAATTACCTAGACTGTGTGGAGATTACCTGGACAAGCAACCTGAAAACCATAGCCCAAATCTCCCAACAAACTCCAGTACTGGTACAAGAATACAGCTGTTTAACTCAGAACCAAGCACTCGCCATAATGTTTACTGAGAACATATGTTCATTGGTAATTCCTTATATGATACACTTTTGTCACTGCATATTTACTGGTAACGCCTTATGTGATAGTCTTTCCTCACCAGATGTTTACTAGTTACTCATTATATGATACACTTTTCTCACTGTATATTTACTGATAACTCCTATTATTATACACTTTTCTTACTGTATATTTACTGATATGTTCATGATTAACTCACACGATAAGCTTTTCTCACTGTATATTTACTGGTATGTTCATGATTAACTCACACAATAAGCTTTTCTCACTGTATATTTACTGGTATGTTCATGATTAACTCACACAATAAGCTTTTCTCAATGTATGATTAATGGTAACTCCTTATATGATTTTTTTGGGGCGCTCGCTCGCTTTGAACTCAAGAGTAGTCCATACACACTATTTATAGTAGTCATGGACTGAATTTTGTGTGTGGATTAGCTTTCCCTATTAACAGTGTCCCTCGCCATCTGGCAAACAAACTCTTGACTTCAAAGGAACTTGGAATTTACATCCTCAAGTCAAGGACAGGTCAACATTTTAGTCCAGCTGTCCGGTGTAGGGGTTGAACCACTTACCTCAGGATCAGCACAACGGATGTTAAGAACACGTGTTCTTACCCATTCGGCCATGCAGACCTGCTCCTTATATGATAAATTTGACTGTATATTTACTGGTAACTCCTATTATGGTACACTTTTCTCATTCTATATTCAATGGTATGTTCACTATTAACTCATATGATATGCTTTTCTCAATGTATGAATAATGGTAACTCCATAAACGATATACTTTCCTCATTGTATATTTACTGCAAACTCATTATATATTTGATTTTCTAAACTCTTTGTGTCTTATCCAAATGTGACATTAACCCTACTGTAACCCAACTGTGACTTCAGTTCAATAAGATCATAGTATGCATTCTCTTAGATGGAACATTTATTTGTGTGAAGTAACATTGCTTCAGACATAATAAGTTAAAGTAACAGTAGTACGCTGGTCTCTCTGGCTGAGGGGTTACACCACTTTCTCCGTAATCCCGCTTATCCACGCAGGGTCTCGCAGCGAGGAGAGAACTGGAAGCGGTTCGACCCGTGCTCATGACTTGTGGGGTATGTGAGCCGGCCGCTCAGAAATCAATGGCAAACTACTGAGCGTAATCTTGCCAAGAAATCAACATACAGCTGAAAGATGCTGATGTTGACAGCGATGTCCTGTAAAGGATATGCAAAACATTTTTAACAGTAGTAGGGAAATGAAAGAGTTAAAATATGCTGACTGCCCATGTTGCATCTCTAGGTACACACATGCCCAGACTTCTTCTCCCAACTGAGCTTTCTGTAAATACCAGCAGACGTGAGTCTGTTGTTACTAGTTAATTCCTTACAAAAACTATATCTTTTCCATGTTATTATTATATTGTAAGACAGCTACATTAGCGTTGTGGTGAGACACTCGCCTGTTGTACTAGATGTACAAAACATATCTTTTCCGTGTTATTATTATACTGTAAGACAGCTACATTAGCGTGGTGGTGAGACACTCGCCTGCTGTACTAGATGTACAAAACATGTCTTTTCAGTGTTATTATTATATTGTAAGACAGCCACATTAGTGTAGTGGCGAGACTCTCACCCACTGTACTGGTAGTCAGGGGCTCGATCAGCATTGGGGTGGATTTGAATGTGAAAATGTGCACCAGAAAATGTCTTGGGAAGTAAAGGAAGCCAGTGTGATACTAACCACATCACCTACAAGAGCCAATTGGTCTATTAAAGTTATGTGTCTAGCAACAGATGTCCAATGTACATTACGGAACATAAAAAGGAACCTTTACCTTTACTTTACTATTACATTACAACCATGTGATACACTATTGCAGATATAAAAACCGTCATTTACTACCAATATAGTACCTTGCGGTTTATAGCAGGGGAGATCTTTGAGCCTGAGGCATTAAGGCTGCCTGGCTAGTGCAGTCAACGTGAACTGTGCAGGTTAGGATTTTCTTTTTGCTCCCGACAGAAAAATATCCCACACCTTACCGAGGATTCAAACCCTGGTCTCCCAAAGGAGGATCTGGCGTTCCAGCCACTCCTCATATATGTGACAACATATACATGACTCCTTTCCAGGCCATGAGGTGTGTTGGGTTTATGGTGCTAGCCCCATATTTTGATAATCCAATGGATACTGGATGGATGATGTGATTATTATTAGGTCAGCCACCTTCACTGTCCAGGACATTGGTTGGTAACCATTTTAGACCAGGTTAACTTGGAAGCCCAGGTCTATTTTTGGTAGGGATTTGAACACATGACTACTGCACCTCCACTGCAGATTTGCACTAGCCAGAAAAAAAATCCAATCCTACCACTACTGAGGATTGAATGCGGGGACCACTATGTTGGCAAATATGTGCTTAAGCTACCATACCACCACATACTCGTTGATATCTTCTGAAGAAGATAGATCACCCGTGGCCATGCCTTAAGTGTTATAATGTCCACATTGGATGACAAATCAATAACATAAAAAAGACAGAGCGGCAAATTCAATAACGATTAACAGAAATGTGAAACCTAATGAAATGGTGTACAGAAGCATAATATATCGACATGAGGCCGTTTTCAACTGTCAGATGTAGGAGAATATCCAACATGTCACACAATCAATCGCTGGCAAGAGAGACAATATCCAACAGAGGAATCACTTACATACCAAAATTCACTGTCAAAACTGATTGCCAGGATCATAATGGAACTATGTGAATTTACTATACAAAACAGACATTTGGAATGAACAAAATGTGATATTTTCTTATGGCAAGATGCAGACAATATATGAAATTCAGCACTAATAAAAGTGAATGTTTTATTGTAGGTAAAAAAAAAAAACAACAAATAAACAAACAAAACAATATCTGTTAGAGAAGTTTAACATTGGCAAACTCAACAGAAGTGGCTGCTATTCTACAAAACTGCAGGCTGTTAAAAATGAAAAACAAATTGAATACCACCTCAGGAAACAAACTATTTACAAAATGTTTCTTTTTAATAGTTTGCAATGAAACACAATTTAAACCCACGATACCTGACAAAATTACAAACTGAAGAATGTTGTGGCATCATTGTCCTTCTTATACTAAACACAATTTTTAAAAAGCTGAACTGCAGTAAAGCTGTAAAAACATAGCAAGCGAATCAGCAAAAACAGAATATGGAATTGGTCAGCTTCACAACAACACAATTCACCATACCCATTTCATCTTGGCTTACATTTTTACCTATTACATCACTTCCTGTCAACTGACTCCCACAGTTTGACTTTTTTCTGCTCAAGGACGCCAACTTGTGTGCACTTAGAAACAAACATCTACAGCAGTGGTTCTCAATCTTTTTTGGCCCGTGCCCCCCATCACCATATTTTCAGAACGTCATTCCACCCCCCCCCCCCCTTCCTATCAAACATTTGGCCCGTGCCCCCTCTTCACCATATTTTCAGAACGTCATTCCCCCCTTTCATATTTCCTACCTAAAAATCCCCCCCCCCCCACCCCTACACAGTATATGTAAAAGTGGAAGGTAAATATGTTAAAACAGGTCTAGACATCCACATAAAATGTGATTTGTGGGTCTACTTACTTTATAAAATGAATTTTAGAAGGATGAGACGTGCATAACTGTAAAGTGTGAAGGGAAAAGCAATATCAAGTAATCGGTTCTTGTTTTAACGCGATCTTGAAATGATCTTCATTCCCCCTCTGGAAACCCTAAAATTCCCCCCTAGTGGGGGGGGGGGGGGGGGAAATTCCCCACCGGTTGAGAACCACTGATCTACAGGAACCCAGCTAAGTGATTTATTTTTTTACATTCTGTCACTTGTGATTGTGTTCTTGACCAATTCCACATTCTGTTTTTATTGATTTTTCTAATTCTAAAAAAAACCAAAAGTAATAGTAAAAGAAACCTCAAACTTCAATCTGGCATAATGTAATTAAGTATACTGATTCCTGTTAACTTTAATAATGAACAATCACTTTCCTAAAGTATATATATATTCCTTTCTTATGTCTTTTAGGTAGAAATTTGTTAAAAATATAAACAATGATTATTTTGTTCTCTATGGAGAAAAAAAAAATTGGCAAAGAAAAATTAACACAAGCAAAAATCACAATTCTCAATTATTCAACATTATACATACAATATTAGACACTGAACTTCTTCCCTCTGGAAAAACAAAAAGAATGAGCACAACATTAAAAGACTGAAGATTCATGTCAACACACACATACATTAACATCACATGTCTTCTTATGTGAATCAATAAAGTTTAGAATCAATCACTCCACTTACTGTCTGCGCTGTAAAATAAACATACATTATTTTACAGTTTGTATATTGAAAAAAAATGAAATGGAAGCAAACAAGGAAGAATGATAAAAAGATAAACAATCTAACAGCAAACATGGAAAGCAAAATATAAACCACTGCAGTAAAACACCCAGGAGAGTGTTTGGATATACACACATCACCTTCCCAGAAGAAATATGTTCATGTGCTCGTTAGATAGATGCAAGACTGTTCACTTTCAAAATGCTCATTTAATATTTGTTTCGTGCCTTGGGAGCCCAGATATACATACATGACTTCACCAAAAGAAATATGTTCATATGCTCGTTAAACAGATGCAAGATTTTTCACTTTCAAAATACTAATTTAATATTTGTTCTGTGCTTTGGGAGCCCAGATATACATACATGACCTCCCCAAAAGAAATATGTTCATATGCTCGTTAAACAGATGCAAGATTTTTCACTTTCAAAATGCTCATTTAATTTTTGTTCTGTGCATTGGGAGCCCAGATATACACACACGATCTCCCCAAAAGAAATATGTTAATATGCTCATTAGATAGATGCAAGATTTTTCACTTTAAAAATGCTCATTTAATTTTTGTTCTGTGCATTGGGAGCCCAGATATATACACACTATCTCCCCAAAAGAAATATGTTAATATGCTCATTAGATAGATGCAAGATTTTTCACTTTAAAAATCTCATTTACGTTTTTGTTCTGTGCCTATGGTAAAATTAAGTATAATTTAGTCTGAATCAATATCAGCTTGTGTTGTGATGATATTTTGCTTCAGAGTATAATTAGAAAACAATGTTTCTTGTAACTTTAATTTACTGATCACTGCATATGTGCAAAAGTTAGTTGCCATGGTTATGAATCAGAGCTTTAGGGGTCAGTATCAACACAAAGTCATCAGCTAAGACAGTACATACTATTTTATGTGACAAATCAAGTCACTACAAAAACTTTCAATATTAAAACATGTTAATACCCCTATCTCTCTTTGACATTGCAGCAAATAACCACCCTCTTCTTCTTTGTCCTTTCCTTTTTTCTGTTGTTTGCACCCCATCAGATACAGTGAAATATGCCAAGCAATCAACTCTTCTTTCTAAACCAATATAACATTTAATATGGCTGAAGTATTTCAGTTTCTGAGACACGTTTTTTATAAGCCAGATTTTTTCCATTTCCAGGTCTTGTAGAATGTATTCTTCTTCTTGATCCACAGTATTCTACGATTTGTTTTGTAGCATTTAAATTCAAAAGTCCCAATTTTCTTCTTTAGTGATTGGGAGATGGTCCATGAATCTTCATGCTACATGTTGCCACATGAAAGCTGCATGCTGGGAAAATGTTTACTTTAATGTTTATTTGCTGGTGTTGTTGCGCAGGCTCTTAATTGTGATTAACATCTACTTCACTATGGTTAGTCTCCTTGTGATGTTTTTGAACACTCACCATTTTGTTAATTAAACTATCATAATATTCATCCCAGAGACACCCATAGTAACAGCTGGGGTCAACTAGCCTCACAAAATAGGTATCAGATACATTTTCAGAATTTTCTGGAACGGAAAGACAGCAAGTAAGAGAACTGGCCATCTAACTTGATTCTATCATAGCCTAGAATATGTGACAGCCTAACACTTTACACCTAAACAGTAGTATCTGCTGCAGTGGGATAATGTTTATCTTTACTGTTTAGTTTAGTTGACGGATCAATATCACGGCACACGGGTATAACCCATAAGTGCTCCTTTCTACTCCTAACTCAAGACTGAGTCTGGAGAATTTCAGCTCAGTGCACAAATTCAGTAGCACAGGCGAGGATCCTGAAATACTTGGGTAGATTTTTAACTCAAAATTTTGCCCGGGCAGCACCATAAGGCTACTTTTTTTGGGATTTCCAACTGCCAAGGGATTTTTACGTGCGCAAAAATACACACGGGCGTCTGATCTCACTACCCAGAGACCAGGGGAAATTTTGTTACTAGAAGTCCACGTTATAAAAACCCGGCCCTCACTGGGGCCTGAGCCCGGGACCTCCAGCACTTGAGGCAGACACCAAACCTCAAGACCAGTCAGCCCCCTAAATACTTTACTATCTTATTATCTTAACTGTGTGTGTGTCTTTCTATATATATATATATATATATATATATATATATATATATATATATATATATATATATATATATATATATATATATATATATATATATTGTCCTATTAGCTATTAGACATGTCACGAGACAGAGAAGCTAGAATATAAGGCGATAACTGTCAAACTGGAGGGGATGAGAAGCAGTGGAAGACCCAGAGAGAAGATCCTAGACTACTTGACAACATTACAGGGAGGAGCATCTGTATGGTAAAATGTGAAACTGGCAGAGTGAGCACCCAAAGGCTGTGGATATCCATGACAACCAATACCAAATTCCATGGACCAGGAGAAAAGGAAGATTAGGTACAGTTAAAATATACTTATCAAATTATAAGAAAAATCTACTTTGATAATAAAGCAATTTAATAGTCGCATAAAATTCTAACTTCTCTGTACAAAACAGATTAATATCTTTAAGCTACCAACTGCTACCTATAATTAGAATAGCTTTATTATCCTCAGCCACCTGACAAACCAGGAATTATCAAACAATTAAAGAGTATATGTTAACTCCTTATTGAATAAAACACCCAAGTCTTTAAAAGGGAAAAAAAAAACTTGGCAATTTAGATCTCAACAGAAAATTGTTTTTCCATGACAAACCTGATAGCTGTGATAGACCGTAATATTTTAGGATAGTATTTTCTCAGGGATATCTAAGGTATGTATATTTGTAGAGGCGTGAAGCACTGAAAAATTGAGCTCTTGCACTGTTAAGTATTAAAAGGGCTAGCTTACACTGAATGTTGATGCTTACACAATCCATGATTGGGTTGCCTGGTTAATTTTTAATTCCTAAGGAAGCAGGAAGATATATTAGGGTCAAGATAAATTACTTAACTTGGAGATGGAATGGCTTGGAGGTTATGATGCCCACCTCTAGCACATATGAAGCTTGTTAGATTTAAAGATATGGACTGGATTGGAAAAGGATACTGTGCTCTTCCAAATTCTAGGAAGTTTGGCCTTTCTGAACAGGGGTGAAGGCCTTAGAAGACCCATGTGCACTTTGCATTCGCTAAGAGTCCACTGATAGTTGCAAAATGGGAAGAAGCAGGCTCAGTGAGTCGCTGAACATGTAAATTTCACGTAGAAAAAAAAAAGTTAGTTGCATATTCTTTACAGGATGTCACAATCAATCTCAGCATTTTTTGGCTGTTTGTGATTTCTTGGCAAATTTATGTTCAGTAGTTTGCCATTGCTTTCTGAACGACAGGCACTCATACCATTGTGTGAAAACCAATGCAAAGCGATCTACTGACAAATATCCCGCAGCTGTGTTTCAAACGCAGTATGCAGAACTACAAATTATGTCTGTAACACCTTCGCCACAGAGCCGCATAGAAATGCTATCAATAAAAAGAATATTTGTAGCTTGTACGATTCTAGAGATATTCACATAGTGGATCCTTGAGAAAGGTCATGCACTGTGCTGAGATTGACCTCGTATGATCTATGGCAGGAGACTGGAACACTTATGGAGATATCTAAGTACAATAAAAGTGATCCATAACCGAAACCAACATAACCCGATTCTTTACGGAAATTATTTTAAGAATTGAAATGAATAAAAAAAATTATTTTTCACAACTAGCTTATATGTGCATAGTATAATTTTAGTTTATCCAGTTGCAATGAAATAAACTAAAATGTAGTGATGTTTAGGGGAATAACCCAAACTGTAGATATGTTTAGTGGACGTACTATACCTATCTTCTTCATCAAGCTCACACATACACAAAAGAATAAGAAACAATATTTTTCACAGAGCATAAAAAATACTGACGACACTCTAATACTTCTGGTGACATATAACGTCATACCTGGTGATTTCAGGTTATCGGAAGTATTAAAATGGTAATGAAGGTGGCATGACAGCGGTGATTTCATCCCATATGTGAAAAATGTTCTTTTTATTTATTTTTGCATATATATATATATATATATATATACTTTGTGTGAGCATTTTTGATTGCCCAAAGAAAGTGTGCTGCCTCAATATCTCACTGAAAGTTTCCTAATTCCAGAGTGGCTGAATAGACTAGAATTCTGCAATATACATGCATGGAAACATTTGTATTGGGTTCAACTTAGGGTTAAAACTGAACCACAATATAGTGCCTATTATCATTTCACATGGTTGGTTTTTATTCACTGCATTGAAATAACCATAAAATTCATATTACGATAACCATTTCCTAAAAATAATATATAGTCCTGCTGTACCTTCCTTATGTGTAGTTTATATTTTATTATTACCAAATTAACAGTTTTGCATTGTCTTGTCCTTATGCATTTATATCAAATTTTCAATGCGGGTATTTTTGTTTCTGTTATGTATTGCAGAAGCCGACTTTGCAACCCTCTTTGTGCTATATATACCATGAAAGAAAGTGTTAAAAAGCAGCTGTCTGAATGAATGTTAGCACATTTAAAACTGTTCCACTTTCTGGCATTTATCTTGAGCACACCCTTCCATACACTGTTTTATGAATGAAGCCACATCTAAAAGATTCAGATAAAAACAAAAAGATGGGAAAGCTGATTAAAATGATGAAAGGTCCAAAGCAACTGTGCAGAGCGAGCAGATGTTGGTTGAACTGAAAGCATGGGGTGTTAGCAGGCTAAGAGTTGATTTCACCTTGGGCCGGTGGAGCTGTGTATAGAGTTCACTGTGTTGGACCTTCGTGTGTGCACTTGTCGCTGCCGGGCTAAAAATGACTGACCCACATTACTGTTGGCCAGACGTTCTTCTGCTGCCTGTCGATGTAACTGCATGCCCTAGAAAAAGTAAAATATGAAAGAAATGTACTCATGTTACCTATTTCCCTTTATACACATTTTTCTTTGTTACATCAGTGATTTTAAGATGCCTAGAGATTAATAGGATAGGACATGCACTGAAAAAAACCTGAGAATACTTAAACTAGAAACACCATTGTCTGGAATCCAGAGAGCAAAAGAAATAGAGGAATACCTAAAAATACACGGAGAAGAGAAGAAGAGACACAAATTTATAGAGAACATGGAGAGAGCTGCATGGGGTAACTAACGATACCACAGGCTAAAATGAGTTGGTCACGCGCCTATGCCCTAGTCAGGGATAATAGGTGAAAGAAGAAGAGGAGATTAATTGTAACAAAATCGTAGCGGGCCTCAGACGGGACGACATATTCCCCACTTTGTCTACCCCACTTTAATGTGACTGTACCATATCTCTGTGTTGTGTGTGTGTGTGTGTGTGTGTGTGGAATTCCACTCATCTATGATGAGCTAGGACAGTTCCCTGTTCTCTCGAGAATTCTGTATAGGGGAATTAGTGTACCTCACTAGTCCTGTAAAACAGAATAAAATGTCTTCTTTGTGAGGTATGTATATAGAATATACTTGTTCTCTCCGGATATATATATATATATATATATATATATATATATATATATATATATATATATATATATATATATATATATATATATATATTGTTATAAGGGAGTCTCTGTGGTGAAGTGGTCAAGCCGTCTGACTCTGGCTCAGAAGGTTGTGGGTTTAATTCTGGGCTGCATCCTTCGGTTCACGAGTGCATTTTTTTCAGAGACCTCCGGGGATCATCACTGGAGCTACAGAGTTCATGCTTTGTGCAACATTTTCGGCAGTTCGCTGCGGAAAGAGACTGAGCCATATGGGATAAAAACCTGGTGCAATGAAGTCGACCCTGCCGACTTTTAAGCAACTTTTATGTTTGTTATATTGTTTATTGCTAAATGTAGAACTTAAAGGTAAAGGTAGTCCCATAGTAGACACTGCCGCTGGGAGTGTGAAATGTAAGGCCTTCACATATTCTAGGCTATAACAAATGTGTTTAGGTTGTCAGTTCCCTTCCTCATCACTTTCCCTTCCAAGACAGTTCTAAGAAAGTTGTCTGGTACCCAATTGTCTGATCCCAGGGTCGACACCAGAGCCATACAGGTCAGAAAAATACACCTGCCTCTCCTGGGCATTGAACCTGGACTAGTCTTCATTGGCAAGTGCACTAACTGCCACACCACTCTAGTGCTATGCAGAAACAAGAACATAATTTCTTTGTTTTCTCCACATTTATAAAATCGAACATTTTGATGCAGAAAATAAAATATCTGGTTTCCTATATTTGTAAAGCCCATACTGTGATATTCATTCAAGAATTACAGTTTATGTGTTGTGTTCAATAATGTAACTCCTTTTGTTCCAGCTAGTTATTAATCCGCATAGTCATTGTAACTGTAATCTTAATTTCCCTTTGATCCACTCTGTCCCATCTATTTTATCAGCACTAATAACAAAGCCGGATATGCTGGTAAAACTTTGAAGGCACTCCTAAAACAGGTAAATGTGAAGAAAACAAATTCACAATGACAGACTTGAGCACGACAGAATAAACAGCCTGGCAGAAATGAAGAAACTAGGATCTTCAGGCTCAGAACAGGATATGGTGAACTCAGTTTAGTTTAGTCGATGGATCAATATCACGACTCACGGGTGTAACCCATAAGTGCTCCGCTCTACTCCTAACTCAACCCTAAGTCCGGAGAATCTCAGCTCAGTGCACGAACTCCGTAGCACCAGTGAGGATCCTGAAATACTTTGGGAAGATTTTTAACTAAAAATTTTGCCTGGGCAGTGCCTTTATGCTACTCTTTTTCGATTTCCAACTATTATGGGATTTTTTAAGTGCGAAACAATGCACACGGGCGTCCGATCTCACTACCCAGATACCAGTTGAAATTTTGTTACTAGGAGTCCATGTGAAAAAATCCTGGCCCTCAAGGGGCTTGAACCTGGGACCTCTAGCACTCGAGGCGGACACCATACCTCGAGACCTAGTGAGTCCATTTCGGAAACCCCATCCCACAAGATTGCCCAAATTGTACGAGAAAGAGAATGGGGAAATCTGGCCCATGACAAAACACAATTGTTCTGGTGAAGACCTTAGAAGCACCATCCTTTTGTATGACCCATGCCAGAATAGACAAATGGGAAAAGTTAATACGGATGAAAAACATTTTTTTTTTAACTCTTTCAATTTATGAAAGTTATTACTGTTGATTCTTCAGGAGACTCCTGGGAGCCATCGCCAGAGCTACGGAGTTTGTGCTTTGCGCGGCGCTTTCGGCGGGCTGCCTTGTGGAAAGAGACAGAGCCATATGAGATAACACCTGGGTCAATAAAGTCTTTATGGTGACTGCCGTTTCCATCGGTGATGAACTATATTTTTCATGGAGGACTTGTGTGTTGGCATTCTGGTTGCGGCATTATGCGCAGTGTACCTGTGCGAGCTGTTGGCTTGCCGAGACTCCTGTCTTTTCCACTTTTCACATGGGGCAGTGACGAGCATTTTGTGCGATATTCACTAGCACAGGAACGGAGCATAATGGGAACAACCCTTTGCCATGAAGTTGGAACTGCGACTAACTAACTTCTTCAGATACAGTCAGTTACTTTAAAGTACTAACTCTCTAACAGAAAGAGTTAAGAAAAGCTTGAAAAACACTACTTTGATGTAAAATTACCACATGAATTCTGCTTTCTTAATAATTATCATATCAGCAAATACTATTACAACAAAAATACACAAGAAATTAGAAACTAATTTAGACAATAAGAATCACAGTGTTACGGCTCTGTATGATAAAGAAAGAAGATGAGAAAGTAACCCACTTACCAGATTATACCAAGCTGTGACAATCAATTTCTCTTCTTGATCTCTCACAGACCTCATCTTCTCTTGATCTTTCTGTTACACAAAATATTCATCAATTGAAATATTGAACAGCTATTGTGTAAACAAGTAAAAACATAATATGAGAATAAAAATACAGGCAATCATTGAAGCATTAAAATAAAACGGTAAAGGACACTATTACTGATCCATTGTGTCATAAGTAAAGTGAAGGACACTTACACACACCCAAGGCAAATGAGACATATGGTGCTACATATTTGTACAGACCAATCAGCAATTAGTGGGTTAAAGTTAGTTGCATATCCTTTACGGGACGTTGCAGTCAACACCAGCATGTTTTGCTGTTGTGATCTCTTGGCAAGTTTACGCTCAGTAGTTTGCCATTGCTTTCTGAACGACCAGCACCCATACCATTTTGTAAGGCGGTCTGCTGCCAAATGACCCGCAGATGTTGGGTAATGCAGATTCACCCGCAGATTAGTGGGTACTGTGGACAATATCATGCCAGCCGCGTGGAAGCCCAGGTTAATTTTTAAAATCCACTTCAAAGCATACCCATGACCATGAGGCTGGCAGGCATGTGTGCTAGCCACTCACCACCACAGTTCCAAAATCATCACATTTTTGTAAAGTCCCCAGGGCAGTTTCCTGCTATGGGTTTGTGATGTGATAGGGCTATTATTTTGTTTACCAGCACAGCCATGGGGGTTCAACCCAGCCTCATAAACAATGGGTAGCAGACCAGTTTAAGAATTTGAATAAAAAAGACACAAACAATAGATTGAATCATTTGTTACCCAGAGGCACAAATGGGAATATTGCTTGGCTAGCAAACCCATTTTGTGGACAGTCTGAGCCGAAAGCTTGCTGAGTGGATGTCATCTGCAGACTGACCTCTTTTGGTTTGCGTGGGGAGCAGCCTGTGGTGAACGAAATGCCCAATATACAGAAGTGAGGCTCTAAGCAGCCATGTGAAGGATGTGACAATTCATTGGGTGAGCCCGGTACCAGAGCACTATGTGCCGGCTCTGCAATTATGGAAGCCTCCTTGGATGGCGGGGAATACCCATGGTCTGCCCCTGCCTTCCCTTGAGGGCTGACAGGGATGCCTTCGGCCGCTCTAACTTGAACAGATGGGATGTAGGTGACACCACAAAAGTGAGAGTGGAATGTCCTTCAAAACACCCGGGAAGGTTAACCTGGTCAACAAATGCCTGTAGAAGTCAGAGGTATCGGCGGAAAGGCGCAAGTATCACAGCAAACAGGCACAACGCCATTATGTCCGAGTGAGTATAAATTGTCCTTCAAAACATCCAGGAAGTTTAACCCGGTCAACAAATTCCTGCAGAAGTCAGATGTATCAGCCAAAAGGCACAAGTATTGCAGCTCTGCCATAAATATGCACAATGCAATTACGTCCGAAAAAACACTCTGGATGAACACAGAAGAAGAAGAAGAAAAAAAATGATTTGCTGCCTGGCATATTTTGCTCTCTAGTACTAGGCATCGATGCATTTCATGCCATACTCCCCCCTCCCCCCTTTCCCCTCTAGCTCTTTACACATTCAACTATCCTCATCCAGTCTTTATTGTCTCATGATGCAGCCAAAGAATGTTTATCTGCCACTAGTGTTATCACAACGAACAACTCCACCAACACAGATACCACCTCACCTCTAGGAATTTGATGTACGTATCTCGATCTTGTAACTGGGCCTTCAACATCAACAATTCTGCAGATGATTCTGTGCTCTGTCTCGGGTCTAGACTTTTTATCACCTATGGGTCAACAGAAAGCATTCAGCTACTATTAGAAATGTTAATAAATAGTCTTTATTACTTAAATAAACATGAGACTTTACATATTTGCTTTCTCAGGGTATTTTTACTATTTTATCTCTGTACAGAAAAGTTCAAAATTCTAATCTCTTGAGGTTACTTACAATATCTCTCTATGACAAAGATCAATAGAATATTTGCATTACACGCACACTGTAGTTTTGGTTCGACTTACAGATGCGAGCAGTCATTTTCCACAATGGCTGTTATAAAAAACAAGCTATGTTCAAGACTCACCTACAGTAACCTAGCTGCGATTATGACTTTGGGCAAGACAGCTTTGTGCACAGACATTGATAAACTGGCATCTTAACTTAAGTAACTGAATATGAAAAACAGTTACAATTGTAAATTAATTACATTAACAGCGATTTAAAATTTATTGTTGAATGAACTTTTGATTTTAAACCAACAAAATGATGACTGCCTTTAAAGCTTTAGAATTTTGTTGACGAAAGTTAAGAAAGGTAAGAATGATATTGCACGACTTTTATAATTTTATAACGTTGTGGCCCACTTAACTACCGAAAATAGTAGATATGTCCCTCTGCTTGAAAAGCTTGGGAACCACTGCCCTAAAGGGCTTGAAACTATTGGAGATAGAAGTTAGTGAACATTCTGTTCTCCCAGCCTGGTATCAAAATACCATCTCTATGGGGACAATATAGAAGAGGCCTCCTTCCCCTCTCTAAACCCAGAAACCAGCAGGGTTGTGAGAATGGTTCTGGAACTTGCTGCTGGAGATATATTAGGAAGTGACCACGTCATGATCCGGTACAACACATACAAACTGTATGGGGACTAGGAAGTGACCACGTTGTGATTCAGTACAGCACATACATACTAGATGGGGATTAGGAAGTGATCAGGTCGTGATCCGGTACAGCACATACATACTAGATGGGGATCAGGAAGTAACCACATTGTGATCTGGTACAGCACATACATACTAGATGGGGATTAGGAAGTGACCAGGTCGTGATCCGGTACAGCACATACAGACTGGATGGGGATTAGGAAGTAACACAGTTGTGATTTGGTAAAGCACATACAGACAGATGGGGATTAGGAAGTAGCCACGTTTTGATCCGATACAGCACATACAGACTGGATGAAGATTGGGAAGTAACCCGGTCGTGATCCAGTACAGCACATATAGACTGGATGGGGATTAGGTATAGATGGTCATGTTTCTTCTGCAGGTTTCAGGTATTTCATTGCCAAGAGACTCCAACCTAAAGTCCAGGCACATTCTCTTATCATAAAAGTCATTCCTGGTAGTCAGCATCCACTTTGTTCTTTATAAAAGATGTCGTTCTACAGAATACTCACTCCTGACAAAGTCGGATGTGTTGGCCTAAGGGTGTATAACCGGACACACTGCAATTACGTCTGAAAAAACACTAGGGATGAACGCAGAAGAAGAAGAAGAAGAAGAAGAAGAAGAAGAAGAAGAAGAAGAAGAAGAAGAAGAAGAAGAAGAAGAAGAAGAAGAAGAAGAAGAAGAAGAAGAAGAAGAAGAAGAATACTCACTTGTTTTGCTTTCTCCAAGTACTTCCGATACTTTCCCTCCATCACCCTGATCTCTTCATCTTTCCTTGCCATCTGCTCAGTTAGATCCAAGATTTTATCATTGCTTCGGGTCAAGTGAGCGTTCAGTTCATCTATATGTGTCTGTTTTTGCTTCAGTTGCCGCTCCTTCTCTTCCAATTTCAGCTCTGCTTCTGTTAACTTCCTTTTCGTGGACACAAACTCTGTGTTGCTGGCAGCAGACGCTGACTTCTCATTTTCCTGGAGATCTTCTAAGGCAGCTTTAACTTTCATTAACTCCTGGTTCAGCAATCTGAAACATCACAAACAGTCTATTATTAGTTTTAACTGTTCTGAAACATCACAAACAGTCTATTATTAGTTTTAACTGTTCTGAAACATCACAAACAGTCTATTATTAGTTTTAACTGTTCTGAAACATCACAAACAGTCTATTATTAGTTTTAACTGTTCTGAAACATCACAAACAGTCTATTATTAGTTTTAACTGTTCTGAAACATCACAAACAGTCTATTATTAGTTTTAACTGTTCTGAAACATCACAAACAGTCTATTATTAGTTTTAACTGTTCTGAAACATCACAAACAGTCTATTATTAGTTTTAACTGTTCTGAAACATCACAAACAGTCTATTATTAGTTTTAACTGTTCTGAAACATCACAAACAGTCTATTATTAGTTTTAACTGTTCTGAAACATCACAAACAGTCTATTATTAGTTTTAACTGTTCTGAAACATCACAAACAGTCTATTATTAGTTTTAACTGTTCTGAAACATCACAAACAGTCTATTATTAGTTTTAACTGTTCTGAAACATCACAAACAGTCTATTATTAGTTTTAACTGTTCTGAAACATCACAAACAGTCTATTATTAGTTTTAACTGTTCTGAAACATCACAAACAGTCTATTATTAGTTTTAACTGTTCTGAAACATCACAAACAGTCTATTATTAGTTTTAACTGTTCTGAAACATCACAAACAGTCTATTATTAGTTTTAACTGTTCTGAAACATCACAAACAGTCTATTATTAGATTTAACTGTATCTAGAATACGCAAACACAATGCTTTAGTAGTGTGAGATCTGCACATATACCAGGTCATGAGGTTGATAACCACCTAGTGTGTTTGGGAGTGAGTATATGTGTATGCGAGGGAGTTTGAATTTGCATGCAATATTTGTGTGTTATTGATTGGGTGCATAACTGTCAAGAATTTGGGTAAATGATGTCAGTATGTATGCAAGTATGTATGTGTTTATGCATGTGCATGTATGTGTCTGCCTGCTTGTCGTCTAATAACACAGTAATATGCATGGTTTATGTTTACAACATTCATTCAACATTTTCCAATGTGAATGTAACATGCACAATAGATAATTGATGAATGAAAGATGAGTGATTGGAAGGGCCTAATGTAAGACGGGCCTGCGTGCCCAATTTGTGACCCTTTGAAAACAAAGTTTGTTTGTTCGTTCACCATCTTTCCTTCCGCTATAATGTTGAAAATTATCTGGTACACATATAACAGGGCTGGGTGAAATCCAGATTAATTCAGGGGCAATCAGCATTCATTTTCTTTAATGTCTGATGAGGGAGACACTGCATTAAACAAAGATCAGTGAATCAAAAGGTGAGGACAGAATGCTGGTCTGGACAGGACAGACATTGAGAAAACCTGAGAATAGTAGAACTACAGAGTCCTTTATCGGGAAGCCACGAGGCAAATTAGTAGAGACACACACGCGGAGAAGAGAATTAGAGACAGGGATGGGTAACATGGGGAGGACATGGATGAAACTGCATGAGAGAGCACAAGATAGGATGGCCTGGAGTGAGCTTGCTGTGGACCTATGTTTCTAATAGTGAGGATGAAGGGCAGGGCAAGGAGACAGCACCCGTGCAGTAATGTCAGTTTTAAGTAATGAGTAACTATTCATTGAAGAAGAAAAAACCCACCTTATCTGTGGTTTCACATGTGTATTTTACTGCCAAAAAGACATAGTTCGTTCGTTAGTTGTTAGAGTATTATCCTTGCACTCCTGACATAGGTGTTCAAATCCTCTCCACCCCCCCCCCCCCCCCCCCCCCAAACACATGCATCAGCATCTGGCAGCTAATAGTACCAGTTCTGTGATGGTCGACACCCCTCATTCTCCTGATGTGCTTCTCGTGTCTGGCCATGCCAATTCTTACTGAGAAAAAGCATGTTGAAGTGCTGCATTGAAACTATACTGGTCATATGCAAATGAAACATAGACAATAAGCAGACATGCTGAGAAAACATCTAATGGCAGTGGAAATGTAGTTTCTGAGGAAAATGCAAATACCATGGTAGAACACAAAAACGAATGAGACCTTCAAGAAAGAAATGAAAACCTTAAATAAATTAGAGAAATTAGGTGCAGACAGTCAAGATATTTTGGGGGAAAATCAAGAGGAGAAATAAACTTGAAAACTTACAGGCAACAGACAGAATTGATGGGAAAAGAGAAAGAGGAAGGCAAAGAGATAAATACCTAGATGCCTTAGCCACATGGCATGAGGATACAAACACAAACATGGTGCAAGACTCTGGTGATAATGTGAGATAATGAACCTTGGCTGTTCCTGCATATTGGCATGACACATGATGATGATAATTATTAGTTACACCTTCAGCACATGATAAAGAGGATATTTTTACAATGTCTTGCGGCAAGGCCTGAACCAAGGTCTGAAAAACAGTTCCTCTACTGGTTTGACAATGGACAGACAAGACACCTGGTGAAGACAATAAGAATGTCATGAAAACATTATAGGTTTAACATGTAATTTTAAAATATATTGTATTGCTGAGGCAATATTTACAGTATACTTGAAACCAGCGCAGTCATCTGCCACCTGCCATATTTCCCAACACACTTGAAACTAACAGACTAGTAGGAACAAGCAAACCCGCCTGCCTCAGAAAGGATTTGAACACTCACCTGACATCTGTCTCCAGTTCATTCTTCTTGGCATTTGCCTCATCAAGAAGATCAGCATTAACAAGTGACTGCTCATCTTGACCAGCAGCTGACCCCATCTTGAGCATCTTGTTTTCATGTTCCAGCCGTAAAAGTCTCTCTCTGCAAAGACAGTTTCAGATGTTTGCTGGCATTTCTTGAATATATAATTGTTTAAGCTGATGGATACACATATGTTACAACTTTTTTATTAGACTGTTTAAGGCAGATGGAGGATGAAAAAGGAGTATGTGGAGAAAGACAAAGAGGAGACAGATGAGGAGTAAGAGTATATGATGGAGGGGAATGAATGAACAAACTGTATGTTTACAGGGTCACAAATTGGGCAGGCCAATCTTACATTTATCCCTTCAAACCACTCATCTTTTGTACATTAATTATCTATTGTGCATGATACAAGGGGGCTTCACATGAAAACCTTAAAAGTGTGATAGAGATTACAATAACCATGTCAATGTCTTGTAACCTGCCAATATTGTTGTTAAGGATGTCAGAGTGGTAAGCATGTACCATCACAGTGCAGATGAACACAGTGATGTCAAAAGGACAGTTTACAGATGGCCGCCCTACTTTTGATATGCACCAAAGAGGAGCAGCGGTCTGTTATCCGTTATTTGATCAGAGAAGGGGTGAAACCTATAGAAATACATTGGCTAATGATCCAGTATGGTGATGCATGCCTGTCAGTCCAGCAAGTGTATGAGTGGAGTAGGGAGTTTCAAAATAACGTGACTTCTGTAACAGACTGTTCACAACCGGGTCAGGCACACCGAGTAGTGACCCCAGAGTCGATTTTCCTACAGGAATCCAAGCACTTTATCGGTGCTGAAGGACTTGCATTGAACACAGTAGTGACTACATAACAAATTATACATTTTGTTCTTTACTTTTTCAGAAGATATATATTCTCTCTCTCTCTTTCTCTCTAGAGAAATTGGAGATAAGATAAAGGAGAAACAACACACAGAAAAGGATTAGGAGGAAGAAAAACAAAGAAGACAAGGAAGTGAATGAAGAAAAGGAGGAGGAAACAGAGAGGGAAGATGGGGAAAAGACAAATGAGACAAATAACATTCAACCACATTTCATTTACATTCCAACAAACACACGTAATATTTACAAACTATTTGCCTCTGTCCTAAATGCAAATTTAGGTGAATATTTAAAAGTGGATCAGAAAAAGACAACAAAATTAAGCAAAATCTACACTAGATGTTGCCGCCACATGGAATAGCTTGCAGTTATGTATTATGTACAGGACATGCTAGTAATATTATCTTGAAAAATAAAAAGACAAGCACATCTTACTTGATCTCTGGCTGTAAAGACAACATTTCAGCAACATTAGAACTTTCCAGATCGCCAGCCACTTCAAAACCAGATGACTGCAGCTGCGAACACTTGAGTTCATCATTCATCTCCCTCAATGAATCCCTTTCTGTCTGTATTCTCTGTTCAATCAGATCAAGTGTAATAGTTATGTCTGTATTCTCTGTCCAGTCAGATCAAGTGTAATAGTTATGTCTGTATTAAGTACATGGTGGAGGTCAGCATGGATAAATAGATAAGAACACTCGCTCTTAAACTTCTGGTATGCTGATACCGAGGTAGCGGGTTCAACCCCTACACTGGTTAGTTGGAATAAAATGTTGACTTTTCGTCCTTGACTTGGGGACGTAAATTACAAGTACCTAAGAAGTCAGAGTGTTCGCCTGATGGTGAGGGACACTATTAATAATGAAGGAAAATCCACACACAAAAATAAATCCTGTGCACTAGACGTAGTAGCATGTGTATGGACTATGTCTGAGTTCAGAGCGAAAAAATGCAGACAAAAAGTACCTGACATGTAGCTATGAATCAAGGTCAATAAATACAAAGACATTCAGTTACAGATCTCAGACATGAGGTTATACTGAGGCTATGAAGGTAAGGAGAAGGAGGGACAATAGAAGATCTAAGTAACAAATAATGTAAAGCTAAAGTTCCCTCTAAGCTGCACTAGTGCATAACACATTTTTTAGCCTTTAACATGTATATTTGGCAAGGTTCATGAGGATCATATATAATGAAAGAAGTTAAATGTAGATTTGCACACAATTTTAATATTAATGTCTTGGTCGGCAACTGGTGTAGGATCGAAGTTCTGACAGGCGGAGAGTTAGAGCTTTTGCTTTGCTTATCCGGCAGTTTATTCAGCTTGTCTTGTTCCAGATGTGTTGGTGTTACCTTTCCTCTGGAGTAAATTAGGCAGGCTGAGAGAGGGATCATGCTGCATGCACAACACCTAGTCTCTACAATTCACTCCAGGTTTTGTGCTATGGAGAGGTATAACTCCATCCCTGGTTGTGGTTATTTGCCTTTTTTTGATGCACAATGTAACAAATTATCATCTGTCAAGACGGCAAGGTGCCAGCACAGTAATGTTAATGCTATTTGCCTCCATGGGACAACGGATACTCATGCAAACCTCAGGTCCTGTATGACATCACATTGATGTTGGACAACAGGATGTCTTCATCTGACATACAGGACTTCATGCTGGAGTTCACAGCCAGCGAACACAAGCAAGCAAGCTTAGGAGGTAGAATGTTTTCTCACAATACTCCTGGTCAAAGATGTTTTGCAGACCCAAGTGGAGGAGTACCAGTTGAGAATGCTTGGTCATGTCAACAGAATGGGAGAAGCCAAGACCAGACTGAGAGATAAGAAGCCCAGGATCAAGACCTCCTGGACATCCAAGATGGCTGGAGAAATAATACAGAGGGGTTGTGAATCATCTGAAATAGTGAGTTTTATGTCTTAATCCAAAGCACTTGCGTTCAAGTTTGTGCCCTGAAAAAGGTTTGCATCTATCAGAATGAAGCTGATGTAGAGACCTTATTCCAGACCCAGAATGAAAATATATCTGGTTATTTTTTTTTTTAGAGAGGGGGGGGGGGGGGGGGGTGTTCTTTTTTGCACTCACTTGCTTTGAACTCAAGCGTAGTCCATACACACTATTTATAGTAGTGATGGACTGAATTTTGTGTGTGGATTAGCTTTCCCTATCAACAGTGTCTCTCCCCATCAGGCAAACCCACTACGACTTCAGAGGTACTTGTAATTTACGTCCCCAAGTCAAGGACGATAGGTCAAAATTTTAGTCCAGCTGTCCAGTGTTGGGGTTGAACCGCCTACCTCGGCATCAGCACACCGGATGTTTAAGAACACCCATTCTTTCTCATTCGGCCATGTGGACCTGCCAAAAAAATATATCTGGGTGGGGACTGTGTTACAGAGATTTCCATAACCTATCCAGGTTCAGAAACAAGCGAGGTGTGTAAGACAGGTACTGGAAATCCACATTTGTAGAGAAGCGTATTAAGATATAACCAGACCACGATTCACCTCATCACACAGACTCAATGCCAAAAGGGAAACACTGCAGTGTCAATACAGGACTAAAGACTAGACCTGAAGCAAACTGCACAAAAAGCTGCTAACTGAACTGTCCAGAAAACTCTCTACATGACCTGTACATCCCAAGGTAGAAGAGGAATGGCAAAGCTAACTTATTTAATTCAATCTTTTGATATGAGTCAACATAAACTAGATTAGGTAATTCCATGGCAAAAACTGTCGTTGTGACATATAGTGTTGATATATTCTCATCAACATCATCTCATCCCGTAACCCAGGACATGGGTCCCAGAGTTGCCATGATGGAAGCATCATTTGTCAGTCTTCACCGATTTCTATCCTCAGAAACACACAAATGTGCATTCTGCCAATTTTTTTATGTTGCCAGTCCAGAATTGTCACTGCCTTCCCCATTACCTCAACTGCTCACTGGAGGATTACCTTTGAGAGCATGTCATGAAGTGCGACGGCCCAGAACCTGTAAGTTTCTCATCACCACTGATATACAGGTTCTTGACAGCCTGTATTAATATTTATTCTGCCTGTTACGTAGGCATGTGTTTTGTACACCTAATACCATATGTACATAATGTTCTTAAAGTTTTTTTGTAAACAAAAGATTGGATCCTCAGCTTTGTTTCTAAAGTGAGAGCCCCTATAAAAACACCCCTTTAAAAGACTGGATTCCACAAGTGACTTGTGTAGTTTGATCTTGATAGGAAAGCTGTTATTTTCCCATAAAGGATTGAGTCTTATCATGGTAGATGAGGTCATTTCAAGTTTTGTTTACATATCTTTACTTTATTACTGTTGTTGCATATTCTAGGCCATAGTACGATGAAGTGTGTTGGCCAGTTCCCTTTCTCACTGTCAAAAAGTGTCTTAATTAAAGTAATGGCTCTTGATTCAGTTTCACGACCACTAAACAGGGCATTTTAAGATAACACTAAAAAGTCAACATATTTACACTGAACAGAAACACAATCATTTTTGAAGAATCATCGTGAGCCCTAACAACCCGCACAGGCATTCATGCATCTCCACATATCTGGACTCTTCGTGATCTGGGAATATTCCATTGATAACATTCCTCCATGGCACCGTAACAAGTTCAACCAGCATCATTTCTCTCGGTTTGTCCCTATCTCTTCTACTGCTGATCTTCCCAGCAATCACAATGATTTCCATGCCGGTCTTCTCATCACATGACCAGCTCAGCTTACTAAGCTAAAAAGACAACTGAAGCACAATTGAAATTGAACTACCATAAGAGTGATAAAAACTTCACCACAGAGTAAGCATATGAAGCTTCTGGTCATCAGAAGTATTTCCCCTTCCCTGAATGTTTCGGCCCTTTATCTTCCTGACACTCTCTGGGAGCAAGCCCACCTGGGTCATGACTCCAGATGTCTTTCTCCTGCCGTAAGTTCATATCATGTTTTGATATGTTGAGTCGTTTCCCCACTTGTCCCACAAATGTATTGTGATTTTCCCCAAGATAAGCATGTCAGCTGATCAGAAAAATACTACCAAAAGATCTAAGTTTTTATAAAATATTGCATTTCTATGAAAGTTGAAATACAGAGTAGATTGTATGAAAAACATTCCGAACTCATAAAATAATGTTCACATATTTATTTGCTATCTCTATAATAAACTGTTACCTCTTTTTCCCGATGCAAAGTTGCCAGCTTCTCTTGCATCCTCTTAAACTCAAACTCTGCTTTATCAGCCCGTTTAGTTTCTTCAGCCATTTTGCTCTGCAGCTCTAGCGTCTGTCTCTTGTACGACTCCAGCTGCTGTTTAAGAGTTACCACCCTTTTCAGCTCCTGGACAAAAATATACACAATCTTTGACAAATGTTCTGCACCGAAGAAATGCTAATATAATTCAGAGCGTGTGACTGACAGGAAACAACACTTAAGAAGATGGTGCCAGTATATACACAATTAGTACAGCCCAAACAAACCCGACACTCCACATTGTGCCAACAGCTTCAGACGGAGAAGTGCAATTGGGAGGGTACAAGCCTTACAAGCAAGGAAATGCAATTTAAAGACTAAAGTCATGGCAGGGCAGACCAGGCCCTAAGCCTTGGTTGGCAACTGTTCTAGAATCGAAGCACCGACAGGCGGACAGTAAGAGCATTGCTTTGCTGATCCAGCAGTTTCTGCAGCTTATCTTATTCCAGAATTATTACTGTTACCTTTCCTCTGGAGTAAACCTGACAGGCTGAGCGAGGTATCATACTGCATGGGCAACACATGGTCTCTAAAATTCAGCCCTGGCTTTGTGCTTGTAGTTAATATGCCCGTTTTGAAGCACTATGTAACAAACTATCGCCTGCCAAGACGGCAAGGTGCCAGTACAGCACAGTACAACCCAAAAGTTCAGCCTTTGGTAGCACAGCAGCTAGCATGCTTGCCAGTTGATGTCATAGTCAATTGTTCAAATCCCCCACCAGAAATATTGTGTAAACTGACTCGGTCTCCCAGGTTGATCCAGCCTAACCTGGGATTACCAAGACATCTCCTGGGAAGTCAAGGCAGCCGGCATGAAGCTGACCACATCGTCCGTCGAGTGCTCACTGTCTATACAAGCATGGGGGGTAGCATTGTGTACCTTATACATCCCGAGGTGTGGACAAATCAACTTTACTTCAACAAGTTTATTTACTGATGAAAAGCTGACAGAATTCAGAGCATGTGAGAGACAGGAAGAAACACCTGAGAGGATGGTGCAGGTACAGACAGAATTAGGACATCACAGGAACCCTCAATATACTGGTACCTTTCTATACTGGATGAAGAAGATGGTGCTGGCGCAGAGTACTAAAAAAGAGGCATTCATTCATTCATTCAGTAGCATGTCCTTTGCAGAAACTTGCTCTCATAACCTTCTAGAAAAAACCCTAACCTGTGCAGTTCGTGGCGACTTCACAAGCCAGGCGGCCTTAATTCTTCCTCAGTCTCGTTTCCCCCCCCCCCCCCCCTCCACACACCGCAAGGTACTATAAGCAGTAGCTGACAGACAATATAACAGACAAAAATCTTAAATGACACTAAAGTAACTACATTTAGGCATACTATTATGGAAACATGTGAAATACAATAAGCACGCAAAATTATATTAAATGTGTGGCACACAACTCAAAGGCTACAAATATAAAAAAACAAGTGTCATTTCTGTTTTGTGTGTGTTGTATTTCTTCTTGTTTGCTGATGAAGGCATATGGTCACAATGTCCTCTGTGTTTGTAATTGTAACTTTGTAAAGCTGACTTACAATTCATGTTTTCAAATTGTTTACTATTAAAGTACGGAAGCTACGGAGTTCGTGTTCTGTGCAACGCTTTCCATGCTGCGGAAAGAGACCGAGCCATATGGGATAAAACCCAGTGCAATGAAGTCGAACCTGTCGACTTTTAAGCGACTTTAAGTGACTATTAAAGTGTCCTGCACCCGGTTACTTCAGGAAACTACTACTTAGAAGATCAACACTACTGTATGGTGTGCACATCTGGACAATGAATACACAACTGGATAGTCAAACTGAAGTCCTGGTCATGTGGATGTACAGAAAAGTAGGCCATATTTTTACAGAACTGAAATCAATCAAATACAGAGGTTCCTGAGTTACTGGGAATGAAAAGAGAGCTGAGAACAGAAATAGACAAGAGAAGTTATATAGTTTAGCTACATTAAGAGTTAAAGGCAGGGGAGCTAAAGGTAGACAGAATATAAATGGAAAATAACATCAAGAGATGATGAACAGCAGTCTGTCTTAGTGAACAACCAGGGCAAAAGATAGAGATTGTTGGAAATCCATTGCAGCTAACTTTGATTATGGAGATGGCACTTGAATAACTGACAAGATTTTAAAACAGGTAAGGCACATGCAAACATGGGTGGACACAAACTCCTACCTCTTCCATTTCAATCTGCTGCTGCATGTATTTGGTGTTCTTCTCCTCCAGCATCTTCATTTGTCCCTTCAGGTCACTCAGGTCCTCTGGTAACATAATGAGATGGCAATTTAATTAAAAACATCAAAAACTCACAAGTTACACAAAAGTATGAGTTACATTCAAGGGGAAGCGTGGCTGAAGATGGCCTTGAGATACAAATTTGCATCCGATTAATTAAAAAACCCAACCAACACTTTCTATTAGTTGACATAAATATTTATCAAAGAATGTATATTTCTATGGTGATTATGGGTTTCAATCCGCAAAAAGCAATTTTTTTTATTTTATATTTGGGGCTACTAGGTTGACCCATTCTAAAATAGATAACAGGAGGTAGGTGAGGAAAGGGTGCTGCGTAGGAATAAACTTGATAATACACATTGAGTAAATGTGATAATACACACTGAATAAACATAATTATACACAAGAATAAACTTAATAATACACATTGAATAAACTTGATAACACTAAATAAACTTGATAAAACACACTGAATAAACATGATAATAACACTGAATAAACTTAATAATAAAACTCAATAAACTTGATAACACTGAAAAAACTAGATCAGTGGTTCTCAATTTTTTTTGGCCCATGCACCCCTTCACCATATGTTTAGAATGTCATTTCGTATTTCCTCCCTATAAATTAAACCCCCCCCCCCTAAATAGTATACGTGAAAATGGAAGCTAAATTTAATAACACATACTAGAACAAGTCTAGACGTCTGCATAAAATGTGATTTGTGGGTCTACTCACGTTATAAAACAATATTAAGAAGGGTGAGAAATACAGAACCGTAAAGTATGGAGAGAAAAACAATATTAATAATCGGTTCTTGTTTTAACACAATATTGAAATAATCTTAATTTCCCCTGGAAACCCTACACCCCCCCCCCCCCCCCCCCCCACTGTAAAACTCAATAAACTTGATAATAACACTGAAAAAACTAGATCAGTGGTTCTCAATTTTTTTTGGCCCATGCACCCCTTCACCATATGTTTAGAATGTCATTTCGTATTTCCTCCCTATAAATTAACCCCCCCCCCCCCCCCCCCTAAATAGTATACGTGAAAATGGAAGCTAAATTTAATAACACATACTAGAACAAGTCTAGACGTCTGCATAAAATGTGATTTGTGGGTCTACTCACGTTATAAAACAATATTAAGAAGGGTGAGAAATACAGAACCGTAAAGTATGGAGAGAAAAACAATATTAATAATCGGTTCTTGTTTTAACACAATATTGAAATAATCTTAATTTCCCCTGGAACCCCCCCCCCCCCCCCCCGGTGTGGGGGAGGGGAATTCCCCACCGGTCGAGAACCACTGAACTAGATAATACACACTGAATAAACTTGATAATAACACTGAATAAACTCGATAATAACACTGAATAAACTTGATAATAGTATAATACACATTGACAGTTGCACAATTTTGTCAGGACTTCCGGTCCCCAACATGGCGGTTAGGCAATTGAACCGTCAGGGTGTTTACGCTGGTGGCTACGGTTTGCACTGGCATTTTCCTCATGTTGGACTGGTAGAGTATGGTTCTGTCGCCCTGCTACTGACTGAGTGCGTGGGGCAACACTGTGAGCTGTGATTTTCATATGGAAGGCTTTTACATCTGTCCGCGATTGTTTGCACAGTGAACTGCATGTTCAGAATGATGGCTGTCACTGAATTGACTGGTTTGTCTTTTCGGTTCACAAGTGCATTTTCAGGAGACTCCTGGGAGTTGACGCAGGAGCTACGGAGTTTGTCTTTTGTGCTGGGCTTTTGGCGAGTCACCCTACGGAAAGAGACCGAGCCATATGGGATAAAACCTGGGTCAATGAAGTTGTTCTGATGACTGCCGTTTCCATCAACGATGAACTGTAATTTTTGTGGAGGACTTATGTGTTGGCATTCTGGCGGCGGCATTAAGTACAGTGTACCTGTGCAGGCTGTTGGCTTGTCAAGACTCCTGTCTGTTCCACTTTTTACATGGGGCAGTGAGGAGCATTTTGTGTGATATTCAGTGGCACAGTAACAGAGCATAATGGGGACAACCCGTTGCCATGAAGTTGGAACCACGACTAACTAACTAACTATAATACACATTGCATTAGCTTGATTATACACACTGAATAAACTTGGTAACAGTATAAATAGAAAGGCTATCTTCTGGTATGCTCAGCTAACAAAATAGAGGAAGAGCTAAATCACTTGGACACAAGAATCAGAGACAGAGATGAATCATATGGATAGGACATGGAGAGAGAGGTAAGAGATGGAAAAAAGATAAGACACATTGGCATGAGTTGGATGAAAGTCTATACTCCAATGGGAGATGATAACAGACAGATGGTGCTACACAAGTCACCTACATAACAACTGAACAGTAATTTACATATCTACAGAGTAGTAACATAACTACAACAGCAGTAATTTACATTGCAAAACAGACATTTACATTACAAAACAACAACATAACTACAAAACAGAAATTTACATTAGAATCCGTAACATTACAAAACATCAATTTACATTACAAAACAGCAAGATAACTACAATACAATAATTTACATTAGAAATAGTAATATAATTACAAAACAGTAATTTACATTAGAAACTAGCAAAAAACAACATGACAGTAATATACAATAAAAACAGTAGTAAATCTACAAAACAGTAATTTACACTACAAAACTGTTCAATTTAACCACAAAGAAAATGCTACAATCAGTACGAACCTAACTTTTTCTTATATGACTCCAGTGTGGACTCTGATTTTACCTGAAAATAATTAATTCACACATGATAAGAGTTAACATAATTTAACAAAATTATCTTTCATCCCCTCTATGTTACTGCACCAAATGTCACAAGTCTTTCCATAATCCCTGCTCTCAATTGGTGTTTATCAATTTATATTTTTTCCATTAAATTGTTGTCATAGACCAGTGTCCATCTATTGTTTGATGTCATTGTAATCATAGACCAAACTGTGTCTGCTGTCATTGTCATAATAGACCTTTGCCTGCTGTCATTGTCATCATAGACCAACCTCTGTTGCTATCATTGTCATCATAGACCAATGTCCATCTACTGTTGATGATATCATAGATCAATGTCCATCTACTGTTGATGATATCATAGATCAATGTCCATCTACTGTTGATGATATCATAGATCAATGTCCATCTACTGTTAATGATATCATACCATGATATCAACCTGTCTGCCATAATTGACATCATAGACCAGTGTCCGTGTGCTGTGAATGTCATCATAGACAGATCTCTGTCTACTATCATTGTCATCATAGACCAGTGGTTCTCAACCGGTGGGGGATTCCTCCCCAGGGGGGAATTTTAGAGTTTCCAGGGGGGAATTAAGATTATTTCAAGATCGCATTAATACAAGAACCAATTACTTGATATTGTTTTTCCCTCTAAATTTTACGATTCTGTATTTCTCGCCCCAATGAAATTCATTTTATAACGTAGTTAGACCCGCAAATCACTTTTTATGTAGATGTCTAGAGGAAATTCGAAACGGGGTGAATGACGTTCTGAACATGTGGTAAGGGGGGGGGGGGGGGGGGGGGGGGGATGTGCCAAAAAAGGTTGAGAACCACTGTCATAGACCAATCCCTGTTTGCTATTATTGTCATCATGGACCAGTGTCTATCTGCTATTACTGTTATCACGAACCAACCTCTGTCTGTTATTATTGTTATCAGAGATCAACTGTCTATCTGATGTGAATGTCATCATAGACCAAAATCCACCTGCTATGACTGTCACTGCAGACCAGCACATATCTAATGTGATGCAAGTCGAATGGGTAAGAACGTGTGTTCTTAAACATCTGTTGTGCTGATGCCGAGGTATGCGGTTCAACCCCTACACTGGACAGCTGGACTAAAATGTTGACCTGTCATCCTCGACTTGGGAACGTAAATTACAAGTACCTCTGAAGTCAGAATGGGTTTGCCTGATGGCAAGGGACACTGTTAATAGGGAAAGCTAATCCACACGCAAAATTCAGTCCATCACTACTGTAAATAGTGTGTATAGACTACGCTTGAGTTCAAAGCGAGCAAGCACACACAAAAATATAATGTGCCTGTTGTCATAGACCAATTATCTACTGGGATTGTAATGCTAGTCCGACAGCAGTCTGCTGCCACTGTCATCATAGAACATATATTTTCTGTGAATGTCACTGCAGACAAATCTACACATCCTTGAGGCAAGCCAACCATATATCAATAATAACCCACTTCCTGTCGATTCCATCAAATGTACGATACACTCACTGACAACAGAAGGCTGCCTGGGATAATGAAGCCACAAGAAGCTAAATCTCTATCATTTCCCTAGAAATAAAGAGGATAAGGATGACAACTCAAAGCATATGACAAACAATTGGCTACTCACCAACTGGTCTGATGTGTGCCGCAATATGTCAAGCTCATCCTTCATGGCTCGAGATTCTACAGCCAGTTTATTCAACTCTGCATTCTGAGAAGCACAGAATACTTTTGCAATGTAATACAATCATTCTATCTGTATAAGTAGTGTAATATATAATATCAACACATTTTTTTAAAAGTCTTAAAAGTCGAGAGAACCAACTCCATTGCACCAGGTTTTATCCCATATGGCTTGAAAGACTCAGTTTCAAAGTGGTCAACACATTTTTTGGTAGCAGTAAACTCAACTGAGACAGCATGCACAACAGGAAGCATCTGAACATCAGAAGTGTTACCTTTGAAGCAAATATTTTAACTACTTTATCCTTTCTGACATTGGTGGAAGCGGCAGCCCTTCGGTCATGACTTACAAGCATAATTCTCCTGCTGATCTATCATTAGAAAATTTCAGGGTCATTCAACTTTCAAACACTGGATTCCAACTCATTAAACACTCCCTTGAGTACAACCATGCCTTTCACCCCGCCATTAAAAGCCAGGCCTGTTATAAGTAAAATAAGTTCAGTGATAATGTTACAATGTTACAAAGCATCTCATGATGGACTCAAAAACACAACGAAAGACTGCGTAACCTAGTAGTCCCAACTAAGGACCGGTCTTTATCAGGACCAACATAAGACAGAAAGGAAATTACCAGGCAACACAAAAATAACCTTATCCGACAAACAGAGCGGAACCAATAAAACCAGTATGAATTAGGACTAACAGTCCACACAACCACGGATCTCAACAATAACCAATGCTGCGGAGGCAGGTTTAACGAGACCGAATTTGGAATTTTTGTTTTGAAAATTGGAATTGGAACTTGTCTACCAACACTGTGACCTGGGATTCAATCCTCAGCAGTGATTGGATGTTTTTTTCTGACAAGTATGATACTTTATAAAATGAAGACCATCTTATGCAACAAATCCCCAGAAATCAGTATAATGTTGCCAACATTCTATTTGATTTGATTCGATTTAAAAGAAAAAAAAATTCAAATTCGGTCTCATTAAACCTGCCTCTTCAGCTGTGGTTATTGTTGAGATCTGTGGTTGTGTGGACTGTTAGTCCTAATTTATGCTGGTTTTATTGGGTCCGCACTGTTTGTCAGATAGGGTTATGTTTTGTACTGCTTGGTAACTTCCTTTCTGTCTTATGTTGGTCCTGATAAAGACCGGTCCTTGGTTGGGTGTACTAGGTTCTGCAGTCTTTCGTTTGTTGGTTTTTCTCTATTAGCACTTCTACGTGCTGGTTATTTCTTGTGTAGTCCTCACCAGGGCTGGTCCCTGTCATGTCCAGTCCTCATAAGGACTCGATGTTGTCAAAGGCAGAGAATTAAAGTTGTCTCAAGTCTCAAGTTGTCCCCCCGGTCAGCGGCCCGAACACCTTTACATTGTATTGTTTCATCCTAACTATATGTTGGGTATACTCCCACTAAGATGGCACAATATACAATAAACAAATCAGACAGTTAAAAAAGTTAGTTGCATGTCCTTTACAGGATATCACAGTCAACGTCAGAATTTTTTGGCTGCTTATGATTTCTTGGCAAGTTTACGTTCAGTAGTTTGCCACCGCTTTTCTGAACGACCGGCACTCATACTATTTTATAAAAAAACCAACGCAAAGCGATCTGCTTCCAAATCGCCCGCAGCTGTGTTTTGAACATGGTATGTGGGATTACAAACTGTGTTCGTAACCCCTTTGCCACAGAGTCAGCTTATATAAGACAGTAGTATTTGCAAAAACAGACATGTGAAATTGTTTTTTAAAAACAGTTAAGAATTAACATATTGCTAAGCATGAATGTATGACTAACCTTCTCTCTTAGTTCTATCACATCTCTGTTCAGAAGCTCATACTTTATTCTGTAATCATCCTTGCCTGGTGAGAATAAAAGGCAGCATGTAATAACCCTCAAAAAAGATTGTTCTTAATCTTTCTCTTCTATACCATAATCCCATCTATCATCGGAATGTCATATTGGTTGTTTGGTTTGTAAAGGATATTTTTCACTTTAAACAAACACCTACATCAATGCTCTAATTACCTTCTATAGACAGCACAAGATTCTTAGCTCAGTGCATTAACTTTGCAGCACCAGCGAAGATCCAAATGTCTGTCTGAGCTTGTAAATTCCAAATACTGACGAATTTTAAAGATCGGGTTGTGTGACAGTTGTTCCATTCTCAGTCTTTGTAGACTTAGATGGATAGGGCACATTAAGAGGATAGATGATGGTAGAACACCAATAGACATCTTTTCTCGTGAATTACAGAAGGGTAAAAGATCTCAGGGTTGGCCTCTACAACGATACAAAGATGTGTGTAAGCAGTACATGATTGATACAGGTATTGATATTGCACCTTGGGAGAAGTCACCGCTGATTGTGTTGCATGGAGGGCAAAGATTAGAAATGTGAGACATCAGATGGTATGTGATGGTGGAAATGACCATGTGTTCACATGCATCCATTGCGGACGAATATTTACATTTGGTCTGAATAGTCACATTCACTACTGCCATGGGTTGCAGTTAGTATGCCTATTTTGAAGCACAATGTAACAAACTATCGCCTGTCAAGACGGCAATGTGCCAGTATATATATAAAATCACAAATAAATTATTTGTAGGATTTCTAATGTACAAACATAAATTGTACTCGGCAGTGGTCTATTCATTCTTCTCTTTTCAATTTCCTAATGTAGAGGGATTTTTAATGTTAAGTTATTATTTTACTTTTATCGGAGAAGGCTAGACTTTTAATCCACTTTCCCCATGATCAGGGGAAGCGTACTATTCTTTGGTTCCTTTTTGTGAAAATCAGCATTGCTAACACTGTTAATCGCATCTGGTCTGCTCCAATAAGAGGTGGATATCATCCATCTAAGCCACTCCACCAAAGACTACTTTCAGCAATACATCTAAGTGTGCCTATGCCATAGCCTGTCCATTCTTTCACATTATTGGTCCAGAAATTGTTATCTGCCTCTATTTGAAGAGGAAGAATGTTCTACAAGGAATCTCAGTCACATGAGAAAAATGTGGCGCAAATTACAAATGGAAAGAGTTGCTTTTAGTAGCCTGTGAATGTATTTATCCTTGACTTTACAAATGTATTTGTTATTCCTAAATATACACTAAATGGAGCTATATAGCAGTTGCAGCATATGCTTGAAAGGACAGCAGTCAGGGCTCAACACTGACAGGATTCCTGTTTCTGACCAGTGTGGCTGTGGCATAGATTTAACCACATACAATTGGCAGATGCCCATTTTCAGCATTTTCTGGAAACTAACTGGAAAGGAAGCCAGCAGAGAAGAGAACTGGCCATTCCATCTCATTATGTTGTGGCCCAGATTATGTCAAGACCTAATGCATCACTTCCTAATGGTAGTGTCTGCACTAAGCTTTCTTAAATCTTTTATATACCACCTTAAAAAACATAGACAATTTCAGAAGACTCCAAGGCATCTCAGTTTTAATGAAGAGTCCATAAAAAAAAGTCGCTTAAAAGTCGACAGGGTTGACTTCATTGCACCAGGTTTTTTTTAAATCCCATATGGCTCGCTCTCTTTCTGCAGCGTGGAAAGCGTCGCACAAAGCACGAACTCCGTAGCTCTAGTGATGACCCACAGGAGCCTCCGAAAAATTGAACTCGTGAACCGAAGGACGCGGTCTGGAATCGAACCCACAACCTTCGGAGCCCGAGTTAAACTCTTAATGAAGAGTCCATGATGATTCACATATATAATTTTTATATTGTTGGATGGTTGCTCATGAATCCTCTAAAAGACGGAGTTTTAACTATTAAGTGCGATGCACTGGCGATGAGATCATCTGAGCTCTGCATTGCTCTTTTTGAAGTGAGGTTGGTGTAGAGAATGTTCTTCTGACCTTGTACTGAAGTATTATATTCATGGGGGATTGTGCTACTTCATCTCTCCAAGCTCAGAAACTAGTGGGGTGTGCAAGACTGGTACTGCAACTTCACATCTGCAGAGAGGTATATTAGGATGTCAACAGGTCACGATGCAGCACTGCTCATACAGACTGGGATTAGACTGTTGGTTATGTCTCCCCCAAAAGTTTTAGGTATTTCATTGTGAACAGACTCCAATCCAATACTTAGAGGGAAGAAGAGTTTGTATACTGACACTATAAGTGACATCTTTACTTAAACATAACAGCAAGAAAGTCACCACACAACCACTTGTGATTACTCACTGGATTCTAATTTGTACAACTCCTCCTGTAAGCTTTCCACTTGATGCTGCAATTGTGCTAATCTTTTTCCTGCTGGTGTGCTTTTAAAGAAAACACAAATGTTAAATATATCACAAACCCTCATGATATAATTGTGTAACATAAATGTAACATGTAGGTTCATGTAGTAGGTCCGTTCATGAAAGTCTAGAAAAGATCATCATGGAGGAAGTGTACCTGAGAAGTGCAGAAGAGGAAGACCACAAAGTAGAGAAATGGATTCATCATTCATTGGCACCTTGCCGTCTTGACAGACGATAGTTTGTTACAACGTGCTTCAAAAAGGCATAATAACTACAAACAATAGTGGTAGCGAATGTGACTGAATAGGCCAATTCGTGCTGTAAATGTTCATCCACAATGGATGCATGTGAACACAGGATGGAGTTGTACCTCTCCATAGCACAAAGCCTGGGCTGCATTGTAGAGACCATGTGTTGCCCATGCAGCATGATCCCTCTCTCGGCCTGCCTAGTTCACTCCAGAGGAAAGGTAATATCAATACATCTGGAACAAGACATGCTGCAGACGCTGCCAGATCAGCAAAGCAATGCTTTAACTGTCTGCCTGTCAGAAGCTTCGATCCTAAACTAGTTGCCAACCAAGGCTTAGGGCCTGGTCTGCCCTGCCATGACATTTAGTTTTTAGGTTGCATTTCTTCATACCAGGATAAGGCTTGAATCCGCCCAAAGCTGTTGGCACAATGTGGGATGTCGTTTTTGGTAAGTAATGCCCAACATTGGGCGCTAACAGCAAGCAGGTAGTACCGTCTACTGTCATACGGTAGCTCAATCATATCTAAGACCTGACTACAAGATGGACAGATCAGATAGACAATTTACACATAATAGCAACAGAAGAAGGACATCTGGCTTGTGACAGATAAATTTAGAAAGACTGTTATGGTGGCAGAGTTGTGCCCAGGGCAGGCCACTGCATGAGGATGAGCAGGCCCACTGCAGAATGTTGCTCTCAACGATGCCCACCAGAAAGACTCTCAATCTGTTACCTGTTCCCCTGAGTCATGAACTGTCATACCCAAGGTGCCATCAATGCCCCATGTCCACCTTCCCATTGGTCAGTTCTGTCTCCTCTTCCAGAAACCAATCCTCCATTACTGTTCTCTCTAAACCACTGTAACATTTAATACAGCTAAAGTGTTTCAGTTTCTCAGACATCATCTTGTTTATGAGCTAGTTCTTTGTGATGACATCATCTTGTAGAATGTCAGTATTTTTTCTTCTTGATCCAGGCAATTCCAAGACTGTTTTTGTAAAAATTTAGGTTCAAAAGCTTTCTTCTTTAAACATATACACCATAAATAAAATACTGCTTACTGCCTGGCACATTTCGCTGCATCTCGTCAGGTGCATACTGCAGAGGTACATAACATTTATGTGGAACAATGAATGCTATTGTGACTGAAATATGCTGTACACCGTCGCTGACCTTGCACGAATATGTTAAACATTATATCCACGGAAGTCTAACACTTAGCAGAAAGTCCTTTTGCTTACATAGTAAACATGACACATAACTCTGCAGTGTGCATCTGATGAGATACATGAAATATGCCAGGCAAGAAATCGTGCAATATTTTACTTATGGCGTCTGTGCTTAAATTCACTAAGCGAACACATTGTTTCGGCTTTCTTCTTTACTGACTGCAAAATGGTGCATGAGGGACACCTGAATGTTGCCACAGGAAAGAAGTATTGTACATTTAATTTGTTTGCTGGTGTTGTGACACAGACTGGTAACATCTTATTAAATTAAACCTCGTAATAAGTAATAAACTCATGATGTCGACATGACTGCAGGGATAAGAGTGGTTGCTTTTAATCTTCCAGTGCACTGTGGTGGGATAGGCGGTTCAATGCCTACACCAGCATTGAGTTGGACTTAACCCGGTCAACACACAAGTCGGATGTGTCAGCCGAACGGCACAAGAACGCAGCTCTGTTGTAACAAGGCACAACGCAATCATGTCCGAAAAAACTCTCCGGATGAACGCAGAAGAAGAAGAGTTGGATTTTAAAGTTGACTTTTCGTTCAGAAAGCAATGACAAACTACTGAAAGTAAAATTGCCTTAAAAATCAACCTGAAAGTCCCACAAAGGACATGCAACATTATTAAACAAACTCCTAAGACACAAAAAAAACACAAACAAGTTTACTGGGGGACACAATACTGGGGAAAGGAGGCAGGGGTAAACTGATGATAACATTTATAAATCAGGCGTGTAAAGATCTATCACTCTTCTGTCCTCAAATCTATTGTTAGAAAGAACACTCATCAACAAATTGAATTGAATCTTCAAGGCACAAACAATGTACTGCACAATTTATTGCCTAGCATATTTCACTGTATCACGTCAGATGCATGCTGCAAAGAAAAGTAGATACAGCGAAATATTCCAGGCTATAAAAGTTTCATATATTGTTTGTGTCTTCATTATTCAAGTTCACAAAGGCAAAACATTGTTTTGAAATGGATTTAATGTGAGAAGAGCAGCACAGTACCAATCTCACTCTCTTGTCATGAATCTATCTAATCCTGGGGCAAGACATCATAAGACAGCTTGAATAGACGCAGGATGCAATGAGTGACTAAGATGAGCTTCTATGATTTGCCTTGCTCTGGATATTACAAGAGCACAGGATCCAGAACTTTGGTCATAATGTGCAATGGCAAACTATGAGCAACCACGATTATAGTCATGGCACATAATGATGATGATGTATCCTAATTGCACAAAAATCTGTTTTTCAAAGATTTGACATGCTTGTATTTTAAATGTTCAGCCAATTGTTTCTCAAATGTTCAATCATCTGTTTCTGACAGATTTGAAAATTCTGTATTCTGAATGTTTAACAACCTGTTTCTCACAGATTTGACATACCTTTATCCCAAACTTTTAACCACTGCTTCTCAAAGATTAGTTCCAATAAAGATACTCATCATCATCATGTGTCATGCTGATAAGCGTGTGTTCTTGTCTCAACCACACCAGTGGCCTAGCCATCAAGGTGTTTAGTTCTCTGCCTTCCCCATGTTCTTTTACCTTCAATTTTGCCAGTAGTCACCAAATTCTCCAATTTATTTCTGTTCATAACGTGTCAAAATAATTGTGATTGTCTACGCCTAATTTCTCTAATCAGTTTACGGTTTTCATTTGTTTCTTGTAGGAATTGGTCATTGGTTTTTCTGTCTGTCCATGGTATTCTTTGCATTTTCATCAGAAACCACATTTACACAGCCATCAGATGTTTTTCAGCTTGTCTGCTCATTGTCCACGCTTCACATCCCTACAAAATTACAGGTTCTATGTAGCACTTTAACACTCAATTTTCAGAGAATTCAAACATAGAAGTTACTGTAATATGCTGAGAAAACAAAACCAGGATGCGCTACTGTACCTCACATCCTCTAGGCTCTCTGCCATCTGAAGTCTTTCCTCCAGCCGTTCTTTATCAGTCAGAAGACTGACTCTTTCTTCTTGTAAGCTTGCAACCTGTCAAACAGCAAGTGTGCAGCATGAATAACACCCCATTTACTCTAAATCATTTAAAGAATTTTTAGAGAATTTGTCAAAAGATACCACAGCAATTGAATTGGCTGACAGAATAAGAAAGCTCTAGCTTTAAAATCTTTGATTGCACGGACAGCGAGGTAGCAGGATCAACCCCTACACCGGTTAGTTGGACAACAATGTTGTCTTCTCATTAAGAAAGCTTTGGCAAACTACTGAACATACAATTGTTTAGAAAATCAGCCTGGAGTTGGGGTTGATAACATCATTCTACAAAGGACATGCAACCGATCCTGCAGCAGTCAGAGGATGCCCATATGTGCTCTGGTCCCTCAGAAGTTGTTAAGTGTATGAATACTTCTAGTTCTAGTGGCCAGTAGGTTACGAACATATCTACTTCATTCATCCTCTACCGCATTTCTTCCTGCTGATGCCACATTGGATTTCTGATTCCATGAGTCATAGCCGCATGTTGGTCACTGTTTTTTGTTTCCCTGAGCAACAGGTTATCATTTATAGACAGCATTGTGTTTTGGAAACTAAAATACCTTGGCAATATCACACCTCACAGTGATTTAGAAAGAAGAAGAATGGAAAACATTAATCCTGAAGGACAAGGCAGGGGCTAACCAACACAATGGTGGACATTTAAAGATACCGTGGGCATGAGGCAAGAGAACTGGTGAAGGATTGAGTCTTTTCAGGGAAACACAGAGAAAAGCAATGTTCTACAAAGTATCTGCTACTTGATGATGATCGTCAGGTCTCCCCTTGCTCACCTCAGCATCAACCTGTCGAATATTGCCCAGGAACACAGCTATCGATTCCAACTGCAGAGGATTTCTAATGTCCTCATAGAGACAACATTTTTCATCCTTGTCTGAGAAGTCTAGATGACCGATCCCCTACCCCAAGATTACGGGAGTATACCATCCTTTTTTCTTATTTCCTAACAATCCAAATGGTCTGCTTGAGCCAGAGACAAATATCATAGCCTCTTATCTTCTCTTCCTCCCTGTGAAGCCATTTATTATGGCTAGTAAATTTCATAAACCTTGTTTCATTTGTACCCTAGTTATAATTTTTATATTATTTCTTTAGAACTATGTATTCTTCTTCTTCTTATGTATTCTTCTTATGTATTCTTCTTCTTATGTATTCTTCTTCTTCTTCTTCTTCTTCTTCTTCTTCTTCTTCTTCTTCTTCTTCTTATGTATTCTTCTTCTTCTTCTTCTTCTTATGTATTCTTCTTCTTCTTCTTATGTATTCTTCTTCTTATGTATTCTTCTTCTTATGTATTCTTCTTCTTCTTCTTCTTCTTATGTATTCTTCTTCTTCTTCTTCTTATGTATTCTTCTTCTTATGTATTCTTCTTCTTCTTCTTATGTATTCTTCTTCTTATGTATTCTTCTTCTTCTTCTTATGTATTCTTCTTCTTCTTCTTATGTATTCTTCTTCTTATGTATTCTTCTTCTTCTTATGTATTCTTCTTCTTCTTCTGCCTTTCATCTCATAATGGAGCAAAGATCCTCGACCAGTTCATGACAAGCCCTTGGTAAATTTGCAGATGAGTGGTTGGAATTCACAGCTAAAGTTGTCTACAGGTTGAGGAAGCCTGTCTCTTAGTTGCCTCTTATGTCATGCATGGTAGGCTACAGTGTTACTATTCTTTGCTTCCCTGATCTGCCCCAGTAACACATGGGTGCAACTACAGGGTGTTTGTAAAGTCTCACTACACTTTCAAAAAAAACATGCTAAAAGTTCATTAAATAGGTTACAATAGTTACTGCTATGGTCTAACGCTGTTTTGGGGGAAGCTGGGAAGTACCGATGAAGTATTCATTATAACAAGTGTTGGAAATGTCCACCACGGGCTTCAAGACATGGCTGTACATGTCTCTTCGTATTGTCAAATACCTTCTGCAACATGTCCGTTGTTTATCAGAAAATATTGCTATAAATCTTTGAACAACCGGGTAGTCTCTGTGGCGAAGTGGTCAAGCCATTTGACTCATGTTCCGAAGGTTGTTGGTTTGATTCTGGGCCGCGTCCTTTGGTTTACGAGTTAAATGTTTCGGAGACTCCTGTGGGTCGTCGCTAAAAGCTACGGAGTTCGTGCTTTGTGCGACGCTTTCCATGTTACGGAAAGAGACCGAGCCATATGGGATAAAACCCGGTGCAATGAAGTCGACCCTGTCGACTTTTAAGCGACTTTTTTGAACAACCATCCGTGTGTATCGACCGCCATTTCGAAACACTTGTTCAACCCAAAAAAATCCTTCTGTTGATAATACCATTCTGTTTGGAGTGCAAAGAATTACTCCAGCAGACGACAGCCATTCGTTGCATATTGCTTCACGATAGACCATGGAGCAAATTTTTTTTAATGACGTCATGTACTTCATTTTTCAAAATTGTTCTTCATACAAAATGTAGTCAGACTTTACAAACATCCTGTATATATGACACCAGCATAGAACAAAAGTAAGTAACAGACAATCATAGTTTCAAAAACAAAATCTATAAATTAACTGTAAACTTGACTACATGTGAAAACTCAATGTGACAGAAACATCCAGCACCAAATATGAAGACATCCTACTTCCTCTAAGAGATAATATGCACATACCTGAGCATCTAATTCATGGCAGCGCTGAAGAAGCTCCTCCTTGGCTTCTAATGCACTACTGAGTTCTTCTACAGTTTTCTTAAGCTGGTGAAAAAGATAAAAGGGACATGTACATGAAGGAGTGAATACTACTGTACTGTTGTACACTTTCTATAAAACTAAGAAAATGGACTGGTAATGACTGAGTTGCATCTCAAAAGCCACAAATGTTTTCAACAACATAAAATCAGTATTAACACCTAGACAGATGAACAATACATTAAAAATTAAAATTGTCAAATGTTATGCATATTCAACACTACTATATGGCGTAGAAGCCTGGGCAATGAACAAGCAATTAAAAAGTCGGATTGAAGATGTGGATATACAGAAGAAAATGTCATATTTCGCAGACACAAAAACAATCAAATACAGAGGTTCGAGAAAAACTGGGAATGAAAAGATTTTAGATAAAAGAAATAAAAAAGAGGCAAGTGAAATATTTTGGCCACATTAAAAGACAACACTTTTATAAAATAACCATACTGGAGGATAGAGTTGAAGGCAAGCAAGTAGATAGACAACAATACAAGTAGGAAGATAACATCAAGAGATGGATGATCAACATTGTGACAGAATGTACAGCAGGGCGAGAGACAGACAATGTTGGAGATCCATTGCAGCCAACCTTCACTGTGGAGAAGGCACTTGATTGACTGATCCTTAAAAGAAAAGACATTAATTTTGAGCATTGCATTTGATTTCCCTTGCAAGCTGTACAATATGTGGTTGTTGCTGATCTACCATCATGATCGGAAATGTCCTCTTCTGACACCTTCATACACCTTCAGACATCAACATAAATATATTCAAAACAAGCATCAGTCAGCTTGAACATACTGTCATCTGTGAAGAGTTTGTTCTCAAGTGGAGCAGGAATAAGCCAAAACAGTTTTCTCAGTTCTGCATATGTTGAACACTCATGCAATAAATATTTAGCTGTCATTTTACCCTTTCCACTATTACATTCATCAGCATCTCCTATCTTTAGTTATTAAACATGTGATATTTCAGCCTGTTATTATGGCTCTCTTATAATCTCAAAACACGCAAAGTTTTCAGCCTTTGACAAGCTTCACCACTGCGATGGTCATAGGCAATCTACTATTTGTTAGAAAAACTGGTGTCTTGTTTCCAAGATGTCCCACTGAAAACTGAATAAAGATCTTACCATAGTACCTGACCCTAACGCCATTTATGTATCCCACATATACAATCAATCTTCTTGTCATTCAAAGCTTCTGAACCTGTTCAGAGTTTCTAACGTGAGCACAATGTTCAGTTTACATTATTGTTTAATCTTTGAGCTTTAACTTTATATTATCCATCCTGGTTGAAATCTCAACTCTGTTATGTTATGTGCATTGTTTCACTTTGCAGTGTGTGCAGCTTTCGCTCCGTAGCAAGAAGTTACAAGGCACGTGCCTTCTGTTTTTGGAGCATCAAATGAAACTTAAATGTATGTGTCTCTTAGTCTGCAACCTTAAAGTGCAATGATTTTGGTTATGTTGGCATTGGGCTTCCTTGATTTAGTAAATCAACACAGCTGCTCCTCTTCATCATCATGATCTTTATATTTTGTTTCTTCATCTTCTTCTTCACCTTCACTTTCTTCTTCTGCTTCTCTTTCCCTCCTTCCCATTTATTTTCTTCCTCATCTTTCTGAACCTGTAAAGCCCTTCTTGCAAACAATGCATTTAGAAGTATCATTGTCTATTATGATGTTGCTCCAGTCCATGGTATTTAGTTGTTTGAACACAGAGTATGACACTGTCATCTTCAAGGAATCCTTCTTGATATGCCACCTTGGACTTTCTCCTTCTAGGTTTTATAGACGAACTGCAAGCATGTAACAATGTCAAAATAAAATAAAACAATGACAAATTCCTCAATACTTGTGGATAAGAGTAGACACATTTACACTCCCGTTTGGAAGAGAATAAAGCATCACCTCATCTCATCTAATCTAGTTCCTCTAATACCTTGCATGTGTCGAGGTGAAGCATTAAAAGCAGGAGAGTGCACTTTTATGGGCTTCATATATTGAAATTCCCATGGCAGAACTATTTAACTTGCAGTTTTCTAATTAAATTTAGCACTGCTATAACTCCACTTTAGTCCCGATTTCATAATTTCTTATTTTCTCTCTTCTTGATAGAGAGAATGAAGCAACCGGATGAAATACAATATTTCTGTTAGTTGGTTGTTGCTTCACTGTGAATGATCTGGAAATCTGTGAGTTTTACCTTGCAAGTCTAACATATTGGCATTCATCTTGTCTGGGCCCTGAAAAGGGCTTGCATCTATCTGAGTGACATTAGTGTAAAGACTTGTTACCGACCAGATACCGAAGTGCCATCTCCACAGCGACTATGTTGCAGACATTCTTCTTCTTGAAATCTGTCTATAACTGCAATGTCTACGAACGTCGATATCTTATTTAGTTCACTCAGTGGTCCATAGAGTTTATCTTCCAATGTCGTTTCTCTAGGCCAGAAGGTTTGCCTAGGTATGTTGTATTTTGGGCGGTCTTGGAGTATGTGATCTGCTGTCGGCTCCAATCCACATGTGCACTTGGCTGGTTTGCCAATCTTGAATTTTAGATACATGTGGTTATGTAATCTATTGTGTCCTGTTCTGAGGCACAGAATAATGACTTGTTCTGGTCTGTCCATAATGTGGTAGTCGTCTTGAGCTGGTGTTGGTGACGTTCTGACTGATTTGATCATTCTTTTCTTTTGGTGGTATGTAACGGGCACATCAGGTTGTTGTTCTGTTGCTCCTCCCTTAGCCAGTCAATCAGCTCTCCTGTATCCAGGTATATTGCAAAAGTCTTTTTCCCACTCTCTAAGCCCAAAAACCACAGGGGTGTGCATGGTCAGTACTGGAACATAACATCTGCAGAGAAGCATATAAGATATAAATAGCTCATGATTCATCACAGCACATACAGCCTGGCTGGGATTAGACCTGGACTGGTCAAGTTTCCCCCTCAGGTTGTAGGTATTTCATTGTCTCAAGTTTCCCCCTCAGGTTGTAGGTATTTCATTGTCTCAAGTTTCCCCCTCAGGTTGTAGGTATTTCATTGTCTCAAGTTTCCCCCTCAGGTTGTAGGTATTTCATTGTCTCAAGTTTCCCCCTCAGGTTGTAGGTATTTCATTGTCTCAAGTTTCCCCCTCAGGTTGTAGGTATTTCATTGTCTCAAGTTTCCCCCTCAGGTTGTAGGTATTTCATTGTCTCAAGTTTCCCCCTCAGGTTGTAGGTATTTCATTGTCTCAAGTTTCCCCCTCAGGTTGTAGGTATTTCATTGTCTCAAGTTTCCCCCTCAGGTTGTAGGTATTTCATTGTCTCAAGTTTCCCCCTCAGGTTGTAGGTATTTCATTGTCTCAAGTTTCCCCCTCAGGTTGTAGGTATTTCATTGTCTCAGGTTTCCCCCTCAGGTTGTAGGTATTTCATTGTCTCAAGTTTCCCCCTCAGGTTGTAGGTATTTCATTGTCTCAAGTTTCCCCCTCAGGTTGTAGGTATTTCATTGTCTCAAGTTTCCCCCTCAGGTTGTAGGTATTTCATTGTCTCAAGTTTCCCCCTCAGGTTGTAGGTATTTCATTGTCTCAAGTTTCCCCCTCAGGTTGTAGGTATTTCATTGTCTCAAGTTTCCCCCTCAGGTTGTAGGTATTTCATTGTCTCAAGTTTCCCCCTCAGGTTGTAGGTATTTCATTGTCTCAAGTTTCCCCCTCAGGTTGTAGGTATTTCATTGTCTCAAGTTTCCCCCTCAGGTTGTAGGTATTTCATTGTCTCAAGTTTCCCCCTCAGGTTGTAGGTATTTCATTGTCTCAAGTTTCCCCCTCAGGTTGTAGGTATTTCATTGTCTCAAGTTTCCCCCTCAGGTTGTAGGTATTTCATTGTCTCAAGTTTCCCCCTCAGGTTGTAGGTATTTCATTGTCTCCAACCCAGTGTCCAGAGGGAAATGTATGCTGTAAAACTATGGTTGATTCTGAGCTGTTGCTCATGAGAATGTGGGATAAAGGTCTTACCTGTTCTTGAAGCTCTGATTCAACATCATCAGCAGAAACAGTTTCTTTGTTCATCAGCTGCACAGACAAGCAGAGAATACATGAACATGTGTGTATGACTGGTGCTCAAAGAAAGAATAGAATTACATAAATATCCATTGCTGGGGAAATCTGTGTGGTCACTAAAATAACACATTAGCAATTTCACAAGTATTGATTGTCAGACGAAGAAGTAGAAGGAAGAAGTAGAGATTGGAGAACACATAGGTCAGCATGGCCGAATGGATAAGAGCACTTGCTCCACAATTCTGGTGTATTGATGCTGAGGTAGTCAGTTCAACGATTACACCAATCAGTTGGACTAAAATGTTGACTTACAATTTCAAGTACCTCAGAAATCACAGAGTGTTAACCTGATGGTCGGGGACATTGGTAATAGGGAATGCTATTCCACATGCAAAAGTCCGTCTAGTGCACTAGAAGTAGTAGCACATGTATGAACTAGGCTTGAGTTCACAGCAAGCGAACGCCCAAAAAACTGAAAGCTGTGATTATAATACTGGGAATTTAAACTGTCATCTACCAATGATGAAAGTGCCTTCATGCATGAACATATGTACTTTGAAGCATGGCCAAGAAACAGGATGTCACCAGGGTGTTGAGTTGGCCCTTAGGTGAAGAACACTTCTTCCTGCAGTAAGGCATTCTAGTCATTTGGTGGTGACAGGTTCAGATCCTAGCATGATAAACACATGTCTTAGTCAGATATGACTGAGCTACCGTATGACAGTAGACGGTACTACCTGCTTTCTGTCAGCGCCGAATGTTGGGCGGTGCTTACCAAACCCGACACCCCACATTGTGCCAACGGCTTCGGGCGGAAGAGCGCAATTGGGAGGGTACTAGCCTTATCCTGGTGCGAGGAAATGCAACCCAAAGACAAAATAAGTCATGGCAGGGCAGACCAGGCCCTAAGCCTTGGTTGGCAGCTGGTCTAGGATCGAAGCTCCGACAGGCGGACAGTTAGAGCATTGCTTTGCTGATCCAGCAGCTTCTGCAGCTTGTCTTGTTCCAGATTATAGGTGTCTACTTTCCTCTGGAGTGAACTAGGCAGGCCAAGAGAGGGATCATGCTGCATGGGCAACACATGGTTTCTTTATTTTAGCCCAGGCTTTGTGCTATGGAGAGGCAATAACTCCATCCCTGGTCTTAACCGGTCTCGGAATCAAAGCGAGAGGCAACTGTTATGGGTTATAAGTCCTTGTCAGTTGGCGTAGACATGGGGCGCCACGCGTTGCCTCTGACGGTGGGAGACACCTACAGGTGTCACTGATCAGCTACCGCCTGCCTCAAGCTGGGCAGCCCCCAGCCAATTGGGTGCTGATCCGCCACAGCCTGCCTGCTTCAATGGGTGCTTGGGGCTAGGACAAAATCTGAATCGCAGGCTGTAAAACCTATGCACCAGGTATTAATAAAAAGAATAGAAACCTCAAGCTATGGCGTGCAACCTGGAACGTGAGAACCATGTGCCCAGGATTTTCCACTGACTTGACAAATATTTACGATGTGAGAAAAACGGCTGTGATTGATGCTGAACTCAATCGTCTTAACATTGATATTGCTGGCCTGCAGGAGACTCGCCTCGCTGAGGAAGGGTCACTCAGGGAAAACAATTACACCTTTTTTTGGAAGGGAAGAGGGCAGGCAGAAAAAAGGCAACATGGTGTGGGCTTTGCAGTGAAGAATTCGCTACTGGGAATGATTGATATCCCAGCTGGAGGTAATGAAAAATTATTATCACTGCGCTTGGCAACCTCTTGTGGATTTGCCACTATTCTCACTGCATATGCACCCACACTCGCTTCCTCTGATGATGTGAAGGATACGTTCTATGAGCAGCTAGACTCTGCGATCAAGACAGTTCCAAAATCCGACTACATTTATATGCTCGGTGATTTCAATGCTCGTGTGGGCAAGGACTCGAGTTCATGGCCAGTGTGCCTTGGAAAATACAACATCGGTCGCATGAATGATAATGGGCAAAGGCTGCTGGAGCATTGCACTAGAAATGACCTATGTATTACAAATTCCTTTTTTAAAACAAAAGAGATGCATAAGGTCACATGGAAACATCCAAGATCCAGCCATTGGCATCAGATGGACTTCATCATCACACGAAGACAACATCTGAACCATACATCATTAACTCGAAGATACCACAGTGCTGACTGTGATACAGATCATTCTTTGGTTGTTGCAAGGGTTAGACTGAGACCAAAGAGAATCTATACAGCTAAACACAAGTCTAGCCCCAGGATTAATATTACTAACACTCACGATCCTGGAAAGTGCTTTGAATTTCAACAGCAACTTGAAGACGCTTTCAATGATACATCAGAAAATTGTATAGTAAATGATAAATGGAGTAAACTTAAGGAAACTATTTATAAAACAGCGGTAGGGGTTTACGGCACTGTGGATCATAAGAGGCAGGACTGGTTTGCGGCAAACAGCCAGATACTGCAGCCCTTGATTGATAAAAAGAAGATAGCTCTCTTAAGAAACAAAGAAAGACCAACGCGTAACACTCTGAGTGAGCTGAAGCAAGCGAGGAAGGATGTACAAAAGGCTGCCAGGCAGTGTGCGAATGACTATTGGATCAAGTTATGTGAGTCCATTCAAATCGCAAGTGATAAGGGAAATATCAGAAGCATGTATGAAGGGATAAAGAAAGCCTGTGGTCCAATGATCAAAAGAAGTGCACCACTGAATACCTTGACTGGAGAAATCATCACTGATAAGAAACAGCAGATGGATAGATGGGTCGAGCACTATTTAGAGCTTTACTCAAGTGAGACCAAGCTAGCGGATGATGCCCTCAACGCCATAGAGGCCCTGCCAACTCTTGACCACCTGGACACACTTCCCACTATAACAGAAGTTAAGTGTGCTATAAATGAGCTTGCATCTGGCAAGGCTCCAGGTAAGGATGGGATTCCAATAGAGGTAATCAGGAGTGGGCAAGACACACTCGCTCTACAGATCCACCAGCTAATAGAGCTATGCTGGCGAGAAGGACAAGTCCTACAGGATTTCAAAGATTCAAACATCATAACGCTGTACAAGAACAAGGGAGATCGGAGCGACTGTAACAACTATAGGGGTATCTCACTTCTGTGTATTGTTGGGAAAGTATTTGCCAGAATTGTCCTGCACAGACTTCAAGTCCTGGGAGATCAAGTCTACCCCGAATCACAGTGCGGCTTCCGTCAGAACCGGTCTACCATTGATATGATATTCTCATTGCGACAGATGCAAGAAAAATGCCGGGAACAAAATCAGCCACTGTTTATTGCCTTCATCGACCTCACAAAGGCATTCGATTTGGTCAGTCGTGAGGGTCTGTTCAAAGCACTAAAGAAGATTGGCTGCCCACCAACTCTTCTGTCCATTGTGGAATCGTTCCACACAGGCATGAAGGGTATAATCAAGTTTGATGGCTCAACTTCAGAAGAGTTTGAAATCAAGAGTGGAGTTAAGCAAGGTTGTGTACTATCCCCCACCCTCTTTGGGATATACTTTTCACTTCTACTGAAATATGCCTTTTGTGATCAGGATGACGGTATATACATTCACTCACGCTCAGATGGTGGCCTCTATAATGCTCAGAGATTGAAGGCCAAGACCAAAATTAGCAGGGTACTAATCAGAGAGTTGCTTTTTGCGGATGATGCTGCGATTACGACCCACTCTGAGGAAGAATTACAACATCTACTATCTGCATTCTCCAATGCTTGTTCTGAATTTGGTTTAACAATTAACAAGAAGAAGACACAGATTATGTCACAAGGTGCACATGGTGTACCATCAATCTTTATTGACGACGCCAAACTGGAGATAGTAGACCACTTTACATATCTAGGATCAGAGGTAAATAGCAAATTATCCCTCGATCAGGAAATCAACATCAGGATTGGCAAGGCAGCAACAACAATGAACATGTTAGCAAAAAGAGTCTGGGAGAACAGGAAGCTTACTGCCAAAACAAAAATCCTCATCTACCAAGCCTGTGTCCTTAGTACTCTTCTTTATGGCAGTGAAACCTGGACAACTTACTCACACCAAGAGAAACGTTTAAACAGCTTTCATATGCGGTGTCTGCGAAGAATACTTGGTATTAAGTGGCAAGACAAAATCACAAATACTGAAGTATTGGAAAGATCAGGTTGTGTGACGGTGTATTCCATGCTTAGTCTTCGTAGACTTAGATGGATAGGACACGTTAGGAGGATGGATGATGGTAGAATACCAAAGGACATCTTTTTTGGGGAATTACAGACGGGTAGGAGATCTCAGGGTCGGCCTCTACTACGATACAAAGATGTATGTAAGCGGGACATGATTGATACAGGCATTGATAATGCACATTGGGAGCACGTCGCCGTTGAACGTGTTGCATGGAGGGCAACTATCAGAAATGGAATAAAGACAAAGGAGAAAATGATTGCAGATAAAGCACACATAGAGCGTGAGAGACGTAAGATGGTGCAAAATGGTGGAAGTGACCATGTTTTCACATGCACCTACTGTGGGCAAACATTTGCAGCAAGAATTGGCCTTACCAGCCACACTCGCCACCGCCATGGATCGTAGTTATTAAGCCTTTTTGAAGCACAATGTACCAAACTATCGTCTGTCAAGACGGAAAGGTGCCAATGATACACTGTCATGTTTAGTGTGTTCTTCAATCTGTACTTCTTTCTTCTACCTTTATGAGTGCCAATCAATACTTGTGGATTTGCTTACACATATCACAGAACAAGATAAAAAACTGGTTCTTTCTAAATGTGGGCTATAACCCTCCCTACAAGCCCATCACCCTAGAGCCTTGCTATATTTCTAGTTCTCACAGTGATGGCCACATTACAGAGAAGGGGCAACAGGGGAAGGAAGTGTGTGTGTTGTAGGTATATCAATATTTAAGATGACCACCAAAACTGTGATTTCTAAAAGTTACCTGTCAAGCATACTCTTCCACCCTCCCTTCCCTTCTCTCTCCCTCCCCCTCTCTCTTTCTCTTTCCATTCCTCTTCCCTACATACTCCCTTGTCACTAAAGTATATAATGATTCATCATCATCAAGTGCCATGCCAATAAGCATGAGCAGTCATGTTTTGCCATCTCACACAATCACCAGTCATGGATCAGCTCTGTGTTCATATCTCGACCATACCAGGTGGCCAAGCCATCCAGGTATTTACTTCTCTGCCTTCCTTTTGTTCTCTTCCCTTCAATTTTGCCAGTTGTCACCAAGTTCTCCAATTTATATCTTCTCATAACGTGTCCGAAAAATTCTGACTGCCTACGTCTAATTTCTCTAATCAGTTTACGGTTTTCATTCATTTCTTGAAGGACTTGTTCAGTGGTTTTTCTGTCTATCCATGGTATTCTTTGCATCCTCCTTAGAAACCACATGATGGTTCCGTCGCCCTGCTACTGAGTGAGTGCGTGGGCGACACTGTGAGCTGTGAAATTTGCATGGAATGCTTTTACATGTGTCCTGTACAGTGACCTGCATGTTCGGAACAATGGCTACTGGCTGTTGCTGAATTTACTAATTTGCCTTTTCGGTTCACGAGTGCATTTTTCAAAAGACTCCTGGGAGTCTGCGCTGAAGCTGCGGAGTTCGTGCTTTGTGCGACGCTTCTGGCGGATAGCCCTGCAGTAAAAGACTGAGCCATGTGAGAAAACCCGGGTCAATGAGGTCTTTTTGGTGACTGCTGAGTCCATCGACAATGAACTGTGGTTTTTGTGGATGAATTGTTGTGTTGGCATTCTGGTGGTGGCATTATGCACAGTGTACCTGTGCGGGCTGTTGGATTGCAGAGACTCCTGTCTATTCCACTTTTCATATTGAACAGTGGGGAGCATTTTGTATGATATTCACTGGCACAGGAATGGAGCATAATGGGGATGATCCTTTGCCATGAAGTTGGAACCTCGACTAACTAACTCAGAAACTACATATCCACAGCCATCAGATGTTTTCAGCTTGTCAAATAATTAGTTAGTTAGTCGCAGTTCCAACTTCACAGCAACGGGTTGTCCCCATTATGCTCCATTCCTGTGTCAGTGAATATCACACAAAACGCTCCCCACTGCCCAATGTGAAAAGTGGAAAAGACAGGAGTCTCAAATTGTCAAATAATGAATGGTGTAATGGCTCTGTGGCAAAGGAGTTAGGGACGCAGTTTGTAATCCTGCATACCCACATTCGAAACACAGCCGTGTTAGTTTTTTATGAAATGGTATAGGTCCCGGGCGTTCAGAAAGCAATGACAAATTACTGAACGTAAACTTGCCCAGGAATCACGAACAGCCAAAAAATGCTGGGGTTGACTGCTACGTCCATTTAAAGGACATTCAACGAACTTTTTAACCATATGTCCCAAAAGAGCAGACAGCAACTTACCTCTTGTATGGCGTTCTTAATGCTCTGCTGGACAGCCTCTTCCATACTCATGATGGTCTGAATGTATTCATGTTTATTATCACAGTTGATGGCCACGTTAAGCACCAGCTGCAGCAGGCGGCCCAGCTCTCGGGCATCTGCATGCTCAGCTGCAGTAGTGAGGACAGGAAAACATATACAGCATGTGCAAGAAACAAATTATACAGCTCTGACGCTTGGACTTTCAACAACAACAACAACAAACAACAATTAAAAATAAAAACAGATTAAAAGAACTCGGAGGCTTTTGAGATTAGGTGTTTTTGCAGGAAGCAGAGTGTGCTGGACAGGAAAGGGATCAAATAAATTCTTAGACATTGGGGAAAATAACAACTATCGAAAAATATATTAGCATTTGGCCATCTTGGCTTGAGAACAAAATGAATGGAATGTTTCGTGTGGAATGGCTAACCTCGCTTCAGAGGTCAAACTGTAAGAATTGTATGGATTTTTTGCCCTGGCCATGCGGGAATGCGGGAGAATAAACAGGCTGATAGGCTGAAAGGGAATGCACCTCTTGATGGTAGATTACCTATGGACAACGAGAGGTGGTCATGTGCCTGTGGGACCACGAAGGTCTACTACTGGAAATACTGAAGGGCAAAATGCATAGCATGAGAGAAAACAACAACTGCATTACACAAGCATGCAAGGACATTGCGGCTCAGACTAGCTAATCTGAAGGCAACTGCAAGAAGAGGGGACAGAGGTAGGACATGATAAGACAACTGCAACAGGAGTCTTTGAGTTTTCAGTGTTAACGTTTTAATTAGTTGTTTTTTTTTTTTTTTTTAGTTTTAAACTAAACTGATGTTTCAAAGAACAATTAATAATTTTACAAAAACAAAGACAATTCCCATGGCAGGAACCCACTGCGAGTATGTGAAGTGTTAAGACTATCACATTTTATAGGCCTGAGAGTATGGAGCAATAGGAGGCCAGTCTTTACCTCCTGTAGGGAATCCCCAGAGCTGACACAAACTCTCGTTCTACAATGCCCTTGCCTCTGTCAGTGTAATGCCCTAACCCAGTGGTTCTCAACCTTTTTTGGCACATGCACCCCTTCACCATATGTTCAGAATGTCATTCCCCCCTCCCCCTTCATATTTCCTCCCTATAAATCCCCCCCCCCCCCAACCTAGACAGTATACATAAAAAAATGGAAGCTAAATTTAATCACACATACTAAAACAAGTCTAGACATCTACAAAAAACTTGATTTGCAGGTCTGCTTATGTTATAAAATGATTTCAGAATAGCAAGAAGTACAAAACCGTAATGTATGGAGGGAACAACAATATTAAGTAATTGGCTCTTGTATTAATGTGATCTTGAAATAATCGTAATTCTCCCCCCCCCTCCCCCCCCACCCCCGGAAACCCTAAAATTCCCCTCAGAGGGGGGGGGGAATTCCCCACGGTTGAGAACCACTGCCCTGACCATGACACCAGTGTATCGTCTGTCAATTATTGCCATGACAAAATGATGCAACAAGCTCAGTGATAGCACCTGGCCATTAATGCTAGCCTCCCATAATGAACATATCAATCCCATATACAGGTCTCGTGTACCATAATAGTTAATACTATCAGAGATATTCTACAACAGCAAAGGTTCATGTCACGGAGTGTACCACATCTGGCACAGGAGAGACAACTCCCATGAACACTTAACGACAGGCAAGGACCAGAAGATAACCAGTGTGGTTGCCTTCAGCCCACCAGTGGATAGATGAGACAAGACAAGGTAATACGATACAAGACAAGTTAAGACAAGACAATACAAGACAAGGTATGACAAGACAAAGTAAGACAAGACAAGATAAGGTAAGACAACACAATACAAGACAAGGTAAGACAACACAAGACAAGGTAAGACAACACAAGACAAGTTAATGCAAAACAAGTCAAGACAAGACAATACAAGACAAAGTAAGACAATACAAGACAAAGTAAGACAAGATTAAGTAAGACAATACAAGTCAAAGTAATACAAGACAAAGTAAGATAAGACACAGTAAGACAAGACAATACAAGATAAGCTAAGACAAGAGAAGACTCACCTATAGCAGTGACATCTGGCATCTGAAAGCCCTGCATGGTGACCCCCAAGACCTAACAAAATAAAACAGCCCTTATGTGTATCTTTAGACTTGAACTACATTTATTTCTTTACTGTTACACTTTATTTTACCAACTGCTAGCATTTTGAGAAACCATCATTTGTTATGCCGGATGGCGCAAGTAATCATCTCTCTCCACAAAACCTGTCATGTAAGTCCCTGATAAGTTCAATATTTTACAATCTTTAATGCCACTACGCCAACTCATCCAGCATTTTCTCCTCCACAAACACCTGTTGCCTGTATTTTGATAAGTTCTATAGATGACAATCTTCTGTGTGATTTTGTCAACTCATCCAATATTTTTGCCTGCCTCTAGTACCTCCAGTATTGCTGTATGTCATATTCTCCACACATTCTCTTCTCAAACATAACCAAAAAATTAGGAATGACTTCCTCAAATATTAGTAATCATATGTTCTTGTTAAATACCCCTTCACTGGTTGGATATTTGAGATAATAATAAATGATAAAACAAATCAAAAATAGATAACAGTTAAAAAAAAGTAAAACACCTCAATTAACAAACCATTAAGTTGCATGCATGACAACATGGTACTGGGTCAAAGGCGAGGGCCCAAGAGCTGCCGGATCTATAATAACAACATAGCAATACAAACCAGTAAGGCATATTGTGGATATGGCACCCATACTTTACATCTGGGTATTGAGTTGCAGTGTGCTATGGGACACATGTTGTTTGTATATCGAGAATAATGGTGACTATTCATTTCATCCAGTGGGGGTTGAAAGTATGGAACTGTGAGTTACAAGATGGCCGATAAGGCCTATTTTGGCTCAGGGGACAACGCAATGCTTAAAACCTGTGGAGGGAACATGACTAGCCTAGACCTAATCATCGACAGCTCATATGAGCTGCTGGATAATGACCTGGTGTAGCATCAAGACAGGTGAGATGCCCGTCTTGCCAGACACATAAAGGATGGGAGAGGGGTAGGTATGTAGGTTTGTGTGTGTAGGAGTGAATGAGTGAGTAGAGTATGTGTGGCGAGAATGAGTGAGTGAGTGAGTGAGTGAGTGAGCGAGCGATAAAGTGGAGTGTGTGTGTGGGGAAGAGAGAGAGAGAGAGAGAGAGAGAGAGAGAGAGAGAGAGAGAGAGAGAGAGAGAGAAAGAGAGAGAACAAGAGAGAGAGAGAGAGAGAGAGAGAGAGAGAGTATGGACTATGTGACAACCTTTTACATTCATCAATCTGGCCATCTGTCTGTGATTTGTTCTAAATGAATATTTAAAAGCCTTCCTCATTACTATTTTCCACTGCCCACATCACTTCTTGTCAAGAAAACAGATGAGATCTACTATGTTTTCCACAGCTACTACTGGGAGTGTTTTTGTTTCCAACATCTATTCCGAAATCCAGAGAAAACTGAGTTCAAAGTTCACTTTTTTGTCGTTATTGGGTGCAGAGATCTTTGTTACAGTTATCCCATCACTTCATTAAAACAAAATTTGTGATTGGTCACAATTATAAGCCTTTCATTATAAGATGTAACCTTCTCATGTCCCATAAAAGTGAAAATGCACCCACCACCAGACCCAAACAACAGGACCATAAGCTTCATACACAGGCTATTTACTGGAATTTAGTTCCTTTTTCACTGTTTATTGTGATTGTAAGCAAACAACATAATACTTACAAGACTGTCAGAACTGCCACTCAACTGTGTCCCAAGTTCAACAAAGCTAAGATATTATGGACTGAGGGTTCAGAGTAACCATAATCAGACCTAAACACTGGGACTTCTGGCTAAATAAATGGACTATTTACTGGAACTTCATTGTTTTATAGTGTTTATTGTGGCTGTAAACAAAAGTTAGTTGCATATCCTTTACAGGATGCCACAGGCAACCCCAGCATTTATTGGCTGTTTGTGATGTATTGGCAAATTTACTGTCAGTAGATGCCATTGCTGTAAACAAACAATATCTTCAAGACTGTCAGAACTGTCACTCATCTGTGCCCCACGACAATGAGGATTTGAGCTGGTACTCTAACATCACACATACTTTGATCACTTGCATATGTGATGTCTCTACAATGTCATTCATTTGTACTTAATGAGAGAAAGCCTTAACTGATGACATGACAACTTTCAGTCCACTAAACAAACTTACCTCTAAATTATATTCCAGTATTCCTTTCAAGATTTTCTTTAAATTTGTGACCTGAAACAAAAATATTATACATTTTCAGTTACATACATGAATAATTTCACAGTGTTGTATAGTTGGTCCCTCAATCCAATCAATCAGTCAATCAGTCATGTTTATTATTTAATCCAATCAATCAGTCAATAAATTATGTTTATTATTTAATCCAATTAAACAATCAATCATGTGTATTATTTAATCAAATCAATAGGTCAATCAATTATGTTCATTATTAATCCAATCAATGTCTATTATGTTAATTATTTAATCCAATCAATCAGTCATTCAATCATGTGTATTATTTAATAAAATCAATCAATCAATGACTAATGTTTATTATTTATTCAAATCAAGTATTCAGTAATGTTTATTATTTAATCCAATAAATCAGTCAATTATGTTTATTATTAAGCCATTCAATCAGTCAATTAATTATGTTTTATTTTACCAAATCAATCAGTCAAGCAATCATGTTTATTATTTAAAACAATCAATCAGTCAATCATGTTTATTATTTAATCTAATCAATCAATCATGTGTATTATTTAATCCAATCAATCAGTCAATCAGTCATGTTTATTATTTAATCTAATCAATTAATCATGTTTTTATTTAATTCAATCAATCATTCAAGCAATTATGTTTATTATTTAATCCAATAAATCAGTCAACCAATCATGTTTATTATTTAATCCAATCAATCAATCATGTTCATTATTTAACCCAGTCAATCAATCATGTTTGTTATTTAATCCAATCAATCATGCATATTATTTATCCAATCAATCATTCATGTTTATTATTTAACCCAATCAATCAATCATGTTTATTATTTAATCCAATCAATCAATCATGTTTATTATTTAATCCAATCAATCAGTCAGTCAATCATATTTATTATTTAATCCAATCAATCATGCCTATTGCAGTGAAAACTGCTCAATCAATGAAGCAGAGACTGTTGCAAAAAGAGCTGCCACTGAGCTGCTATATTAGCAATTCGTGGAGCTAAAGTCAAGGGTGTAGAGATTTCCAGTGATACTGGGTCTGCCCTGAAGACACCAAAAAATCACTCCATAGGTAAGCAAAGACATCTCTCTAGAAGGAAGCGCAATACACAACTTAATGGTATTCCACTCCATAATTATTATATTAAGCTTCACTGTGATCTTATGTGAAATGTGAAGACCAATAGACTTGCTAAAGAAGGAGCCACAAAACAGCAAGGCAATACAACTTTTATAATGACAACAAATTCTTAAGAACAACATAAGAGAAGGCGAGCTGAACAGATGGGCACAGGGAACACCAGGCTACGCTCATTTTAAGGAACTGTCCCAACCATAAGCCAATGACAACATCAATAGCCTAAGATGAAAAATACCAGTCAAATTTTCCAGTTTGAAATAAGGCATGCTAGAGTCAAAAGCTGCTAAAACTATAAATCCACAGCATGCACAAATTGTTCTCACACTTATAAAACAACTGACCAAACCCCTCTTCAAGTGCCCTATACTTTCAACTACCAGGACAAATCTGCCACAGCTGTCTCGGCAGTTACCATCCATTCATCCGTCATGTGCCATGCTGATAAGCATGGGCGGTCATGTTTTGCCATTTCACTCGATCACCAGAGTCGTGGATCAGCTCCATGTTTCTGTCTCGACCATGCCATGTGGCCAAGCCATCCAGGTATTTAATTCTTGATCTTCCCTTTGATCTCCTCCCTTTGATCTTGCCAGTTGTCATCAAGTTCTCCAATTCATTTCTTCTCATAACATGCCAAAAAAATTGTGACGGTCTACGTCTAATGTCTCTAATCAGTTTACGATCTTCATTTGTTTCTTGTAGGACTTGTTCATTGGTTTTTCTGTCTGTCCATGGTTTTCTTTGCATTTTCCTCACAAACCACATTTCCACAGCCATCAGATATTTTTCAGCTTGTCTGCTCATTGTCCACGCTTCACACCCATATAAAAGTATAGGTTCTATGTAGCACTTCAATACTCTTTTTCTCGTTTCAATTGATATCTTTTTATTGGTCAGTATGTTTTTCATCTTGCAATAGGCTACCTTCGCCATGGCAATTCTTGTTCTAATCTCTTCAAGGTATCTCCCATCAGATCTTATGACTGTTCCGAGATAGCTGTACCGATTAACTTGTTTAAGAATATGCCCATTTACTTGTATATTACATTGTGGTATTTCTTCCTTCCTAGTGATGACCATAATCTGTGTCTTCTTACAATTCAACTGTGTGGATTCCTACAATCTGCAACCAAGGGTAGACAACATAGAGCACTGCAAACAACAAGTCATGTACTAAATTAAGATGGAGAAAACCACTGTTAGGTTATTATCTTCCACAGAAAACATAAAGTGTTGATGTTTACTAGCTGTAGTGTTCTGATGACTGTCTATATTTGTGTAATTTTTACAACAAACCTTGAGCCGCCAATTGCTGACATCTTCAAATTTGATCTTTGACAGCCACGTCTGGGTAAAAAAGTTAGGTGCTCTGGTGAAAAACAAAAACATATAAACTATTACCACAATTCAAGCATGGCACAAGGATTTGAATCTGTATTGTAATTTAAAATTTGGTGGAACTGCGGTAAAGCTGTGAAAGTTTAAACAATATAAAATGACACAAAGTAGTACAGCTTTACATAACAGAGTTACGACACATACAGAACGTTGCGGCGGTTAGCCTTCATCAGCAAACAAACACATTCACAAACACAACATACAGTCAAGGAAAACTCCTGTGACTACATTAGAAGGTGATGACAGGACGAGAGGAACAAATGCATAGAAAAATGGAAGCAATGAAGAGAAAATGGGAATTGAAAAAAATGTTAATTGAAAAGAATGTTAGTCGAAGAAAATGTTTAATAGGAAAACTGTTTATAGAGAAAAAAAACTGCATACTCACCTCACGTACGGATCTACAAATGACCACGGAAATTTCGGGTGTATCTACACACGGCGCCTGATGCCACGGCCCAGCGAGCACATAGAAAGAAGGGGGCGGGGCAGGAGGCGTGCAAAATCGACCACGACCCCATTGTGCCGCTGGTCCGGGTGGACCTGTGCGCATGAACACGCGCACACACACAGACACACTTCAACAGACAAAATGCTAGTGTATGTGGACATATGTACAGTCTATGCAAGAAGAGAGAGAGAGAGAGAGAGAGAGAGAGAGAGGAGAGCGAGAGAGAGAGAGACAGACAGAGAGAGAGACAGAGAGAGACAGAGAGAGGAAAAGTGAACTGTGTCTAACATCTCTGCCACTTATATTCAAAAGGAAAGAAAATTGCAATGTAAAAGATCATGATACATTTATCTGCTTGACACTTAAATGCCAGGTTTTGATTATACGAGGGCGAGTCAATAAGTAAGTCAAACAGTTCTGTAGGATGGCAGGTAAATGTAGTTGGTATTTTCTGCAGGTGACATTAGGTGACAGCAACATCGAACTTTATATTCCCGTTCGTCAGGTGGCGCTAGTATCTCAGGCGCATGTGCAGCGCATAAACAAAATGGCGTCTGTACTTATGGAGTGTACAACCAAAGAGCAATGTGATGCTGTGCGTTTTTTGTGGGCAAAAGGACTGCCTGCAAAGGACATTCATAAGGAAATGCTTCCGGTTTATGCTGACAAATGTTTGTCCCGTAAAGCGGTGCATAGCTGGGTAGACAAATTTTCTCAAGGATGCTCTAAAATTGTTGATGAAATCCGATCTGGTCGTCCTGTTGAGATTGCAACAGAAGCATCCGTGCAGCGGGTGGAGAAGATGATTAGAGGTAACAGGCGAGTAACGATAGACTCTGTAGCATCTGCAATAGAGTGCTCACATGGTTCAGCATACAGCATAATGCATGATTGATTGAAATTTAAGAAAGTGTGCTCAAGGTGGGTACCCAGATAATTGAAGGAGGAACACAAAATGAACAGATTTGGCCTGTCCTTGCATCATCTCTTTCGATATGAAGATGAAGGAGAAGACATGCTGAACAGGATTGTTACTGGGGATGAATCATGGGTGCATCACTACCAGCCCAAATAAAAGCGTGATTCAATGCAATGGAAACATCCTTCTTTGTTTTGTGTCCAAAAGTTCAAGGTTACGCCATCAGCATGGAAGGTTATGCTGACAGTGTTCTGGGATTGTCAAGGAGTGTTTTAACCAATTTCAAAAAGTAAGGTGACAATGTGAGTTCTAAATCGTACTGTGAAGTTCTATCGATGCTTCATGATTCAATTCGAAGAAAACGTCCAGGATTGCTGACTAGAGGAGTGTTGCTTCTACATGACAATTCAAGACCACATACGGCTCGATTAACTCAGGAGAAAATTAACCAACTAAGGTGGGAAATTCCGGAACATCCACCTTACAGCCCTGACTTAGCCCCTAGCGATTTCCACCTTTTTAGTCCACTGAAAACCCACCTTGGCAGGAGACATTTTGTGAATGGCGCCGAAGTTGAATGCGAAGTCTCCCCCGATGTGTCTCCACCTTGCCGTGGTGGAGGATCTTGCGTGTCCCATCGACCCCATGTGCTTGCCGATGGGTGAAAACTACATATCGGACGGCTCGTGGGATAGGGACCAGACTAAGAGAGACACAACCTGCTGCTCTGCAGGTAAGACTGAGGATAGCAGTCAAAATCAGGCAAACGATCCCTAAATCTCAGTCCGGGCATAACCTCTAAGGCTCCCATCCGAGGTGTATAGCTGAACGTCTCTAAGCCATAAACTCTCGGAAGTGAGAGCCTGGCCGACACAAACCTACATCAAAATTGTGATGATGTGCTGAGAACGCTATATGCTCGGCGCAGATTCGTTTGATGGCTCTTAGCTGGGGTATAAGAGGTATCCCCGGATGAAAGGGCCTGACCGTTACTCGCCCACAGACGCACGGAGGTAAGGTGCTGAGCCGGCAGCACATGTAGCCTACCTCGTGAGTGAGAACAAAAGGTGGAAAAACACCTCGGTCGCACGTCTCGCAGACGTCCGATAGTCTGTAGCCACACTCATGGAGTGAGTGTAGTCAAAGGTGGAAAATTGTCTCGTTGACACGAAATGGAACGCCTGTCTTGGGAATCCATTACGTGGCAGCCCGAAGCGAAAGCTTGCTGTGTGGAAGCCGAAACAAGAGTCTCGAAACCCGAGGAAGGCTAACCTCATTAAAAAATGCCCGCCAGAAGCCGGAAGTGTCGTCCTACGGGTGGCAAACTAAAAATTGACACTACGCATTTACGTCTGAGTGAAATGTCTCGTCCGAATGTCTCTCGTGCTAGGAACAGCTCTGACTACCTAGTTTCCGAATGCCGCTCTTGTTCGGAACAGCTCTGACTAGGTAGTTTTCCGAATGTCTGTCGTGCCTGGAACAGCTCTGACGGGCGCAACGACAAGCACATGTCCGAAAACTCGCTGAGTGGATACCGTCTGCAAACCTGTCTGGTTTGTGCGGGAATGGCCCGGGGCAAACGAAATGACCAATATATTGAAGTGAGGATTTAAAGCAGCCATCAGCAGGACGTGACGATTCCCTCGGCTAGCCCAGAACCAGGGCGTTATGTGTCGGCCCTGCAACTATGGAAGCAACCTTGGATGGCGGAAAATGATATGGACTGTCCCTGCCTTCCTTTGAGGGATGACCGTTGTCTTCGACCGTTCTAACTTGGCCAGCATGGTCGTAGATGGCACCACAAAAGTGAGAGTCTCCCAGGAATGCTACCTGGTCAAAAAAGCACGCTAAAGTCGATGTGTTGGCCTACGGGTTTCGGCCCAAGGGCGCATAACAGACACACCGCAATCACATTTGAAAAAACACTCCGGATGAACGAAAAGAAGAATGCGAAGTGAAAACGTGGTTTAGAAAACAGAGCATGCAGTTATATGCAGCGGTTTGGGAGGACTGATAAAACAATGGGATAAGTGCATCAATGTTGGTGGAAATTATGTTGAGAAATAAATGTATAAAAATAAATTGGTTTCAAGTTGTTATCATATTTAGTTAATTTTCTACAGCCATCCGTGACTTACTTATTGACTTCCCCTCATAGTTTCTACTCAGAACAGAAGAAGAAAGACAGTGAAAAGTCTTCTCCATTGATTATCTGAGATAACAGCCTTTATCGTCAACCATATCATTAAAAACCAATAAAGAGTGTCTGATGACAGTTTTCACAAAGATCAATAGTAAAGATCAATAGTCAATTAAAGATAAAATGGTGCATCTTCAATCTTACCAAGTAAATGTCATTACAGAGAATACAATGCAATCAGGATTCATGTGCTACTTCACATATTCCAGGTTACAGGAAGGTGATATGAGATGCTCAGTTTCTTTCTTTTCCATATTTTCCCTCCCGAGCTAAATACAAAGCAAATTACCCATTTTATTACTCAGCGCATTGAACTATAGACTGTGACCCGATTTTGGTTGCAGGTTTTAAACCACCACATAGCCACAACTGTCAATTACGCTAACAGTTCAGGTAAATGGTTGTTCATTATCTTTATAATAATGCTAAAATGTGGAGTGGAACTGGCAAACAGCTACAGAAATATGCTATATAAAGATCTAACACTGTCCGGACAACTCTATTTAATATAAACAAGCAAATAACTGCTTATAGTAATCATATTGCCTTCGCAGTTTTAATTTAGCAATTCTGGGGTCTGCTAGCAGAACTGAAAGGATAACAGAGGTACAAAGCTATGTCACAGTCTAGTTAGCATATCAGTGTCAATCATCAGTATAATAAGCCAAGAAAATGGGTCAACAGGCAAGGTGAATGCCTGTACAGTTTATACAACTAAAAACATCAGGTACAGACAGCCGGCTTGTGAAAAGCTTGACAACATGATGATTTCACCGTAAACTGTCTGTTAAGGTAATACAAAGTGAAAGAATGTGATTGTATTTGACCAAGTGCAGAGTGGATTCATGACTCTCTATTGTTATGTGCTGACAGGATTACCGTCTCAGATCACAAGTTAAGCATTCCTGTTTTTTAATCTGTGTTTGGTTGTTTAGCGGGCATGTTAGTGTGTAGTCACTAGGGGGCTATGTCACAAGGGTTCGACACCTGCATTTCAGATTCTGTCACACCTAATATCATGAGGGTTCAACACCTGCATTTCCAATTCTGTCACACTTAACGTCATAAGAGTTCGACACCTGCACATCAGATTCTGTCACATCTAATGTCATGAGGTTTCGACACCTGCACGTCCAATTCTGTCACACCAAATGTCACGAGGTTTTGACACCTGCGCGTCCAATTCTGTCACGAGGATTCGACTCCCGTGCTCCACATCCACTAAAGTGAGGGAAAGACTAACTATCTATTCTTCTGTGCAAATAGGCCCACAAAATGTGATGGTCCTAGCACATCACAAACCCACAAAATGTGACTATCCTAGCACATCACAGGCCCATAAAATGTAATGGTCCTAGCACATCACAGGCCCATAAAATGTGATGGTCCTAGCACATCATAGGCCCATGAAATGTGATGGTCCTAGCACATCACAGGCCCACAAAATGTGATGGTCCTAGCACATCACAGGCCCACAAAATGTAATGGTCCTAGCACATCACAGGCCCACAAAATGTGATGGTCCTAGCACATCACAGGCCCACAAAATGTAATGGTCCTAGCACATCACAGGCCCACAAAATGTAATGGTCCTAGCACATCACAGACCCATAACAGGTTCCTGATGTGGGACTTAAAACAACAAGCTTTTCTTGCTCACTGATGAAGACTTTGGTGGAAACTTTTGTCTGTATTTGTTTGTGTTTCTTTTAACCAAGCTTCCTAGTCATATATTGAGGTCAGCATGGCCTAATGGATGTTCTTAAACATCCGGTGTGCTGATGCCAAGGATAAGGGGTTCAACCCCTACACCGGACAGTTGGACTAAAATGTTTGACTTATTGTCCTTGTCTTGGGGACATAAACTGCAAGTAGCTCTGAAGTCGGAGTGGGTTTGCTTGATGGTGAGGGACACTGTTAATAGGGAAAGCTAATCCACATGCAAAATTCAGTCCGTCACTACTACAGGGTGTATTTTTAATGACTGTGCAGTGTTTGGAAATATTGCCGGTCCAAGTTTTGTATTTACCTATTATGTTGCATGAACTTTACAGAGGGTGAATACAAAACTTGGACCGGCAATATTTTCAAACACTGCAGTCATTAAAAATACACCCTATAGAAGTAGTGTGTATGAACTACGCTTGAGTTCAAAGCGAGCGAGAGCAAAAACAAATATTTATACTAATGTGGCATTCGTTATTATGAGCTTGGTGAGTTTGAACACCCATATCACAGAGGCAGTGGGAAGCTGTTATCCAACGGGTGATATACTGTGTATAAGAGTCAAGGAGATCATATACACTTGTTATGTACCAGTTAGCTGAGTAGGGTAAGAGAGTTCCATGCAAGTTTAAGCACTGACTTGTTTCTGTATGAGCTATGGTGCTGCAGTAGTACAGTCATAGCTATAAACCTGGTGCAGCTGAATGCCTCATGTCTTTATCACCTGTCATGGTAATTGTGATCATTCTATGAGACATCACAATACAAGGTAGAGAACCCTACAGCCTGAAATATCATGGCAGTTCACTTGTGTGTGCTGTCATCACCTAGTATGCAGATTCAGCATCATCATGTGCCATGGTGGTAAGCATGGGCAGTGATGGTTCGCCATCCCACATAATCCCCAGTCTTGGATCAGATCTGTGTTCTTGCCCCGATAATGCCACATGGCCAAGCTATCTGGGTAATTATACCTTTGTCTTTCCCTTGCTCTTTTCCCATCAATTGTTCTGGGTGTCACTGAGTTTTCCAGTTTACTGTACCGGCCAATATTACATATGATTGTACCTCCAATTAATCTGTGTATTCTTCTTCTGCACTTTAGCCCTTGTTGGAGTATAGGTCCTCAAACTAACTGTTGCTGTCTCCTGCAGCTTGTTCCATGTCCTCATCATATTCATCTCTTGTTTCTAGTTCTCTTTCCATCTTACATGGTCCTATGGTTCTAAGGTCTTATTCCATCTTCTCTTTTCATGTATAGTTCAAACATTCCAGGTGCCAATTCTGAAGATTTGCCTTCTTCGTGAAGCGCCCCATTTCCACTTGGTAGGCTTATTTATCCTTTGTTCTTAATCGTGATGTTTGTTTCAATGCTGGTTGAATTTTCAAGTTTTCTTCAGGTTGGGGAAGCCAGCCCCAAGCAACCCTCCTTAAATGCCTCTTATGACTTGCATAATAGATTACCATGTTACTATTCTTTGCTTCTCTTAAGGATCCCCGACAACACAAGAGCAAATCTTTACATTAATCATGTTGAAAACCCATGTCTCAATGGTTGCCAGACAGGTATCCTAACCTCTCGACCTCCACTGTTAATAAACAGCAGGCATGTCATAAAGCTGTTCATGCATTCTATGAACAGAATTTAACCTCCATATTTTTATAGGGCATATACATCATTCATGTACAAGTGTCACTCTGGTATGTCTGGCAGGCAGGAGCAACTTGACACAGTCATTTCTGTGTGCCACACTGCATTGATCATCACAATGAAACATTTATAGATGACAATAAGAACACAGACATGCAGCAACATCAGTTAACTATCCCAGCAACATCAGTTAACAATCCCAGCAACAACATCAGTTAACAATCCCAGCACCAACATCAGTCAACAACATCAGTTAACTATCCCAGCAACAAAATCAGTTAACAATCCCAGCAACATCATCAGTTAACAATCCCAGCAACAACATCAGTCAACAACATCAATTTAACAATCCCAGCAACAACATCAGTTAACAATCCCAGCAACATCAGTTAATCCCAGCAACATCAGTTAACAATCCCAGCAACATCAGTTAACAATTCCAGCAACAGCATCAATTAACAACCCAGCAACAATATCAGTTAACTATCCCAGCAACAATATCAGTTAACTATCCCAGCAACAACATTAGTTAACTATCCCAGCAACGATATCAGTTAACTATCCCAGCAACAACATCAGTTAACTATCCCAGCAACAACATCAGTTAACAATTCCAGCAACAGCATCAGTTAACTATCCCAGTAACAACATCAGTTAATCCAGCAGTTAATAATCCTAGCAACATTAGTTAACTATCCCAGTAACAACATCAGTTAACAATCCCAGCAAAAACATCAGTTAACAATCCCCATATTACAAACATATCTTCTCAGATATTATGACGACTGCTATTGCAGTAAAGTATTCCCAACCAAGCTACAAGGTTGCCCATTCACAACTGAACAAATGATGCATGTGATTCTGCAACTTTGTCCAGACTGCAAGAGCATCAAGTCAAATGGAGTACAGCAACATGCTGGAAGCCAAAGAAGAATAGTCAGAAGAAGAATACCTCTTGTATTTCAATCATACCATCACAATGCACAACACATAAGCTTACATGGAGCTCAATGCCTGTGATATAGCCACTCCATCACTGAGGTCTGCCGGGGTACTGTGTGGAGCATCAGGCGAAAGAGTCTCCAGCTGTGGAAGAAAAACATGTAAATATCAACATGATAAAGCTCATATTTTGTTTGTTTTTTCCATTTCAATAAGATCAGAATGGATTCACAAAATATGACGAGAAAGGTGAAGAGGACATGTTTCTGACAGTGGCAGACTTCCATACAACAATAAAATAGAAAGCTTCTTAAAAGGCATGACTCTTACAAAAACCCAAACTGGGACTGATATTGAGGGAAGTCAAGCAAGAAGTAGGCATATCACCAAGTAGAAGATATCACCAAGAGATGTATCACCACAGCACAAGAGAAAGTCTCGTAGATCAATTGCAAATGCCTTTGCTTTTTTTAAAAATATGAATAACCAAGAAACAGGGTGAATAGAGGACACTACACCATTACATATACTTACTGTTCACAGACAAAACCTTTTATCGTGTAAGAGTTGAAACTTAAATGGCACTAGTAGTAAGTACAGCTTTTTTACATGCTATAAAGGCATCTAAGGGAACTGATATCTTCTTCTTCTTCTTCTGCTGCGTTCATCCGGAGTTTTTTTGTGTGGACATGATTGCGTTGTGCCTGTTTATAGCAGAGCTGTGTTCTTGCGCCGTTAGGCCGACACATCCGACTTCTGCGGGCATTTGTTGACCGTGTTAATTTTCCCGGGGGGACCTGATATTAGGTCCTGGTGACTGGACTGCACACAAACAGTAATGTGGCCAGTGGCGGCTATATTAACTTTATAAATATAATTTTCTGGTAGGAGAAATCATTTCCAGGCATTGAGACATATTCGATATATGGTTGTAATCTCATATTGTATAGACCAACTGATGGGTGATATCAATACCATGCTGGCTGCCTACTCTTCTATTAACATTTACTGGTACCTATTTTAAGCTGGGTCAACCTGGGTGCCCAGGTCAATGTTTTTTTTAATATCCACTCAATGGTGATTCGAACACACGACCACTGGGTCGGCAGGTAAACATACTAGTTACTGTGCTACCTTGGCTCCCTTTTTTTGGCCATACACTCACATTAGTTTTATTGAATCTTGACTCTTATCTTTATTTTGTTTATGCTGACTGTGATACAGGATTAATACAATTAGATCTGTTTCTCTATCTCTAAAGACTATCTACTCTTTCTTCTTCTCCCTTATTCATGGTTAAAAGGATGTTGGCTGTACTGTGTTCATTAACAATGAAGACGTGATACCTTTCAGCTCTAATACATTTTTTGCGCATTTCAGCTGACACATCTTACTAAAATACAACATTTCTTTGATTAACATCTGCCTTCAAAGTTCAGTCCATACTTTCTAGGCCAGAACTGAGTAGTGCTGTCTGTTTGCAGGATGAATGACCCCATGGAGTATGGCCTTGGCCTTGTATGGATCACTGACTAAAACACCCAAGTTATGTTATCAGATATGCTCTGGAAAGGAACCTACAGAGAAACAGTTTACATACTATCCTTTTCTACATTTTTAATAATCTTCCTGCCCACACCAAGAATCATATAAGGTTTTCTGGAGTTCACAGGCAACTTTGTGTTATGAAGACAATTCAGATCACACTGCTACTGTTTATTTTCTGCTACGGGAGCTGAGTAGTCTCGAGGTATGGTGCCTCGAGTGCTGGAGGTCCCAGGTTCAAGCCACGGTGAGGGCCAGGATGTTTTCATGTGGACTTCTAGTAACAAAATGTCCCCTGGTCTCTGGGTAGTGAGATCGGATGCCCGTGTGTACTGTTGTGCACGTAAAAAATCCCTTGGCAGTTGGAAATCGAAAAAGAGTAGCCTAACAGCGCTGCAGGGCACAATTTTGAGTTAAACATTTACCCAAAGTATTTCAGGATTCTCGCTGGTGCTACGGAGTTCGTGCACTGAGCTGAGATTCTCCGGACTCAGGCTTGAGTTAGGAGTAGAACGGAGCACTTATTGGTTACATCCGTGTGCTGTGATGTAGATCCGTCGACTAAACTAAACTAAACTTATATTCATTAATTTCTCTGGAGGTCTGCATGGCTGAATGGATAAGAGCACTCATTCTTAAGCATCCTGTGTGCTGATTCTGAGGCAGCGAGTTCAACTCCCACACTGGTCAACTGAACTAAAGTGTTGACTTTGCATCCTTGACTTGGGGACATAAATTATAAATACCTCAGAAGATGGTGGCCTGATGACGAGGGACACTGATAACGGAGAAAGCTAATACAAGTACACCCACACACAAATCATTCCAATGCACAAGAAGTAGTAGCTTGTGTACGAACTATGCTTGACTTTAAAGAGAGCAAACGCAAAAACAAATGTAATTTCTCTTATTACTTTAATACATACACGTATGTATGTTCACATCTGTTCCTTTCATCTGAGTATATAATCTAGATTAGATTAGAAAGTGGTTGTAGATTCCAAAATAGTACCTAGTTCCCCCCTCCCATTAATCATGAGGAAATTATTGGCTGGTGGTTTCACGCACTAGTCTATCAACCAGACAGTTGTGGGTGTTGCCTCAGTGGAGACAAGGCTGTGTGAAATTCTGACCAGCATGAACTTTATATCTTTTAACTTTATCTCCCAATGTAGTAGGGGTGCACAGTCGAGCTCTCTGTTGACTTGTTTGTGATTGGTTGTATTTTGCAGCTAAAGTTTGGTACTTCATTTTTAATTCACCACAAACAAACTGCAGTTATTTTTAGCAGTGACCTAGATCTGGTGGGATCGTCAATTCTCTGAATAGGGATATCAGGTTTGTTTGCAGCAAGATGTACCCAAAACCGCATGTCACTGTCTACACAAATGGGCCCCCCAAATATATCAAAGATGAGTGCAGACACAAGAAAAGAAAAGCAGCACAAGATATGGATATACACTTCAAAGGCAGTGAGGGCCCTCCAGGCCCAGAAACATTAATTGTATCCATCGATCGGTCTAGCAGTCAACCATACACTCAATCCGGAAGTGATCAATGACACATTCAATTCATATGATTCTTTATTTCATAGAGTTATTCATGTCACATAAATGACCCTACCCTCATACACAAGTTGCATAGTATATCAGCACATCCCTACACCCACATGGAATCACCCTCATGTCACATGATTTCCCAGAAAATCATGTGATTCCTTTATTTGTGGTGAATTTAAAATGATATACCAAGGTTTTCTACATGGTAAAGTAGCCAGTCTCACATAAACACTTCTTAGCCACCTCTTAAGACATGCATGACAGACACATGAACTAGCATTTTACAAATGCATAGATCTGCATAGAGTGGACACAGAGACATTTTTGTTTTGTTTTTTTGTGCTCGCTTGCTGTGAACTCAAGCGTAGTTCATACACACTGCACTGCTTAATTGCATTTTGCATGTAGATTACCTTTACTTATTAACCATTAACGGAATCCCTCACCATCAGGCGAACCCACTCTGACTTCAGAGGCACTTGTAATTAATGTCCCCAAGTCAAGGACGACAGGTCAACATTTTAGTCCAGCCGCCCGGTGTAGGGGTTGAACCACTTACCTCGGCATCAGCACATCGAGTGTTTAAGAACACGCATTCTTATCCATTCGGCCATGCTGACCTACACACGGAGACTTTTAATGAGGTAGTTTGATTTGAGTACACCTTTTCATGATCTATCCAACTATGCAGGTCTAGTATATGTTTGTTTGTTTTTAAATTAACATTCTACAAATTTTACGATAAAACCTAAATAAAACTGTGAGAAGCCTTCTGAAGAGAAATGGAGAGGTGGGGATAACGACAATTTTGTTAAATTTGCACGAGATAATTAATTAATTATTCGTGATAAGCAGTATTACCCATGTTATAAGGCTGTAGCAGATCTGTTCTCTTTCCTCCATGTCTTTCTCAGCCGTGAACAGTGCTTTCACAAAGAACGATGATCCCTCCACCCAGTTTTGTTCACAATCTTAACGGAAATATTACAAAACACAACACAAGCCAGTCCCTTCTCTGCCGTGAACTGTGACGACCACACTGTTGAAATAGTTCCAGAAAAAAAAGCAATCTAATACTCCTGAGTGTTGAAGATAATGATTCACGCCGTTCCAACACAGAGAAGATTCATAACCAAGCGGCACCTAAAGAAAAACAGTTGTTTTCCTCGATGAAAATGTTTCCTGACTTATCTCGAAGGCCTGCCTTCTGCCATCTTGACTGAGGTCAAGGGGAGTAACTGAAGATTTTCTTCCGGATCAACCAGTGTGTAAGTTTACGCTGTAGTACAGTGGTTCTCAACTGGTGGGGAATATTCTCCACCACCCCCCCCCCCCCGGGAATTTTAGGGTTTTCAGGGGCGGGGGGGGGGGGGGGGTTGAGATTATTTCAAGGTCGCTTTAATACAATAACCGATTACTTGATATTGTTTTTCTCTTCGTACTTTACTATTTATTACTTTATGGTTCTGTACTTCTCCCGCCTTCTGAAATTCGTTTTATAACGTAAGTAGACCCGCAAATCACGTGTTATGTAAACGTTTAGACTTGTTCTAGTATGTGTTATTACATTTAGCTTCCATTTTTACGTATACTGTGTAGGGGCGGGGGGAGATTTATATGGAAGAAATACGAACGGGGGGAATGACATTCTGAACATATCGTGAAGGGGTGCATGGGTCAAGATTATTTCAAGATCGCGTTAATACAAGAACCGATTACTTGATATTGTTTTTCTCTCCGTACTTTATGGTTCTGTACTTCTCGCGCCTTCTGAAAGTCGTTTTATAACGTAAGTAGACCCGCAAATCACGTGTTAGGCCCTATGTAGACGTCTAGACTTGTTCTAGTATGTGTTATTGCATTTAGCTTCCATTTTTACGTATACTGTAGGGGCGGGGGAGGGATTTATATGTAAGAAATACGAAAGTCGGGAATGACATTCTGAATATATGGTGAAGGGGTGCATGAGCCAAAAAAGGTTGAGAACCACTGCTGTAGTATGTTCACTACGACCGGCGCTGTGACATGGATGCAGTGAAAGCGTTTCACTATTCCCATATATATATATATATATATATATATATATATATATATATATATATATATATATATATATATATATATATATATATATATATAGGGTGCGAAATTAGCGGTGGGCGATTTGGGAACAGACCGCTGTGTGTTCATTTAGATGGTTTGCGGCGTCAGTCGTTCAGAAATCAATGGCAAAATAAATTTGAACGTAAAAAATTGCTTCATACATTCAGTAGCATGCCCTTTGCAGAACCTCGCTCCCATAACAACCTGATACACCCATCTAGAGATCGTAACACCAGTCCATTACCCCATATGGATAACAAGCACCTTCGTATTAATAAGCATGCGAGAACAGCAAATTAAAAGAGGTGTGGCCAAACAAGAAAACCGCACAGGAAGCCAAAGAAGATTGATAAACCAACACAGAGCTGGTGTCGTTTGCCGCTACACGCTGCGGGATTTGCTGAGGAGGGGATCCGAGCACTTATGAACTGAATGGTTCGATGTGCAATGAGGATGATCTGTCGAGTAACTAACTAAATAACTAAATAACTAACTAACTAAGTAACTAACTAGCTAGCTAACTAACTAACTAAGCCTGTGAGGGTAAAACCGTGGGCAGCTGCTTTTGCAGCTGACTCAATTCTGAGCCGGTGATGAACCCTAACTATAACTTCTTCTTGAAGTTGAAAGGGGTAGGAGAAGTGATGAAATCGAATCGAATCTGGAGATCATCTGCCACATCCTGCACCCATCTTCTCTTTGGCCTTCCTCGTCCTCTCTTTCCGGCCATATACCCCTCCAGTATTGTTCTTTCCAAACTTTCATGACGTTTCAAGTGACCAAAATATTTCAATTTTCTTTGTTTTATCGTCTTTAGTAGCCAACCTTTTTCACTATTCAAATCTTATCGTATGATTGCATTTGTTCTTTTCTATGTCCAATATATATTTGGAACCCGTCCATTTATATTAAAAGGCGCTGTTCAGTTGTTTCGTGAGTGTCCGAGTCTCACAGGCGTATGTTGCAATGGGAAAGATACATGCTCTTAAAAATCTCATTTTTGTAATTCTATCTGTCCCTTCCACAATTGCCTAGTAAATCCTAAACAGTCAAAATTTCCTTTATTTATTGTGACTTCCTTTTAAAGGACATGCAACTATAGGATGTATTTGTAATGACCGTGCAGTGTTTGAAAATATTGCCGGTCCACGTTTTGTATTCACCCTCTGTAAAGTTCATGCAACATAATAGGTAAATACAAAACTTGGAACGGCAATATTTTCAAACAAAGCACAGGATAGTGGTAATAACGATGTTGATGTTGGTAATGATGTTGATGATGATGATGATGATAATGATGATGATGATGATGATGATGATGATGATGATGATGATGATGATGATGATGATGGTGATGATGATGATGATGATGATGATGATGATGATGATGATGATGATGATGATGATGATGATGATGATGATGATGATGATGATGATGATTTATAACGTCTAGTAATCTATTGATGTCCGTAACGAGTTTCTGCTATGTCTGGGTCGCTTTCAAAACATTTCCAAACAAAGACAAATACAAAGTAAAACATAAAAGCTTCTACAATTCCGAGATTTACTTATAAGATAACTGTCCATGAAGTGTGAAGATCATTGTGCAAATGATATAAAGACACACATACACACCAGCGCATGCATACAGATATACATATAATAGTCTGCCCTTACATGTCTCCATAATAGTTGTATTGATTGCTAAGGGATCTCGGATGTGGTAATAAAGAATACATAATGTGGCAACATGGCGGCAGTTATGTTTGCTGGTGCATAGCGAACCACCGACGTGGGGGAGACGACGGAATAGTCCGGCTGGGAAAGAAGCTGACTTCTCACGGCCGAAGGTGCTAGAATATGTGTGACGGCACGCAGCACCGGGTGCACGATGTTCCCCTCCCTTTGTGAGGGGTGGCTTGGGAGCACGCACAATGCGCGTTTACGAGACAAATGGGAAAACGACCAGAACGTCTCGAAATAGGTTTCGAAATTACAGCAGGAGAAAGACATCCGAAGTCATGACTTCGGTGGACCTGCCCTCAGAGAGTAGAAGGAAGGCAAAAGGCCGAAACATTCCTGGAAGGGGTATCTCTTCTGGCGATCCAAAGAATCTGTCGTGCTTTCAGAATGTTATCGGACCTGCGTGCCCAGTTCTTAACCGTTTGAAAATAAAGTGTGTTCGTTCGTTCTTTCGTTTACTCCGCGGCGGATTATTTATCACTGTTTAGGTGACATTTAAAAAGAACCGGTCCAGCGACGATCAAGGACAGATTATGCATTCATGAATGTTAATGTTTTTCATGCTAACAGAACTAACGTCAACAACACTTGAAGATAAAATAACGTGTGTTTTAAAACGTTAAACAACAACTATGCCTTCTTCTTCTTCTTCTTCTTCTTCTTCTTCTTCTTCTTCCTTCTTCCTTCTTCTTCTTCTTCTTCTTCTTCTTCTTCTTCTTCTTCTTCTTCTTCTTCTTCTTCTTCTTCTTCTTCTTCTTTCTTCTTCTTCTTCTCTTCTTCTTCTTCTTCCTCTTCTTCTTCTTCTTCCTCTTCTTCTTCTTCTCTTCTTCTTCTTCTTCTTCTTCTTCTTCTTCTTCTTCTTCTTCTTCTTCTTCTTCTTCTTCTTCTTCTTCTTCTTCTTCCTCTTCTTCTTCTTCTTCTTCTTCTTCTTCTTCTTCTTCTTCTTCTTCTTCTTCTTCTTCTTCTTCTTCTTCTTCTTCTTCTTCTTCTTCTTCTTCTTCTTCTTCTTCTTCTTCTTCTTCTTCTTCTTCTTCTTCTTCTTCTTCTTCTACTCCTCCTCCTCCTCCTCCTCTTCTTCCTCCTCCTCCTCCTACGGTGCTCTCCAGGGTGGAGTCTTGTCCTCCACACTTTTTCTAATCTTCATCAATGATCTTTTATTAATCTACATCATGGAATTAAAGCGGCAGTGTACGCTGATGACCTGGTTCTATGGAGCACAAATGAAGATGCACCAGTGGCCACCAGAACGCTACAAAGAGCTGTAGATGTATTTGTTGCATGGGCAAATAGATGGTGTGTCAGCATAAACAATGGCAAGTGCTGCACCACCTATTTACCCTCTCTCCAAAACAAAAGGAAGGGATCATCCAGATAAATGGATACCCCTTAGAGAAGATAACGAACCAACATACCTTGGAGTAACATTTGATGGCAGGCTAACATGGAGAAAGCACATCAACAAAGAAGTAGCAAAAGCCAGAATTTAAATAGCCATCCTAAGAAAACTAAGTGGAACCACATGGGGAGCCAGTGGGAAAAGTACTTAGCAAAGTTTATCAACAGAGCATACGACCACACCTGGAATACGGGTCAACCGTGTGGTGTTCAGCGTCAAAAACCACACTACAAGAGCTGGACAAGGTGCAAAATCAAGCACTTAGAGTCACCACAGGAGGGATGAGATCAACCCCTATAGTGGAGATGGAGAAGGCGGGGAGGACACAAGAACAGAGAGCGCAGAGATACGAAAACGCTCATACAAACAGAAACGTTCCTCAGCTTGCCAAGCCACCCTATGAAGAACAGATTTGAAAACTTAGGTATGGGGCGGTTGAAAACCAGGAGTTTTATCCACCAGGCCTAACGACTCTGCAGAGAAACCACCGATCTGCCAACAGTTGGTATTCACCTGAAAACTATTCCAGAGCGAACTCCGTGGAAAGATGAACATAGATTATCACTACAAATCCAGACAAAGTAAGAGGAATATTTGACAAGGAAGAACAAAACAGTGTACAGCGCAGAACAGCCACTCACAGTTTTCTTGATGAAGAATACCCACAGAACCTCTGGATCCGAGTCTACACAGATGAGTCAGCTGTTCGAAATGGAGAAGCTGAAGTGTACATAGAATACCCAAATAATACTAGGGACACAGCCAGAGTACCAACAGGAAAGTACTGCCATAGCTGTGATGATGAAATTGAGGCAATCAAGATAGCAACAGAGAAATTACTAAATACTAGCCATGGTACACAAATGTGGTGCTATTGACAGATGCAAATTCTGTACTTCGTAGCGCTGCTGTCTGAGAAATTGCCAGTACTAAGGACACTACTTTCTGAACTTAGTAGTCAGCATAAGGTCACCATACAGTGGATACCATCCCACCGTGGCATACACGGAAACGACAGAGCTGATCGATTGGCTACGGAAGGAACAAAAGAGGAACACGCCTGATGTGTCCGTTACACACCACCAAAAGAAAAGTATGATCAAATCGGTTAGAAAGCCACCAAAACCTGCTCAAGACGATTACCACATTATGGACAGACCAGAACAAGTCATCATTCTGTGCCTCAGAACAGGACACAATAGATTACGCAACCCCACGTATAGAAAATTCAAGATTGGTGAATCAGCCATGTGCACATGAATGATTGATTGATTTAGGAATCGACATCACAGCATTCGGGGCATTCCCATAAGTGCTCCGTCCCCATCCCCAGCAGCCAGCGAAGAGTTCCAACACTAATAGTACCAGTAGCAATCTGATTATAAGTCCGTCTCGCCTTTCCTCTGAGCGTTGAACGTCGGCCAGATCCCTTCGTCACTCCTCGTTGTCTCATTCTTGCCAGACCATGGTAATCCATTTGCTCCTCCGAGGTGTGCACATACTCCCACAAGGCCGCAACCACGTCTGCCTTGTCATGTATCAATACTCCACCAAGTTCTGCAGAGCCAGCCAATCTGTCCGCCTGTTCATTTCCCAGCACACCGGCATGCCCCGGAGAAAAGATCCAGGCGATGCATGTCACCCGTGACCTCCGAAGCGAAGCAAGCCACTCCGCACGTAGTCTGCCCGTCCTCACCCTCGTTAGAATGCTTTCTGAGTCAGTTACAATCACGATGTGCACATGTGGATTGGTGTCGCAGACAGCAGAGCACATACTCCAAGACTACCCAAAATACAACATATCTAGGCAAACCTTCTGGCCTAGAGAGACGACAATGGAAGATAAACTCTATGGACCACTGAGTGAACTAAAAAAGACAGTTAAATTCATACAAGAGACAACATTGCAGTTATAGACATATTTCAAGCAAAGGAAAGAAGAAGAAGAAACCCTCATATGGTTTGATATCTCCTGTGTCCTGCTCAGGTTTTCCACCCCTGTCCCCAATTCCACTCTCTGTGTGTTTTAGGTCTATCGCTATTTCTTTTCCCCCGTTTATTCCAGGGGAAGGACTGCCCAGTTGTACTATTAACAACTTTTCGCAATGTGTGTCAATCCAACAGCGTCTTTTCCTCACTTATTGATTCTCTGTGATTTGTCTAGTCCTCCCCATGCAGTCAGTGGTGTTTCTGTCACACCATTTGAATCCCTCGGATCAACCGGGTCACTAGTTAATGAAAATGCTGTGTTGTTTTATTTTACGTGTTACCGTTTAAAAAATAAGGGGTTAATGAAACGCAATTTCACAATTTCGGGACATATCGATGTTTCGGTGTTGAGAGGTAGTAGAAGTGCCTGGGGTTCCTTGGCAAAGGCTAATGGTCGACGTTTGGTGCAGGAGAGCCTGGCATATGATACCACAACATCTAGCTTAAGAATGGAGGTGGAGGCAGTCAGTGCAGCTTTCCGCTGGATGGAGAATACGACACACACACACACACACACACACACACATCGTGATTGTAACTGACTCAGAAAGCATGCTGAGTAGGGTGAGGACTGGCAAGCTTCGTGCAGAGTGGCTTGCTTCGCTTCGGAAGTCACGGGTGGCAAGCATCGTCTGGATATTTTCTCCGGTGTTGCTGGTGTGTTGGGGAATGAACAGACAGACAGATTGGCTGGCTGTGCAGAACTTGGTGGAGTATTGATGCATGATAAGGCAGACCTGGTTGCGGCCTTGTGGGAGCACGTGTACACCTCGGAGGAGCAAATGGATTACCATGGTCTGGCAAGAATGCGACAGCGTGGAGTGACGAGGGAATCTGGCCGATGCTCGACGCTTAGAGGAAAGGCGAGACGCACATATAATCAGATTGCTACTGGTACTATTGGGGTTGGAACTCTTCGCTGGCTTCTGAGGATTGGGACGGAGCGCTTATGGGAATGCTCCGAATGCTGTGATGTCGGTTCCTAAATCAATCAATCAATCAATCGCACCGAGAGTTCGAAATCAGAAGCAGATAATTTGGAAGTGGATCGCTTTGCATTGATTTCGGTAGCATTTGCGGTATTGACCGTTCAAAATGTAATGACAAATTACTGAAAGTATAACGCGTTGTAATCACATACAGCCAATAAATTATGGGATCATTACAACGTCTTTAACGGACACATGACTAATTTTTGAATAGGATTAAGCTACAGTAACGGTACATTTGCAGGGAAGGATATTTTTTCTTTCGTCTATCAACATAAAAAGTGCTTTGTCATAGTGCGCAGTGTACTTGCTCGCCAACACAATGGCTCGCAGTTCTCATCACGATAGTAATGGGATTATTTTTTTCAAACCAGCACGGCTAGTGTGCTGACCCAGCTTCATGCAAGAGTAAAAAGGTAAAGGCAGTTTCATTGCAGATACTGTCATTTTAAGCCGTCACCTATTCTATCATCATGATCATCATCTTGCAGTTTTGCAGTCAAGCGTCATAGGGAAGAATAATTGATGATCAAGCGGCCCATTGGGGGTGGGTGGGCCGCACTGGATAGTGTTATTCTGTGTGATTGTACAATGTCTTTGATATCTTCAATCCATTTTCTTCTTGGGCGTCCTCTTGCTCTCGTCGCAGATGATCTTTGATGTAGGGCTAGTGCTGGTAGTTGATGCTGTTGAATTCTAACGAGATGGCCAAACCATTTGCGCTTGTGTCTTTCAGTTTATGTGGCGCAAGGTGTTGATCCCACTGTCTACTTGATAATATTATTTCCTATTCGGTCTCTGATAGTTAAGTTTATCAGCTCTCCTCAGGCATCTCATCTCACAGGTGTTGATTTTGCGTAATTGTGATCTGGATAATGTCCAAGCTTTGCATTGATAGCATAGCATTGGCGTGAAAAAGTTATATATCTGTCGTTTTGCGAACATATGTATATGTATTCTATACAACGTCAAAATGAGCTAGCATGCTCGTTTTATTCTAAGGCCGTCTTTCACATTTCAAAAAAATTATTTGGTACCCATTTTATGCCGACTGTGGCTTAGAGGCAATGAACACGTTTCACACCTCCTCGGCATATCGAGTCGCAGATTCGAAATCACCCGCAGACGATCTTAAACAGGCCGCCTTGCGTTGATTTTGATGGTATGAGTTTATTCACATGTATTGTTTGGCGCTCATAGAAGTAAAAGACCCGCAGAAGTCGGATGTGTCGGCCTAACGGCGCAAGAACGCAGCTCTGCTGTAAACAGGCACAACGCAGTCACATCCGAAAAAAAAAGAAACTCAGGATGAACGCAGAAGAAGAAGAAGAAGAAGAAGAAGAAGAAGAAGAAGAAGAAGAAGAAGAAGCAGCAGCAGCAGCAGCAGCAGCAGCAGCAGCAGCAGCAACAGCAGCAGCAGCAGCAGCAGCAGCAGCAGCAGCAGCAGCAGCAGCAGAAGAAGAAGAAGAAGAAGAAGAAGAAGAAGAAGAAGAAGAAGAAGCAGCAGCAGCAGCAGCAGCAGCAGCAGCAGCAGCAGAAGACAGAAGTAGAGATGAGAGGACACTAGACAACATACACATTGAAAGCGTGTTCCTACAGCGAAGCGCTGTCGTCCTTTGGAGGTGACAGGTTGGGATTCCGATAGGATAGCTGTAGCTTTTAATTCTTGTTTGTTTCGGGGGTTAAGATTTAAAGATTGAGCACAACCCACAACTGGCAACGCAGATAGTATTCCAATAGGAGCCTAAGGCCTTGTCCACGTCAATTTGGAAGCACCAAATTGACGTGGACAAGGCCTTAGGTTCCTACTGGAATACGATCTGCGTTGCCAGTTGTGAGTTGTGTTCAGTGTTTTAATTCTTTTTTTGTTTAGTATGTCCTCTAGTCTCTACTTCTTTCTTCTACTTCTACGTATGCCAAACAATACATGTGATTTTATTTGTAAGCGGTGTTATTAAGCTTGACTTCAGCTGACTTATTCTCGCTGATCTAAAGCACACAACAATTGATGATAAGGCGAATTGATAGAGTTAGAGAGTAACACCTATGTAGAAGTTTATACAACAACAGTGAATGCATAGTGAGAGCAACTGGAGGACACTCAGAACCCTTCACCATAAGATCTGGAGTACGACAAGGTTGTGTCCTGTCCCCTCTCTTGTTCATAACATATATAGACAACGTATGTAAAGAAACCAGCCAAGCAGAGACAGCAAGAATACCGCATGACGAGAACACAGAAGAAGAACCATCTGCAAATCTAACCATTAGAGAACTCCTGTTTGCGGACGACCAAGCACTAATAGCAAAATCAGAAGCTGAATTACAAGACCACATGAATAGTCTAAACGAAATGTGTAGGGAACATAACATGAAAATTAGCACAAGCAAAACAGAGGTAATGACTATAACTAAAGAAGAACAAACAGCAACAATTCACCTAAACGAACATCCCTTGAAACAAGTAAAGAGCTTCAAGTACCTAGGAAGTATAATATCATCAAATGGCAGATCAGAAGACGAGATCGAAAATAGGTGCAATAAGGCAAATCAACTCATTGAACAAATGGCACCAATACTAAAAAACAAACAAGTATCAATAACTACTAAGAAAGCACTTTACAACACAATCTTCCCACCAACTCTGTGCTACCAATGCCAAACCTGGACAATGACAGAAAAAGAGAAAAGAAAAATCACGACAACAGAAATGAGGTTCCTGAGAAGAATACTCAACGTATCAAGAAGAGATAAGATCAGAAATGAAGAAATCAGGACTAAAGTGGGGGTTAAAGCTGCTCTAGATTTTATTAGAAAGCAGCAAGTCAAATAAATGGTTTGGCCATGCAAGTAGGCTACCAGTCAACAGCATGCCATAACAAGCAATGATGTACAGACCAGATGGAAACAGAGGAAGAGGCCGACCACGTAAACGTTGGACGGAGGGAATAGCAGAGTCCATGGGAATATCGATATATGAAGCCCATAACCGGGCACTCTCACGAAGTTTATACTTCACCTCGACACCGCAAGGTACAAGAGGAACATGATGAGATGACATGAGATGAGAGAGTAACACATCCTGTCATAAACTGAATGAATTGCAAGTGGGATGAATTGAGTTGAGCTAAGAACCAACATAATTGCACTCAGTACATCCCCGTACGTGCTCCGGCCTCATCTGCAGCAGCCAGCGAAGAGTCACAATACTAATTATACTAGTAGAAGTCTGATTACGTATCCGCCTGGCCATTCCTCTGAGTTTTGAATGTCGGCCAGATCTCCTGGTTACTCTCGACAGCACCATTCTCTCCAATCGTGATAATCTACAGCAGGGGTGGCCAATCTTTTCAGCAGACGGGCCAAATTTCAGAAATAATATTTCCTGCCGGGCCACGCACCTAATTTTGTTGTTAAATTAAAGTAAATAAGCAAGCGTGCTACAGCTTCGACCACATCGTCGTTTCCCACTCCGCGGGCCGCAACATGACTATCGGCGGGCCGCATGTGGCCCGCGGGCCTCGTGTTGGCCACCCCTGATCTACAGGTTCTTCTGCACTAAGCGCACGATCCCAAAGGACCACGATCACATCTACTTTATCATGCACCAATATCCCACCAAGAGTTGCAGACCCAGCCAGTCTGTCCGCCTGCTTCTTTCCCACAATACCAGCATGTCCTGGGGGGGGGGGGGGGGAGACCCAACAGATGCTCTACAGATGGGATGAGCTAGAGGATGTAGAGTCATTTTTGTACCTTGCGCGATAGTGGTTGCTGGTTGATTCCGTATCCTCCGAAAAACTGTCCATAAGTCTGAAGTATTCGCCTTCATATCGTCTAGACCAGTGGTTCTCAACCTTTTTTGGCCCGTGCCCACCATATTTTCATAACGTCACCCCCCCCCCCCCTTTTCGTATTTTCTACCTAAAAATTTGGCCCGTGCCCCCCTTCACCATATTTTAAGAACGTCATTTTCCCCTTTCGTATTTCCTCCCTAAAAATCCCGCCCCACTCCTACACAGTATACGTAATAATGGAAGCTAAATTTAATAGCACATACTAAAACAAGTCTAGACGTCCACATAAAACGTAATTTGTTGGTCTACTTACTTTATAAAATGAATTTTAGAAGGATGAGACGTACAGAGCCGTACAGTATGAAGGGAAAAACAATAACAAGTAATCGGTTCTTGTATTAACGCAATCTTTAAATAATCTTAATCCCCCCCCCCCCCGGAAACCCTAAAATTCTCCCCTGCAAGGGGGGGGGGGAATTCCCCACCGGTTGAGAACCACTGGTCTAGACCCTGACCAATTGGCTTGGATCTATCGTAGTGATGTTGGTGTGGAGACTTCTCTGGCAATGGCAACAGCGGCTGGATGGTAAACTGTAAGATGCGCTTTCTACTTTCAGCATCTGTTTTGAAACTGTAAAGGGACAGTCATAGAGTTTTCGTGCTAAGCACGCTTAGAAAGCATGCCAACTTCTTTGGTACAAAACTGATGTTGATCATTGTCATGTGTACAATAGTGTGTTAATCTAATGTGTGGCTCAAGTGGCCATGTCGTTTTATTTTTCCCTACTTTTACTCGCTGACTTTACTACATAACGAATTCATATAACTCAAAACCCACGTAACTCACAATCTCTTTTTATTTCAACTCTTATTCACACACGTAAATATCATTTCTTTAAATCGCTTATTCACTTGTGTACTTACTCACAGGTATAAATTAACTCACAAGTCTACTTACTTACAGGTCTACTCATTCACAGGTATACTCACTCACATGACTACTCATTCACAGGTCTACTGACTCACATATCTACTCATTCACAGGTCTACTCACTCACATGTCTACTCATTCACATGTCTACTCACTCACAGGTCTACTCACTCAATGTCTACTCACTCACATGTCTACTCACTCACAGGTCTACTCACTTACATGTCTACTCACTCACAGTTCTACTCACTGACACGTCTACTCACTCACAGGTTTACTCACTCACAGGTCTACTCACTCACATGTCTACTCATTCACAGGTCTACTCACTCACATGTCTACTCATTCACATGTCTACTTACTTACAGGTCTACTCATTCACGTGTCTACTCATTCACAGATCTACTCACTCACAGGTCTACTCACCCAACGGTCTACTCACTCACAGGTCTACTCACTCACAGGTCTACTCACTAACAGGTATACTCATTCACATGTCTACTCACTCACAGGTCTACTCATTCACATGTCTACTCACTCACAGGTCTACTCACTCACATGTCTACACACTCACAGGTCTACACACTCACAGGTCTACACACTCACATGTCTACACACTCACAGGTCTACACAGTCACAGATCTACTCATTCACATGTCTACTCACTCACATGTCTACTCACTCACATGTCTACACACTCACAGGTCTACTCATTCACATGTCTACTCACTCACAGGTCTACTCACTCACAGGTCTACTCATTCACAGGTCTACTCATTCACAGGTCTACTCACTCATATGCCTACTCATTCACAGGTCTACTCATTCACAGGTCTACTCATTCACATGTCTACTCACTCACATGCCTACTCACTCACAGGTCTACTCACTCGCATGTCTTCTTACTATCTTGTCTTACTCATTCACAGGTCTACTCACTCATATGCCCACTCACTCATAGGTCTACTCATTCACAGGTCTACTCATTCACAGGTCTACTCACTCACAGGTCTACTCACTCACAGGTCTACTCACTCACATGTCTTCTTACTCTCTTGTCTACTCACTCTCGTGTCTACTCACAAGGATGTCTACTCACTCACTTGTTTATTCACTCACAGGTCTGCTCACTCATTTTGTTACTCACCCAAATCTCTACTAACTCACATGTCTACTCATTCACTTGTCTACTCACTTACTTGTCTACTTTAAGAATATTTCTATGGCAACGGAATAGTAATCAATCTAACAAACTTACTTACTTAATTTAACCTGCGCACTTTCTTACTCATCTACTCTCCAAACTACACGATTTAGCTCTCTCGACCGCTTTCTCTTCAATGTCTTCAAAAAACATTATTTTAAACGTTTCCAGTTTCTACTGTAACCTTTCTGTACAAGCAGCGACATGGGTTAGTCTATAACCTTTAGGCACTAGTAGCGACATATATTATGTTGTACCCTTTTTGCGCCTGTAGCGACTCAGTTATTCTCTAGCTTTAACGTACCAGTAGCGATACATGCACATGCTATTCTGTAATCTTCACGCGCCAGTTAGTTCCATGCGACAGTAACGACACAATTTATTAGATAACCTCCATGCAACAGTAACGACACATATTATTATGTAACCTCCATGCAACAGTAACGACACATATTATGTAACCTCCATGCAACAGTAACGACACATATTATTATGTAACCTCCATGCAACAGTAACGACACATATTATGTAACCTCCATGCAACAGTAACGACACATATTATTATGTAACCTCCATGCAACAGTAACGACACATATTATGTAACCTCCATGCAACAGTAACGACACATATTATTATGTAACCTCCATGCAACAGTAACGACACATATTATGTAACCTCCATGCAACAGTAACGACACATATTATGTAACCTCCATGCAACAGTAACGACACATATTATTATGTAACCTCCATGCAATAGTAACGATACATATTATTCTTAACCCCCATGCAACAGTAACAACACATATTATGTAACCTCCATGCAACAGTAACGACACATATTATTATGTAATCTCCATGCAACAGTAACGACACATGTTATTCTGTAACATCCATGCAACAATAACGACACATGTTATTCTGTAACATCCATGCAACAATAACGACGTATGTTGTTATGTAACCTCCGTGCAACAGCAACGACACATATTATTTATTATGTAACCTCCACGCAACAGTAACGACACATATTATTATGTAATCTCCATGCAACAGTAACGACACATGTTATTCTGTAACATCCATGCAACAATAACGACACATGTTATTCTTTAACCTCCATGCAACAGTAACGACACATGTTATTCTGTAACATCCATGCAACAATAAGGACGTATGTTGTTATGTAACCTCCGTGCAACAGCAACGACACATGTTACTCTGTAACCTTCCTGCACCAGTAGCGACACATGTTATTCTGTAACCTTCCTACTCCTCTACGGCTAGTCGTCGTCACCCATTTATCACCAGTCTTCCCCAGGTGTATCGCCCGCTTTCAAGTAACAAGCACGTACTACCTATGTCTGTCTATAGACCGCCTACCTGCTCACTCGAGGCCCATCTCTGATGTAGACTTTTCCTGTCAATGAACCGCTCTACCTACCCGAAAGAGCACATAACAAATGTGGATTTAACACAACTGTACCTGGTTTGAGTAATGTTTGTATCTTTCAGGAGAAATTACGTCGAGTACTTTGAGGTGTGCGTTAAATTTGCTTTCGTTTATGTGACTTCCCTGCATCAAGATTATCCCGTTTGTCGTTTGTAGTAGGGGAAACAACTACCGTAATAACAATTTACCAGAAAGTGTGGTATTTTTCTCCTACCATCAGGTAATTAGCGTCATCATTATTTATCACCGTCTTCGTAGTGATAACCTTCACCATCGTCATCATCATCATCATCATCATCATCATCATCATCATCATCATCATCATCATCATCACCTTTGTCGATACTGTCATCATGAATGACATTGATCTAATAATTATTCGCGGTGCGTAACTTCGAAACTGTCCACGAAGAAGCAGTAGCTGAAGCGCCTATTGCCGTACATTTCTCAGGTTTAAACCCAGCCTGTGGGAAATAAAATTACATATTCTTTACAGTACGTTGCGATCAACCCCAGCCTCGGGGTTAATTTACTGAGCAATTTTACGTTCAGTAGATTGCCATTGCCTGGTCTAACTGGCGAAAGGGTTAAGGACGCTGTTCGTAATCCCGTATACCCACGTACGAAACACAGTTACGCAAGATTCAGCAGTGGATCGCGTCGCGTTGGTTTCTTACGGAATGGATTGCGAGCCGGTCGTTCATAAATCAATGGCAAACTGCTGAACGTAAACCTTACCAAGACATCAAAAGCAGCTGAAAAATGCTGGTGTTGACTACAATGTCCTGTAAATAGGATAAGCAAAAAAAAAAAAAAAAAGATTGCCATTGCTTTCTGAAAGATAAGTCAACGTTTAAAGTCCAACTAACTGGTGTGTGAACTGAACCCACAACCCCGCCGCCAAAGAACCGAAAGTTTAAATGCACGCGCATTGAGACTCACGGCCAGCGAAATAAAGTCACTTATACAGGGTGTATTTTTAATGAATGTGCAGTGTTTGAAAATATTGCCAGTCCAAGTTTTGTATTCACCCTCTGTAAAGTTCATGCAACATAACAGGTAAATACAAAACTTGGACCGGCAATATTTTGAAACACCGCACAGTTATTAAAAATACACCCTGTTTTATTCGCCAAGCACAGAAGTTTATACAAAATAGATTGAATGAAAAACGTCCCGAAGTAGGAACTTGTTATGGTTTTGTAAAGTGATCCGACCATCACAATTTGTAGGTCTGAATGCATAGAGAAATAGGTGGTCAGTCTCTCTCTCTCTCATATAGCGGTCGACGAGCGCAGACGTCGAACATTCATCCGACCGCGTTCTTGATATTTTCATTGTAGCCATATCGACAACACTAACGTTCCAGCGAATAGTTCCAAAGCAGACGACACGATTGACAACAGGACAATCTAAAGATATAGAAAGCTATAGACACTAAGAAATCTCATAGAGTGTCTAGGTGATTGCTCATTATAGTTGCTCCTTCGTGCGGACGCCATTGTCATTAGGAGATGATGGGAGGGATGGCAATGCTACTACAGCTTTACAAGTTTATGTTGCCATCCATTCATTATGTGCCATGCCGATAAGGGTGGGCGGTCATGTTCTGCCATCTCACTCGATCACCAGAGTTGTGGATCAGCTCCATGTTTCTGTCTCGACCATGCCACATGGTCAAGCCATCCAGGTATTTACTTCTTGGTCTTCCCCTTGGTCCCCTCCCTTCGATCTTACCAGTTGTCACCAAGTACTCCAAGTCATTTCTTCTCATAACATGCCCAAAAAATTTTGACTGTCTACGTCTAATGTCTCTAATCAGTTTACGATCTTCATTTGTTTCTTGAAGGGCTTGTTCATTGGTTTTTCTGTCTGCCCATGGTATTCTTTGCATTTTCCTCAGAAACCACATTTCCACAATCATCAGCTCTTTTTCAGCTTGACTGCTTATTGTCCACGCTTCACATTCATACAAAAGTAAAGGTTCTATGTAGCACTTCAACACTATTTTTCTCGTTTCAATCGATATCTTTTTATTGGTCAGTATGTTTTTCATCTTGCAAATGGCTACCTTCGCCATGGTAATTCTTGTTCTAATCTCTTCAAGGCATCTGCCATCAGATGTTATGATTGTGCCGAGATAACTGTATCGATTCATTTGCTTAAAAATATGCCCATTTACTCGTATATCACATTGTGGTATTTCCTTCTTCACAGTGACGACCATAATCTGTGTCTTCATAAATTCAATTCTAACCCTAGACGTTCACTGTGTGCAACAAACGCATGTACAAAATTTTGCAGGTCCTGTTCATTGTCTGCAATCAAGTCTGTATCATCTGCATATCTAATGTTATTGATGTATCTTCCCCCAATGTTGATTCCTTCCATATCTTCTATATTTCTGAAAATACTTTCACTGTACAGGGAAAAAAAGATCTGGAGACACTACACATCCCTGTCTCACACCTCTTTTAATAGGCTGATATTGACCTACATCATTATCAATTCTGATGGCAGCTTGTTGTTTCCAATATATGTTTTTTTTACAAGTCTACGGTTTTTTCCATCAATTTGTAGATCTTCAAGCATCCTTATCATGTCGACATGTCTCACTTTATCGAAAGCCTTTGTGTAGTCAATAAAGCAAAGATATAGATCTTTGTTTACTTCTATAGAATGTTCAGTCACTGTTTTCAGTATATACACAGCATTTACTGTGCGCTTGCCTTCTACAAACCCACATTGTTCTTCTCCTATTTCGGGTTGTATTTTCTTCCTAACTCTTTGCATGATATTTCTCAGCAGAAACTTCGTGATGTGGCTCATTATACTAATTGTTCGATGTTGATCGCATTCCAAGGCTCCTGATTTCTTCGGGATTGCAATAAATATAGAATTACATAATTCCTGAGGTATATCTCCAGTATCGTATATTGCGTTCAGCAGTCTGATGACTTGGTCTATTCCATATTCTTCTAAGTCATTGATCATTTCTATTGTAATGTTATCTGTTCCCGGGGTCTTGCCAGTTTTCATATGGTTAAGAGCATTCTGAACTTCCATCTTCAAAATTGAGGGTCCTTCATTATTATTCCGATGATCATATTGTTCTTCTCTTGTATCATCATAAAGGTCTTTCACATAATCTGACCGCGCATGTAAAATCTGATCTTTTTCTATTATGATTTTGCAATCTTTGGGTTTTAGGCAACCCGTTGATGTGTGTGTTCTTTTGTTAAAGATGTCATTAATTCTTTTGTGCATTAATTTGGTACTCCGGGTGTTCTGTTGGTTTTCAATTTCCTTGCAATTTTCCTCAAGCCATGTTTCTTTTGCTTCTTTGCACAGCTTCCTAATTTTCCTGTGAATCTCTTCATATTTTTCTTTGTTATTCTTGTTATTTCTTCTTACTTCCATGAGTTTTAAGATGTCTTGCGTCATCAATTTCTTGCGTCCTATTATCTTTATTTTTGGGATAAATGTTTCTGCAGCTTGATTGACTGATTTCTTTAATATTTCCCATTGGTCACTGACGTCTTGAAATAATATTTCCATATCGGACAAAGCATCGAATCTGTTCTTTACCTCTACGTTAGATATGACGGCAGGATATAATCGGTCACCCTAGTAGAGCCTGTCTGCTAGGGAAGGGGCAGGGGATGCCCCTTAGGAGTCCATACGCCTGGCGCCGCCCCGCCCGCATACCAGACGTTCCACGTTCACGACCAGCTCACCCGTAGCCATTCAGTCCTCGGTACGTCGGTCCACCTTAAACTTAGGGGTTTATAATCGGAGTTTTCCATCTCCTAGATTGGCCGCTGTAATAGCTAACGGGCCCAATCTACCAGTGGGGGAAAGAGATTCCAGCGCCTCTTTCCTGACGAACACAGTAGATGCATGGATACGGGAACAAAACAAATGTCATAAATATAGATCAAACAGCATATACTACATAGTTAAGTAGTTAGAGGCAGTAACAGCGGCATTCCGGTGGCTAGAGGAGACTACTGCAACACACGTTGTATTCATTAGCAAGGCGGAGAAAGGAATGTTTCGTGTGGAATGGCTTTCGTCGCTTCAGAGGTCACAGATTGTGAGAATTGTATGGATATTTTGCAGTGGCCATGCGGGTGTACGGGGGAATGAACAGGCTGATTTCTGATCTTATGATCAGGACTTCTCCAAGTCCATAATCTCCTTGGGTGCTATTGATACCAGATATAATTCAATAACCAAATCATGCTCTTTTGCCCATTGTACAAGTTTGCGACCTCTTTGATTCTGTTCCTCTAGTCCATACTTGCCTACTATGCACCCGTCCTGTTGATTTCCAACTTTGGTATTCAAGTCACCCATTATGATATTTACTTCAGAATTCTTGCATGTCTTGAAGGCTTTCTCTAAATCACTATAAAATTCATGAATGATGTCTTCACTACTGTCTGCCGTTGGTGCATAAACTTGTATGACGTTGACATCAAAAGGTCTTCCACTCAACTTCACCAGTAACACTCTGTCTGATACAGTCCATTATCCTTTGATTGATTTTGCTCTCTCTGTATCCATTATAATTGCTACTCCTCGCTGTTGTTTCTCTCCACCAGAATAGATTATTCTATATTCCTCAGATCTTATAATGCCCATTCCTGTCCATCTGGTCTCACATATACCTAACAGGTTAATATTTAATCTTCTTATTTCAATCTTAATGTTATCAAATTTTCCATCCCCACTCATAGTTCTTACATCCCAAGTTCCTACTTTCAATGTTGATATTCTTTTGCACTCAGTCGCCTGATGACGGCCTGGAGTCACCTGGTGCACATTACCACCCCTATATAATTCTATGGGACTGGCTTAGGTAAAAAAAAAACATCTTTGTTGTGTGTACGTTGGACGATGGCCTCAACTGGGATAATGCAAGTAGAACATTAATCTATAAGACACAAACAAATAGCATTCTTTGGTCAAGAGATGAGTAGAGAAGCATTGGAAAGCATCGTGCCGACTGGGAAAATCAATGACATATGAGCAGGGGCACACCCAGTGACATGATGCTGGATGGATTAAAACGGTGGCATGGAGGAATATTATCAGCAGAGATTATCCAGAAAATCAAGGACGATATATATAGAAATACACGGATGTCTACGCCATTTGGCATGCGACATGACAATGGTGATGATGATGATGATGATGATGATGATGATGATGATGATGATGTTGATGATGATGATGATGATGATGATGATGATTACGCACAGCCTTGCAGCTATTATTTTACCATTGCCACAGTTAGAATTCTGACATTTCGCGGAAAGGATGAACGGATCCTAAAAAGACTGAGAACCTCTGCTTTAGTGGAAATATTAAACTGTTTTGTTACATTTTTATAGATTCAAACACCCACTCGGTACTCACGTATTTCTTTGTTTCTTGTTTTAAAACAATAAGCTCTTTTTAACTTTACTGTATCATATATTTCTTACAGAAAGTTAAGTGGCCCATGAACATAAATTAAAACCCATTTGGTTATTCCATTATCAACGTCATAATTTTACTGCCAAGCAGAATTACGTGAAATTTCTTTCTGACGTTTTGTTTCAAACGTCATGACCATACATGTTGGATTTTATGTGACGTATATGCCTGACCCACGTTTGAGATGATGTACATACGAGACCCACATGAGGGAGCTCATGAGCACTCGGCCGAGCACCTCACAGGACACCCCCAGTACCCTGGATTTTATCACAAGGCCCTAGACTCACACAGATGTCCGGTGTCCTACGACCCCTACCCGGCCGTGAGTATCCCTTCTGTGTGTGTGTACGTATATTCGTTCTATAGTTTATTAATCTTTATTTGTTATGTAGTTTATTCATGTTTATTCGTTGTGTAGATTATTCGTTCTGTAGTTTATTCAAGTTTATTTGTTGTGTAGTTTATTCGTAGCCTGCTCCCTGGCGAAGGTGTTACGGTCGCAGTTCGTAATCCCGCATACCCGCGTTCGAAACATAGCTGCGGGCGATTCGGCAGCAAACCACCATGCGTTGGGTTTGTAATAAAATGTTATGGGTGCCGGTCGTTCAGAAAGCAATGGCAAAATACTGAACGTAAACTTGCCAAGAAATCACAAACAGCCAAAAATTCTAGGGTTGACTGTGACGTCCTGTAAAGGATATGCAACTATCTTTCAGAGAGAGAGAGAATTTATTTATGTTCATTTGTTGTGTAGTTTATTTATGTTTATTCGCTATGCAGGTTTATCTGTTCTATAGCTTAATCGTTGTTTAGATTATTCGTATTTATTCACTGTGTACTTTATTCTTTCTATAGTGTATCTGTGTTATCCGTACCCGTGTTTATTCGTATTTATTCACTGTGTACTTTATTCTTTTCTATAGTTTATCTGTGTTATCCATACCCGTGTTTATTCGTTTTGTAGATTATTCATTTATAGGTGTTCTCAAGTTTTTTTATATATTTTTTAAAATGGTTATTCTTACTGTAGTCTAATCAACACATGCTTGCCGGTCTGGTGTTCGAATACCTATCGGGGTGGGGATTTAAGAAAACAAAAACTGACATGGATTACCGTGTTGATTCAGCTTGTAATAGATATGGGAAAAGTACTGGGAAGTAGAGACGGTCGGCGCAATATTGAACATATCACACACTGAGTGACAGTTGGGAAACGGTGTGAAGAAGGGCTCCGCAATTTACATTACTTGCTTATTCCTGTTTATAGGTTATGTAGTCTATTCATTTTTATTCGTTGTGTAGTTTATCTCATCTCATCTCATCTTGTTCTTCTTGCACCTAGCGGTGTCGAGGTGAAGTATAAACAGCGGGAGAGTGCCTGTTTATGGGCTTCATGTATCCAGGTTCTCATGGACCCTGTAATTCCCTCTGTCCATCGTTTAGGTGACCGGCCTTTTCCTTTGATTCTGTTTGGTCTGTTGTGTAGTTATTTTGTGTTTATTCGTTGTGTAGTTGATTCACGTTTATTTATTCTATAGTCAATGTATGCCTTTTTTGGCCCACGCACCCCTTGACCATATGTTCAGAATGTAATTCTTCCCTTTCATATTTCCTACCTATAAATCCCCCCCCCCCTTTATTTTTTTTTTACACAGTATTCGTAAAAATGGAAGCTAAATTTAATAACACATAGTAGAACAAGTCTGGACGTCTACATAAAACGTTATTTGCTGGTCTACTTGCGTTATAAAACGAATTTCAGAAGGGCAAGAGGCACAGAACCGTAAAGTATGGAGGGAAAAACAATATCAAGTAATCGGTTCTTGTATTAACGCGATCTTGAAATAATCTTAATTCCTCCTCCCCCCACCCCCACCCCGGAAACAAAAAAATTACTTCCTCCCCCGGGGGGGTGGGGTGAATTCCCCACCGGTTGAGAACCACTGGTCTAGACTATGACCATAGTGGCCGGTGACTGTTACCTTTCCATTAAGTCCCTACAAAGAAACAGTGCTTACAATCGCGAACTTGATACCGTAACCAACGTCTGTCTACATTTCATCCTTCATGGGGAATGGGGTGGGATGTTCCTCCCTCATTTTTCATGGTGGATTTTTCCCGAATGTTAATCAGTCCTGAAGTTTAACAGGTTGGTTCTTGCCATGTTTTTAAGTTATGTTAACTAACGCGAGCGTTTAACGGGATATAACTAAAACCAGGACCAAATGAAACCAATTAGTTTAGTTAAACTTATCGGCCCTGAGTACCGCAGCGCGGTCTTTTACCAGTTAAATTAAGAATAAACACAGCACTCTTTTTAACGTATGAATCATTTCAGCTGGTTTTGAAGCAAAACACACTAGTGCGTAAAATTTGATAATTCTATTCAAACCTTGTTTTGAAACATGAAACCCCATCAGAGCCATAATGTTCTGGGATTTTGTATTTGGCATTTGTTGTTTCTTGATTTTCTCACGTTTATTGCAAAGAGTTAAATGTAAGAAGACAATTCCACCTGCGATTATTCTGCATGGCCAGCTCATGCCCAGCCGTAGTTGCGATGTCGTGGAATATTAACAAACAGTTGGACGAAATTAAAACACATCATCACAGGTATTGCTCGAATAAGGAAAATCTGTTATTTTCACGGTAATTCAAAATTTATAATCAGTGAATTGCACAAAACAGTGCAAATAGAAAGGGTTCGTTTTAAATTAGAAATTACCTTGGGGATAACATGTTCAACATTCGATCAACAACCGTGACTATGTGTTTTAATTGTTTCAGCTTAAGTATTATTCATTTATTCACTTCAGATGAGATATAATTCGGCTGTATACACCTGACGAGATGCAGCGAATTATGCCAGGCAATTAATTGGTGCAACATATTGTTTAAGGCTCTGTGTTTTATTTCAAATTGGAACCTGGTTCTCAAACATTCGAGTCTGCAATAATGCCCGTGGTATTATAAGGAAATATGCCTTTAACATCTGCAATATGGTCTTAACATCTCCAATATGGTATTAACATCTGCTATATGGTCTTAAGATCAGCAATATATCTTTAACATCTACGATATGGTCTTAACATCTGCAATATTGCCTTAACATCCGCAATATGGCCTTAGCATCTGCATTATGGCTTTAACATCTGCGATATGGCCTGAACATCTACATAGCAGAAACAAAGATAATGCATACATATAAAACTACTATGGGGAAAGAAATATATGCTAATGAGAATAAATTGGAGGTGGTGGAAATCTTTGAATATCTTGGGTCATTGATTACCAACAACGGTGACACAATGAAAGAAGTGGAAAGACGAACAGCTATTGCTCTTCAAGGACTAAAACAAATGAATAAATTGTGGAGGGAATAGACAGAACTTCAAAAATTAGATTTTTAAGAGCATGCATCTTTCCCATTGCAACACACGCCTGTGAGACATGGACACTTACTAATCAAGCTGAACATCGCATAAATGCCATTGAATATAAATATTATAGACGATTTCTAAGAATATCTTGGATAAAGTAAAGAACAAATGCATCCATACTCCAAGAGCTGAATAGTGAAGAAGGTTGGCTATTAAAGACGATAAAACAAAGAAAATTGAAATATTTTGGTCAATTGGAACGTCATGAAAATTTGGAGAGAACAATAATGGAGGGGTATATGCATGGGAAGAGAGGAAGAGAAATGCCAAAGAGAAGATGGGTGCAGAATATGGCGGATGATCTCCAGATGGGTGTATCGGACGCGGGTCATCTTGCTTATGATTGAGCGGTTTTCCGGAAGATTGTTATGGGAGCGAGGTTCTGCAAAGGACATGCTACTGAATGAATGAATGAATGAATGAATGAATCTGCGATAAGGTCCTTCCATCTGCAATATGGCTTTAACATCTGCAATATGGACTTAACATCTGTGATAAGGTCCTAACATCTGCAATAAGGCCTCAACATCTGCAAGCGTTGCTTTAGGGCACGATGACATGGCTCTGATGACAGTGGATTTTGAAAGCTCGACTGAACCCGTTGATGTATTTGCCTTGCTTTTTTGGGGGCTAATAGTATACAGACGGTGTTCGCTATTCCAGTAAATGAATGTTGTCTGGGGAAAAAAATAATTGTAATGTGGATTGTAATTTCAGATATAATTGCAACAGAAAGTGAAGACAAAGGACTGAATAACAGGGAAAAAAAAACAGAAGTAATGGTTAATACAGAGAAAAATGGCTTCCCAGATGTAACATCAAAGTGGATGAATGTCAGAATCTCCATCGCCTGTAGGTGACGGACAAGCACGACGATGAACCCGACTGACAGCTATTACGCATTTGATGCCCAGTGGTCAGCGTGACGCACGAAGCGCACGGGGACTGGAAGCCAAGGGCTAACGAGAAACATCGGCGTTAGCTCAGACTGATTCAGGACTTCGAGACAGGACGGACATGAGAGAAAGTGTTGCGTGTATTCGTGTATTATTCTATGCTCGATGTGAGAAAGCCTGTATGTTTCGTAGATTCTTTTTGGGGACTGAGTGAGTGCTTTGTTCCATTCATCTATGAACTTGTGTATTGCATATATGTATTTGTAATGGCATTGTCGCTAATTGTGAGCGCAGCATTATATGAATGCCGTGGAGGAGAGTGGTTTATGTGATTAAAGTGTTTCAGTTATGTTGCCGCGTGTTTGAGTACAATCATTCTTTGTGTATGATTGTTTCACTCCTGTTAGAGAACACGAACCACTGTTAGTATAAAGTAAGACCCTGACAGTGAAACCAGCCTGAAAGAAGGCAATGTATCTAAGTATTTGGGTACTTTAATAACAGCATGTGGGAGATGTATTAAGAAAGCGTTAAATGTCCAAACAAAAGCAGCATTTCAAAAGATGAAGAACAGTATCTGCAATTTACACTTATAAATCGAGACGAGAATACGAGTTCTTGAAAACTTTATTGAGCCAATCCTGGTGTAGGAACGCTAATCATGGATATTTAGCAGACAAGTGAGGAATTATGTGGAGGCTATGGCGATGTGATTTTATGGAAGAATGATGAGAACACTACAGGTGGATAGAAAGAGTAAGGAAGATATATTAAAAGTCTCTTATCTTAAAAGTCGACAGCGTCGACTTCATTGCACCGGGTTTTTATCCCATTTGACCCAGTCTCTTTCCGCAGCGCCGAAAGCTTCGCACAAAGCACGAACTCCGTAGTTCCAGCGACGACCCACAGGAGTCTAAAAAAATGCACTCGTGAACCGAAGAACGCGACCTGAAATCTAACCCACAACCTTCGGAGCCCGAGTCAGACGGCTTGACCACTTCGCCACGGAGGCTTCCAAGAACGGTATATTAAAAGAAGTCAACTCACAAAGAGCAGGGGTTACTTGAATCAGAAGAAGACAGGCAACACTCTTTGGACAAGTGATGAGAAGGGGAAAGTTAGAGTGCATCGTGCAGGGTGAGACCAATAAAGAAGATGCTGAACATTTTGACATCTTGGCAAGGAGGAATATCAGTATCGGAAATGATTTGCAGTAGACGATACAGAAGGCTGTGAATAGACACGGTCGCCAACAACACGCGGCATGGACTATAAGAATATAAGAAGAAAAGTGTGGATTGTAATCTTGCCTCTGATGTGATGGACCATTTCGCAATCACTAGAGAAACGAAAGTAAGTTTTAAAGAAACATTGTTAGAACACCTTAGACCAAGAAGAAGACAATACTGGCAGCTTACGAGATCTAAATACCGTATCTGAGAAAGCCAGGTCACAAACAACCTCATGTCTCAGACGTTTTACTGATTCAGTGCCAAAAAAAAGTTGGTTTGGACCAAACGTGGCGCACAGTTAAACGAACAAGTATTATAATGTAAATTTTCTTTCACTGAGCATTAAAATAGCTGATGATACCGCGAAACGAAACAAATAACATGATGGCCCTAGCACGGCGATTTATCGTCCTTCTGTCCAAATGGGAGGTAACATTTGGCGATATACAGGGTGTATTTTTAATGACTGGGCAGTGTTTGAAAATATTGCCGGTCCAAGTTTTGTACTTACCATTTATATTGCATGGACTTTACAGAGGGTGAATATAAAACTTGGACCGGCAATATTTTCAAACACTACACAGTCATTAAAAATACACCCTATATTACACACAACTCAATGTTTTAATGAAACAAAAAAAGAATACATCATTCTCATAAACATTAACTGATTCAGTGCCGAAGGCTAATAATTAACCAAATGTGATCTCCCATATGGACAGAAGGACGATATATCGCCGTACCAGGGTCATCGTGTTATTTGTTTCGTTTCTAGGTATCTTCCACAATTGTAATGCCCAGTGCATGGAAATTTGCATTTTTATTCTTGTTCATTTGACCGTATACTATGTTGTTGTTTTTCTTTTTACCAAACCTACTTTTTGTTTGGCATTGAATATGTTAAGATCAGCATCTAGTTTCATGACCTGTTCAAAATCTCGCTTCCGTATCATCACCATTTCAAATATTACCGTCAAGTGTCGTCTGGAGGAATAGTTGACGTTCCGCGCCCGATAGGTGATACTGCGTAGTATCATTCCATGTGATAAGAATGTCTGATAACGTCAATCAATTTTCATCTCGGGCTTACTCTGGTAGCAGATCTTCTTTAATGTAAGGCCGATGCTGGTAGTTGATGGTGCTGCAATCTCACGATATGCTTTAGTCAAGCAAGGAAATAATAAATCATTGCCATCACCACCATCTAGTTTCATGACGGTACAAAATCTCGCTCCCATAGCAGTCTTTCAGGTACTTCATTTTTAATTAACCCAAACAAAGGAACTCCGGGAGTTACCGGTAAATCACGTGACATAGGATGATTCCATAGTGGATGTAGGGGTGTGTTTATATTATATACCCTGTGCAATAGAGGATTGCTAACTGTGATATTTTGGGGGCGCGACAATGGCCACTGCATTTATTAATTACAGATACAGGCATATAGTTAATTGCTTTCGTGCGTAGAAGGCAAGCAAGTGCTATTGTGTAATGTATTTATTGAAATAAAGAATCATATAAATTGAATGTGTTGTCGATCACTTCCGATTGAGTGTGTGGTGGACTGCTTGACTGATCGATGGATGCAATAAATGTCTCTGGGTCTGGAGGCCCTCACTATCGTCGGAGTGTATATCTATATCTTGTGCTACTCGTCTTATCTTGTGTATGTCCCATCTGTCTGCGCTCATCTTTTATGTAAGTGAATCGCGATATCCCTATTCTGAAAATCGAAGATCCAACCAGATCTAGGTCAGTGCTAATTGCGGTAAATTAAAACAGAAGTACCGTCTTTCCAAATGTCTCTTCCTTTATCTCAAGCCCATTAGGGAGCCGCGGAAGTCTCGTGGCTAGACACTCGCCACTCGCTGGTCCTGGGTTCTATCCTCATCCGGGCTGATTCGGATTTTTATAATTGTTCAAGGTCGACCCATCTTAATTTGGGTACAAAATTTGTCTTCAGAAGTAAAAGTTTTCGGCGCAATACTGACCACATCACCCCGAGTAAATCTCTCTAAGCCAGGGAAGTCAAACAATCAAACTCCTATTTCATAACTTGTTGGTTTGATTTAAAACGGTTTGAAAGGCAAGATAATGGATTTAATCGCACCGCTGTTTATCCCACATGACTCGGTCTCTTTCCGCATGGCGACCTGCCGAAAGCGTCGCACAAAGCACGAACTCCGAGCTCCAGCGACGACCTCCAGGAATCTCCGTGGAAATTTTACTCGTGAATGGAACAACGTAAGCCGGATTCGAACCCACAACCTTCGGAGTGCGTAGCCACTTCGCGACGGAGATTCTCCTGTTGCTTTAAAACACCCGTTACTGTAGCCATGAAAGACAGCAGCCGGCGTTGCCTCACCCAGTGTTAACACCATCATGATGTTTCTCACACTGTAGCTCCCCATCAGGTATCGTTTTCTGAAGTTACATTTCACGTTCCAAGGCGAGGGAAGGGGAGGGATAATAAAAGAGATAACATTTCCCAGACGCGGGATGTATCAAATCACAATCATGCCAGATTGCTGTAAATATGACCACTGGAAATTATTATACAGTTAAAATATCTACATTTAAGATTCCTAAAATTTTATGCCTTATTTTGTATCTTTATAATGCCCGCGTTGTCGGCTGTATTCAGGTATGTCATGATAACGTGGAGAAATGGGTAAATTGAGATTGCAAATTTGCGGAAGCAATATTTACAATCGTATTATTATTATTATTATTATTATTATTATTATTATTATTATTATTATTATTATTATTATTATTATTATTATTATTATTATTATTGCATGTTTTTTGCAGGAAGTGCAATCACCCCAGCATTTACTGGCTGTTTGTGACTCTCTGGGCTATTATAACCAGATTGAACTCATCTATGATGGCCTTTTCCCTTCTTTTTACCGACGCTATATAGATGACGGCATCGGCCTCACTGACATGACGGAGGCGGAACTAAACCGCTTCATCAATTATGTACAAAATTTCCATCCGTCGATCAAATTTACCACAGAAATTTCTACCACTTCAGTCAATTTCCTTGACACCACTATTAAAATAAACCCTACATGCCTTATGACATCCGTGTACTACAAACCTACGGATGCTCACGGTTTCCTCCTATACAGCTCATCCCACCCCAAAAGCTGCAAAGACTCTATGACATATTCCCAGCTACTCCGTCTTCGTCGCATCTGTCAGGATGATAATGACTTCCTAGAGAAAGTCCATGAAATGATGGACTTTTTCCGCAGACGGGCTTACCCAGGGCACATTCTATCCACAGCTTTCTGTCGTATAACACAGGTCTCGCGTGAAATGTCAATTGTCAAGAAAACACGAGCTCCCAACAAGGAACCTAAACTTATCCTCACCTTTCATCGACATGTCCATGCCATCAAGCATATTTGTCTCCGACACTGGTCTATCCTGGTATCTGACCCAACCACTCGTGCGGGGTTCTCTAATGGCCCTAGGGTAATTTTCCGCCGAAACAAGAGTCTCAGGGACCACCTTGTTCATAGTCGCCTCCCCATAGATACTTCATCTGTGGGTACATTTAAAGGCCACCGTAAGAATTGCCTGATATGCCCACTCGTTTTTCAGATACCGGCAATTGCATTTCCCCGAGACACCTTCTACTTGAAAGATTCTTTCACTTGCACATCCCGAAATCTTATATATGTTATCATCTGCAAAAGATGTGTCATGAAATTTATTGGTCGAATTGGCAGACGCCTTGCCGACCGCTTTAGGGAACACCTTAGAGACAGTAATCAAGGCGCTGACAAACCTGTCCCCAACCACTTTAATTCTTCTAACCCCAATGGAGTCGACGATGTTTGGGTCACTGCATTGAAACCTTGCTTCTCTAACAACTCCATTAGACTTAAAATTGAAAGCCAATTATTAAACTCTCTGGGCTGCATTCACCCAGCAGAAATCAATACCGTTGTTGATGCCACAGTATAACTATACTATCTTCCCTGTATTTCATTCATATCGGACTGTTTACACACCATTTGGCAACACAAACTTTTGTAGCCCAAGAGCACCATTCTACATTGGTGTAAACCACCATTTCTGTTTCCCTCCTATCAACAAGAAGCTGTGTTAAAGTTTATTTTATTTTGTGTGTTTTATTTCGCTTTTTATCTGTTTGTGTTGTCCTGTCCTTGACAAAGGTTCTAGAACCGAAACTTCGGCAGTGTTTTGTTGTCCTTTAATACTTATTGTTTTATTTTAATACTTCAATATTATATATTTATTGATTGTTTCTCATTTTTGATAAGTCACACTTTGTTTTCACCTGTGTATGGACGTTTTTGTAAGGTACGTATATCGTGTCTATCTTTAGTATGTCTCTTCGTTTCACAGGAGCTAAATATACTTAATTGTTTGCAATTCATATTGGTAAGTTCAGTAATTTGCCATTGCTCTCTGAAACTGTCCATGCCTCATACCAACGTAAACAATGATACTTTTCACTTTCAATTTTCAAGTCTTCACGTTTTCGGGTCTTAACTTTTTAGGAAGTCTCCGTGGCAAAGTGGTCAAGCCGTTTGCCTCTCTCTCCGAAGTTTGTGAGTTCGATACCGGGCTACGTCTGTCGGTTCACGAGTGCAATTTTCTCGTCTTTAGTGATTATCAAATGGTCCATGGCTCAAATCCGTGCGTTGCGATAGGAAAGATACATGTTCTTAACAATTGTTACTTGTTTGCCTACTTGTTTGCCACTGTTGTGCATTGTTCACTTATTCAGTGCCAAACAATCAGTAGGTTTGGACTAAGCATAGTACACAATCAAATAAACAAAAATTATAATGGAAATTTCTGTTCACTGAGTATTGCTTTTACGGAAGATACCATGAAACAAAACAAATAACGCGATGACCTTGGTATGGCGATATATCATCCTTCTGTCGAAATGGGAGGTCACATTTAGCGAGATATTATCCTTCGTCACTCAACCAGTCAATACTGTTTAAGGGTGGTAAATCCACATGTGCCGGCTTCGTGGCTTAGAGGTTATGACTTTTCTCCGTAATCTCGTATACTCTCGTCAGGTAACGTGATGACGGTTCAAATCAGCAGTGGTTCGAATCGCATCGGTAACTTACGGGGTATGTGAGCCGGCCGCTCAGAAAGCAATGGCAAACTACTGAGCGTAATCTTGCCAAGAGATCAACATACAGCTGAAAGATGCTGGTGTTGACAGCTAAGTCCTGTAAAAGGATATGCTAAAAAAAAATTAAAAAAAATCCACATGTACGCTGCCTCGAAATTCTGGAGCCGAGGTCCATGTGCCGGGATAGTTCGAGTAAATGCTCTCGTCAAAGTCTGGCTTAGGGGGTCTCGGGGGAGGCATGTTGTGGGTATGTATAAAAAGGAAGCAATAAAGGAGGCTAATGTAGCGAAAGACATGAATGTGCTAACGAAACAGAGATCGCAAACAATTGAAGATGTCGAACAGTTATAATTAAATTGGATACATCAAAACCAGTTAAATGGAGATTCTGTTTCGGAGGCAATCGTATGTGGAAAATACACCAGACTGTTGTATGCCGATCTCATTAAGAAAGTGCTTAGGACGAGCGCAAGTATACTTAGTGATTTTAAGGCCAGCAGAGAATGGTTTGAAAAATTCATCTGTTGCTAGGCACGGCGAAGGTGCGAGTTCGGACAAGTCAGGGGCCGAAGAATAGTATTAAACACTATATTTATTCTCTATAAAATGTGTTTTTAGGTACGTATTTTGGAATTTATAGAACGAATTAATTGGATTTACATTGATTTAAATGGAAATATATGCCTTGGTTTTCGTCGATTTCGGATTTCGCCGATTGTTTTCGGACGGATTATCGACGAAAACCGAGGGTTGACTGTATATGGAAGACAGGAGTCCCTATCATGCATAGAAAGAAATGTAGGTATGATAACAAGAGCCGTGGTGGTACAGTTGCTAGCCCGCTTGCCTGTGAGCCCCGCAGTCATGTTTTCGAATCCTCATAGCAGAGGGATTGTATTTGAATGACCAGGGCGGGGTTAACAGTTAGTTGCATTCCTTCACAATATATCACATTCAGCCCCGGGATTTATTGACCGCTTGTGCGTTAAAGAAACTTCCATTGTTGTCTGATGGAAACGCTGATGCCATTGGGAAAATGCATGCCAAGCGATCTGCTTGCCAAACTTCCTGCGGCTGACTTTGAACCAGCTATGTTGGATTTCTGAAACTGCATTCACACCCCCTAAGCCACAGACGGCGACCAAGGCTGGTTTTACACACACACACACACACACAAACATATAAACACACACACAAACTCAAAAATATAAACACACACACACTCAAACATATAAACACACACACACTCAAACATATAAACACACACACACACTCAAACATATAAAAACACACACACACACACGCACACACACACAAACATATAAACACACACACACAAACTCAAAAATATAAACACACACACACTCAAACATATAAACACACACACACTCAAACATATAAACACACACACACTCAAACATATAAACACACACACACACACACGCACACACACACAAACATATAAACACACACACACACAAACTCAAACATATAAACACACACACACTCAAACATATAAACACACACACACGCACACACACACAAACATATAAACACACACACACAAACTCAAAAATATAAACACACACACACACACATACACACACACACACACACACACACACACACACACACACATACATGCAAACACACACGCACGCACGCACGCACGCACAACAAACAAACACCTATACAACTACAGCAAGAACAATATATATATATATATATATATATATATATATATGTGTGTGTGTGTGTGTGTGTGTGTGTGCGTGCGTGTGTGAATGCGTGCCTGCGCGCGCGCGCGTGTGTGTGTATAATCACGAAGTCTATGGCCGCAACGTCCATGTTGTTACTTGTGATCGTGCTCTAGTAAAGCTTTCCGTCTACTTCTCGTGTCTTGCTGATTCTTCCATGATGATTTGCCGAGCACATCCTCGCTGTTTTATCTCATGTAATCTCATTCATCCAACATGATTTGCCGAGCACATCCTCGCTGTTTCATCTCGTGTAATCTCATTCACCCATCATGATTTGCCGATCACATCCTCGCTGTTTCATCTCGTGTAATCTCATTCATCCAACATGATTTGCCGAGCACATCCTCGCTGTTTCATCTCGTGTAATCTCATTCATTCATCCATCATGATTTGCCGAGCACATCCTCGCTGTTTCATCTCGTGTAATCTCATTCATTCATCCATCACGATTTGCCGAGCACATCCTCGCTGTTTCATCTCGTGTAATCTCATTCATTCATCCATCATGATTTGCCGAGCACACCCTCGCTGTTTCATCTCGTGTAATCTCATTCATTCATCCATCATGATTTGCCGAGCACCTCCTCGCTGTTTCATCTCGTGTAATCTCATTCATTCATCCATCATGATTTGCCGAGCACATCCTCGCTGTTTCATCTCGTGTAATCTCATTCATTCATCCATTATGATTTGCCGAGCCCATCCTCGCTGTTTCATCTCGTGTAATCTCATTCATTCATCCATCATGATTTCCCGAGCACATCCTCGCTATTTCATCTCTTGTAATCTCATTCATCCATCATGATTTGCTGAGCACGTCCTCTCTGTTTCATCTCGTGTAATCTCATTCATTCATCCATTATGATTTGCCTAGCTCATCCTCGCTATTTCATCTCGTTCAATCATTCACATTTTATGATTTGCCGAGCACATCCTCGCTATTTCATCTCGTTCAATCATTCACACTTTATGATTTGCCGAGCACATCCTCGCTATTTCATCTCGTTCAATCATTCACACTTTACGATTTGCCGAGCACATCCTCGCTATTTCACCTCGTTTAATCTCATTCATCCATCATGAGTTGCCGTGCACATCCTCGCTGTTTTATCCCGTTTAATCTCGTCCCTCAGTAACGATGCTCGATCTTTTGCCAGATCCCCTGCCTCATACACTGGCATGCCCAGGGTGTCGGCCACGTCCCGTGTCCATCTTTGTGCTAGCTGACAACTGTCTCGTCTCCCAGGCACCGTGCCTTTCATCGCTGTTCTCCTCAAGCCACTGTGACCTTCAATACAGCAAAAGTCTTTCATTTTCCGAGACCTCATGCTGTTTAATAGTCAGTATTCCAGAGTTTGTAGAATGTCAGTGTTAATCATTTTCTTGCTCCACGATATTCTAAAATTGTGTCTGTAACATTTATGTTTAAAAGCCCATATTTTCCTCTGTAAATAGTTGCGACCTGGTCCGTGATTTACACCCGTGTATTTCAACAAGAAAGATGCAAACATTTTATTTTAGCCTGATGGCTGAGATTTTGCCATATGCCCATAATACGTTGCAATGGTTAAGAAAGCACCCCCTCTCCTTAAGCACACGCAAAAATGCAAGAGGGACAAAGAAGAGAGAAAGAAAAAGCAAGTTTACATGCTTGAGAAATAAAGAAACACACAAACGAAAGAGGGAAGAAGAAGACGAAGAGTTTACAATGGTTGAGAAACAAAAGATTAGTGTAGAAAACATAAGCTATTTCCAATCCCCTTTCTCAAGAACTACCTACAGTGCTAGCAATGAGCAAATAACGCTGCGGTAAACTGCAGCCTGGAGAAGAAGGTGTGAAAGTCCCACACATGGGTGTGACTGCAGCATTCTTTCACACTTTATTAACTCTATCTACTGCAGCTGTTGTTAGAAATATATTGGAGCAGGAATCTCCTGGTTTCAGACTTTTGTGTCGTGTACTTTTCTTTTCTTCCATCGTAGGTAAACAGACGCCTTTGCGGATTGAACAGAAGCAAACCGAGATTAGTATAACAAATACACGGGAACAGAAGAGATGTTTTGAATACTCAAAACGTTCTGTTTGTTGATGCAATACAAGTTACTGCACGACAAATGTACGATTAGAACGGATAATAAGTGCACTAGTCTTGTATACTGCTGAAGTCTTTGAAAAACTGAATTTTAAATTCATGAGGCCGATGCAATGGCGGGCAAGACTTTTGAAAGCTACACAGTTTTGCATCTATCGGAGTGAAGCTGGGTTAAAGACTTTAATCCCGACCAGATATTAGAGCAGTGTTTCCCAACGTAGGGCCCACGCCCCACAGGGGGGCAATTCGATTGTTCAGGGGGGCAATTCGATTGTTCTCATCTCATCTCATCATGTTCCTCTTGTACCTTGCGGTGTCGAAGTGAAGTATAAACTTCGTGAGAGTGCCCGATTATGGGCTTCATATATCGATATTCCCATGGACTCTGCTATTCCCTCCGTCCAACGTTTACGTGGTCGGCCTCTTCCTCTGTTTCCATCTGGTCTGTACATCATTGCTTGTTGTGGTATGCTGTTGACTAGTAACCTACTTGCATGGCCAAACCATTTGACTTGCTGCTTTCTAATAAAATCTAATGCTGCTTTAACCCCCACTTTAGTCCTGATTTCTTCATTTCTGATCTCATCTTTTCTTGATACGTTGAGTATTCTTCTCAGGAACCTCATTTCTGTTGTTGTGATTTTTCTTTTATCTTTTTCTGTCATTGTCCAGGTGTGGCATTGGTAGCATAGAGTTGGTAGGAAGATTGTGTTGTAAAGTGCTTTCTTAGTAGTTACTGATACATGTTTCTTCTTTAGTATTGGTGCCATTTGTCCAATGAGTTGATTTGCCTTATTGCACCTATTTTCGATCTCGTCTTCTGATCTGCCATTTGATGATATTATACTTCCCAGGTACTTGAAACTCTTCACTTGTTTCAAGGCATATTCGATTACGTGAATTGTTGTTGTTTGTTCTTCTTTAGTTATAGTCATTACCTCTGTTTTGCTTGTGCTAATTTTCATGTTATGTTCCCTACACATTTCGTTTAGACTATTCATGTGGTCTTGTAATTCAGCTTCTGATTTTGCTATTAGTGTTTGGTCGTCCGCAAACAGGAGTTCTCTAATGGTTAGATTTGCAGATGGTTCTTCTTCTGTGTTCTCGTTATGTGGTATTCTTGCTATCTCTGCTTGGCTGGTTTCTTTACATATGTTGTCTATATATGTTATGAACAAGAGAGGGGACAGGACACAACCTTGTTGTATTCCAGATCTTATGGTGAAGGGTTCTGAGTGTCCTCCAGTTGCTCTCACTATGCATTCACTGTTGTTGTATAAACTTCTACATAGGTTTGTTAGATGTGTACTCACTCCATATTGTTTAAGGATTTGCCACAACTTGTTTCTATCTACTCTATCGAATGCCTTTTCTTGGTCGACAAAGGCTAAGTAGAGTGTTTCATTGAATTCGATTGATTTTTCTATAAGTTGTCTAAGAGCAAAAATTGCATCTCTGCATCCTTTGTTTTTCCTAAATCCAAGTTGTGTTTCGCTTAGCTGGGGTTCTAAAGTAGTTCGTAATCTTTTTTCAAGAATTTTGCAAAATATTTTCCCAGTATGACTCAACAGTGAAATGCCTCTGTATTGTGTGCAGTCTCTTTTGCTGCCTTTGTTTTTCCAAATTGGGATAATTATGGCATTTCCCCAATTTCGTGGTGTCTGTTGTTCTACCCAAACATGATTGAATAGTCTATGTAGCCAAGCTGTTCCTACTTCTCTTGCTGCTTTAATTAGTTCATTTGGTATTTCATCCTGTCCTGGTGATTTGTTCAATGGGGCTAATCTGATGGCTTCTATAATTTCTTCTTTTAGTATGTCTAATTCGATTGTTAAAGGGAGCAATTCGAAAATGGACTCGTCCAGAGTTTAAGTTAACCGTATGACAACTCTCAGTCGCTACTCGAGCTGGTAAACGTCCAGTATAAGTAACTTCTGTCCGCCATGTTAGTAGCCGTGATTTCATTGTTAGACGTTATAGGCGAACTACTGGTTATACAGGGCTGGCACTAAGCATTTTGCGCTATTTATTCTGAATGGTGCGAAATGCTTAGTGCCGGGATCTCAATTGATCTTATATTTATTTATTTATTTCAGCCCATAGTGAAATGAGTCGTGCAAGCAAGAAAACAATTTGTCAGTATTGGGAGGAATATTTAAAATTTGGTTTCATACACGCTGTCCACGATGAACGGTCACCTTTTTGTCTTTTATGCCAACAATGCTTGACCAACGAATCAATGAAACGAGGTCATCTTGAGGCACATTTGAAGGCGAAACATAATGCTCATATTAATTCAGATTTGAATTACTTTCAAACTTAAAAGAAAAATTTTGAAAAAAAGTAACATTAAAGTCTCTATTTACTACTCATAATGCAACTATCAATCGTAATCTTGAGGCTAGTTATTAAATTTCATTACTCATCGCTAAATCTTGGAATAGTCATACTATAGGGGAGAATTTAATCAAACTATCAATATCAGCATTTCTTAAAACGGTTCTGGAAAAAGATGACAAAGACTTTAAAGCTATGCCACAAAGTAACAATACTGTTAGAAGAAGAATAGACGAAATGAGTGAGGATATTGAAATACAACTTGTTGAAAAGCTGAAAACAAGAAAATTCTCGGTGCAAATGGGTGAATCAACTTTGAGAGACAGTGAGGCCGTAATTATAACTAACATAAGATGTATTTATAAAGGTGATTTTGCTGAAGAAATGATGTTCTGTAAATCATTAGAAAGCACCGTTACCTCCAAAGATATATATATATAGAAAGCTAAAAAATTACTTAGATGTCAATAATATCCATCCATCATGTGCCATGCCGGAAAACGTGGGCGGTCATGACTCGCCATTTCACTCTATCACCAGAGTCGTGGATCAGCTCATTGTTCCTGTATCGACCATGCTATGTGGTCAAGTCATCCAGGTATTTACTTCTCGGTCTTCCCTTTGGTCTGTTCCCTTGGATCTTGCCAGTTGTCACCAAGTTCTTCAATTCATTTCTTCTCATAACATGTCCAAAACATTTTGACTGTCTACGTCTAATTTCTCTAATCAATTTACGATTTTCATTTGTTTTCTGTAGTACTTGGTCATTGGTTTTTCTGTCTGTCCATGGTATTCTTTGCATTCTCCTCAGAAACCAAATTTCTACAGCCATCAGATGTTTTTCAGCTTGACTGCTCATTGTCCAATACCAATGACTGCTCATTGTCCAATAATATACCAATGAAAAATATAACTTCTTGTGCTGTAGATAGTGCTCCTAATATGATGTTTTGCGTATCCTTTTACAGGACTTAGCTGTCAACAGCAGCATCTTTCAGCTGTCTGTTGATCTCTTGGCAAGATTACGCTCAGTAGTTTGCCATTGCTTTCTGAGCGGCCGGCTCAGTATCCGCAAGTCACGAGCGGGGGTCGAACCACCTCAGTTCTCGCTCCGCTGCGAGACTCTGCGTGATAAACGGGATTACAGAGAGAAAGTGTTGTAACCCCACAGCCAGAGAGACCGGCTCCTAATATGATGGGGAAGAAAAATGGTTGCTTAAAATTGATGAAAGATGAGAATCCAGAAATGCTTCTTGTGGATTGTGTTATTCACCGGGAAAACATGATAGCTAAAAACATCTCGCCTGTTCTAAATGAAGTACTAAATTTAGTTATAAAGTGTATCAATGCTGTTAAAGCTAGTGCCAAATAAGAACGACTCTTCAAGTTATTTTGTGGAGAACAAAATGAAGACCACGTGAGACATACTTCACACTGAAGTAAGATGGCTCTCGAAAGAGAACTGCTTTAAAAGATTTATAGAACTATTTTATACTCTTAGTGATTTTTTAAGCGACAGATCTGAAATGAAACATCTGTACACGGTCGATGGTAAGGCATTTGTGAGTTATTTAGCCCTTATCTTTGAAAAACTAAATATATTAATTACACAACTTCAAGGAACAAATAAAACTCTTGTCGATGCAATAGCGAAGATATTTGGTTTCATTACCTTTACTGAATTATGTCAGACATATATTTACAACAACAATTTTGTAAAGTTTCATTGGCTCCAAAAATGTAAAGTGACTGATACCGCTATATATGTTATTGTCGATAATCTGAAAATTGTATCGGCTGATTTAAAAGAAAGATTTTCTGATTTGAAACAAATTGATTTCCCAACTTGGATGATGCAGCCAATGTTAGTGGATTTATCTGATATTTCAAATATGCAGTATCAAGAAGAACTCGCAGAAATGCGAAAACGTGAGTCAATCAAAACTTTATTTAATATAAAAGGAGCGATGGCATGGCTGTGTGAGGAAACCGAAATAAAATATCCAAATGCAACCAAATGTGCAAGAGAACTATTGTTACTGTTTCCATCTTCATATTTAGTTGAATGCGGATTTAGTGCCATAAATAATTTGCTACTAAAAAAAAAAAAGAAAGAAATCGGCTGGATATAAGAAAACGGGGAGACTTGAGACTAAAGTTAACTAAATTGGAACCTGACATAAAATCTCTCTGCAGCAAGCATCAAGCGCAAGGATCTCACTAAATTAATAAATAATTACTAATAATTAAAATAATATAGAAAAATTTAGATTAAAATTATTTTGTACTTGAATTTCAGTTCTCAGTTATATGTTTTGAAAATTTACTTACTGTGTTTGCTCAATAATTTCCTAGTCATTTCTTCCTAAAACCTATCATTGAAGTTTCTTTAGTGAACATTTAAATTTTTGAATATTAAAATTTTTTTTTCGGGGGGGGGGGGGGGGGCATAAGCATTTTAGAAAAGCTTAGGTGGGGCATAGCACAAAAAAGGTTGGGAAACACTGTATTAGAGTATCATCACTAAAGAGACTGTGTGAAAAAGCTCTGCTTCCTCCCTACACGTCCACAAACGGTCCGTGCAAGAATGCTACTGGAAGTGACACATCTCTCTACGGTCCACGCGAGCAATTATTTGCATCCGTAGGACGTCCATCAATATGTGGTCAACAGTGTCCACCGTACCATACTTTCTGCAGCCACTCCTAAAGAAGACGGCCACCTTGCAAGAGGTTTATCCTAAAGAAGATGGCAGTGGTGTCAGCTCTATATCCTAAAGAAGATGGCAGTGGTGTCGGAGCTTCATACCTAAAGAAAAAGGAGGACATGTGGTGTCAGCACGGCTTTTCTGTTGAAGAAGGTTGCCGTATTACCGCACTACTCGTGAAGAAGGAGGCCGTGTTTTTTTTTGGTTTTTTTAGAAGCGATACTCCTGATGTACTGCTACTACTACTACTATTAGTTAGTTAGTTAGTTAGTAGTAGTTGTAGTAGTAGTAGTAGTAGTAGTAGTGGTAGTAGTAGTAGTAGTAGTAGTAGTAGTAGTAGTAGTAGTAGTAGTAGTAGTAGTAGTAGTAGTAGTAGTAGTAGTAGTAGTAGTAGTAGTTGTTGTTGTTGTTGTTTAATGGTTTACCGCGCTCACGTTTAAACTCTTGTCTGCTACCACGGACGCCCACACGCCGGTCAGTTGGACTTAAATGTTGACTTCTCGACCTTGGCTTGGAAACGTTAATTAGAAGTACCTTAGAAGACGGATGTTTGTTGGCAGGGGACACCGGTAATGGGGAAATCTAGCCCACACGCAAACAGTCCAGTGCACTTTCTATGGGTAATGTGATACCTACTAGTAGTAGCAGCGGACTAAGTAGACTAAGCTCGTGTTCAAAGCGAACAAACGAGCCAAAGATTTTTTTCGACTGTGGATAATAGATTTTCTACAGTCAAATAATACAGGGTGTGTTTTTAATGACTGTGCATTGTTTGACAATATTCCGTTCCAAGTTTTGTATGCACCTTCTTTCAAATTTCACGCAACATAATAGGTGAATACAAAACTTGGGCCGGCAATATTTTCAAACACTGCACAGTCATTTAAAAGACACCATGTACCTGTGACTATGAGTTTTAATTGTTTCGGCTTAAATATTATTCTTTTATTCAGTTCACACGATACTCTGCAGTATGCACCTGACAAGATGCAGCGAAATATGCCAGGCAATAAATCATGTAACATATTGTGTGGGGCTTCTGTGTTTAAATTCACAAAGGAGTATATTGTTTTGAATTCTGCTATTAAATGATTCGAAGTGTTTACTTCGATCGCGCTCATGTACAGACAAACTGATCCCTGACAGAACCTCCTTGTCGTTTGCACAGCCTCGTTTGAGAACGTGATAAGCCATCGGAAACATATGGGTGTAGGCCATGTTGCGAACATATGATCTGTGCAAGTAATAAAGATTACAGATTATGATAGGAATGGCAGAGAGATATAGATAGATACAGAAAGAGGGTGATGACGGAGAACGAGAGGTAAGAGAGATGGGAGAGAGAGAGGGGAGGAGAGAGAGGAGAGAGAGAGAGAAAGAGAGAGAGAGAAAGAGACAGGGAAAGAGAAGGAGAAAATGAAACAGAGAGAGAGAGAAGGAGAGAGGAGAGAATATGAGAGAGTGAAGGAGAGGGAGAGAGAGAGAAGGAGAGAGAGGGAGAGAGAGGAGGAGAGAGGAGGAGACAGAGGGAAAGAGAAAGAGAAAATGAAACAGAGAGAGAGAAGGAGAGAGGGGAGAAAATGAGAGAGAGTGAGAGAGAGAAAGAGAGAGAGAGAGAGAGAGAGAGAGAGAAGGAGAGGGAGAGAGAATGAGAAAATGAGAAAGATAGAGAGAGAAGGAGAGCATGATAGAAAGAGAAGGAGAGGGAGAGAGAAGGAGAGACAGGGAGAGGGAGAGAAAAGGAGAAAGAGAAGAAGAGAGCAATAGAGAGGAGGGAGAAGGAGAGAAGGAGAGGGAGAGAGAAGAATAGAAAATCAGAGAAAGAACTTGGGAGAGAATGAAAGAGAAAGGGAGAGAGATATGGAGAGAAAGAGAGGGAGGTGATAAACTGACTGCGCACTTTGAAGACGAACTGAGCTGTTAATCTACTGTTACTATTGTTACGGCTGTTACACAAATATGGAACAAGTTTGTTAATCATTATACGTACAATAATCGATACGAAGGTGTGGTGAATATATTCTGGAAAAGTACAGAACAATTGAATGATTTTTCGATGTAGCCACCACTGTGTCCAATGCAAATCCTCCAGCGCCGATAAAGTGCTGAATTCCTGTAGAAAAATCGACTCTTGAGGTCATTACTCGGTGTGCCTGTCCCAGTCGTGAACAGTCTGTCACAGAAGTCACACTGTTTTGACACCTCCTGCTCCACTCATACATTTGCTGGACTGACAGGCATGCATCACCATACTGGACCTTCATTTGCCGATGAATTTCTATCACCGCTTCACTGATCAGAAAAACGGATAATAGAATGCTGCTCCACTTTGGTGCATGTCAAAAGTGGGGAGGCCATTTTTAAAATGTCCTTATGATGTCAACGTGTTCGTCTGCACTATGATGTCACGTGCTTAACACGATTGACATCCTTAGCAACAATATTGACAGATTACAAGACAATCGCATGGTTATTGTAATTACTATCACACTTTTAAGGTTCTCATGCGAATCCCCCTCGTATCTGCAGAGCCGAAAAAGAAATTTCAAATAGAGGCAGAAATGTCTGCAGGTGCATTCCACAGCACATAAACGATATTAAAACGTAAAGAGATCAACAGCGATAAATAGATAAAAGAGAGAAGACAGAGAGTGATAGATCAAATATGGGCGGAGACATAAATTGAGAAAAACAGATAAAGAGGATGGAAAGATACACTGAGATTAGATAAAATAATGTGAAGAGAGATAAGCTAAGATGCATAGATAAACAATGATGACAGAGAGATAAAATGAGATAAATAGATACAAGAACGAGCATGGATAAATTATGTGCCATAAAAAGATAATAGAAAGTGGGCGAAGAGATAAGGTATTGATGATTAGCCACAAAATACAAGACAGAGAGATAAACTGAGATAACAGACGAAGGAAAGAGAATCGAGAGATAAATTAAATAAACAGATAAACGAAATGGGACGGAGAAATAAACTGAGATAAATAGATGAAGGAAAGGGAGAGGAAAAATAAATTAGATAAATAGTTAAAAGAAAGGGTGGGGGGATAAACTGAGATAAGTATATGAAGAAAAGAGAAAGGAGAGATACAATGAGATAAATAGATACAAGAAATGGGATGGAGAGACACATTGAGATAAATAGATATATTAAAGAACACATCAACTCAAGAAGACCAAGTAGAAATGAAACCGCCGAAGTTTTGCAAACCCAAATAGCATATACTGCCCTTTGATCATAGAGAATAGATCGGATCCTAGTTCTCTCGGGTAAGTGCCAAAAACCTCGGAAGACCCGTGAGCATGTTATACATGCTATAAAGGTTTACATATTTAAACGCTAACGGCTCGACTTCATTGTACCTGGTTTTACCCCACATGACTCAGTCTCTTTCCGTAGGGCGGCCTGCCGAAAGGTTCCTTAGCTCACGCGACGACCCTCTTTAGAACCGATTGACGGGGTCCGGAATCGAAATAACTCTCTTCGGAGCCAGAGGCAAGCGACTTAACCACTCCACACCGGAGACCCCTGCACGGAATGATTCTTCAGCAATTTAAAACCGGAAATATATGTCAAACAGGTCCCTCTCATGTTAAATTTCGAAAGTAGAAATATGGCCACAGAATTAATATTTATAGTATGTGTGTTTCTGGAGTATAGCTGTCGATGATTTCCCGGCTATGGAATTTTTCCCACAGATTTCCACGTGTGTGATCTATGACATGTCTACCACCACGTATGTCGGAAGCGGGGGATAAGTAGGTTTATGCCCCGGGTGTTGCTGTAAGCCTTAATCGAAGCAAGGAAGAGTAACAAACGGTAACCTGTCATACCCCGGGATGTTACTGTGAGCCTTAAAGTAAGCAAGGAACAGTAACACATTGTAACATGACATACACGTGCTTAGAGGCAAGTATGGAGGTTCTTTTCGGGTGTTACTGTCATGTTCTGCCAATATAGTACCTTGCGGTGTATGGCAGGGAGAGTGGGGTATGGTTGAGCCTGAGGAATTAAGGCCGCCTGGCTAGTGCAGTCGCTGCGAACTGTGAAACTGCACACCTTCCCGAGGATTCGAACCCGGGTCTCCCGAAGGAGAATCCAGCATTCTAGCCACTCGGCCAGTCCTATGAGCCCTAAAGGAAGCAAGAAACAGTAGCACACTGTAACCTGTCAAACACGTGGTTAGAGGCGACTTAGGAGGTTCTTCCCCCGGGTGTTACTATGAGCCTTAAAGTAAGCCAAGAATGGAAGTAATGAATACTAACACACGGCGACTAGCTCGGTTGTTATCGTGGCCCTTAATTAAAGTAATGAATAGTAACATCCATCCATCATGTGCCATGCCGATAAGTGTGAGCGGTCACGTTCTGCTATCTCGCTCGATCACCCGAGTCGTGGATCAGCTCCCTGTTCCTGTCTCGACCATGCCACGTGGCCAAGCCATCCAGGAATTTACTTCTCGGTCTTCCCCTAGGTCTCTTCCCTTCACCAAGTTCTCCAAGTCACTTCTTCTCATAACATGCCCAAAAATTTTTTGACTGTCTACGTCTAATGACTCTAATCAGTTTACGATCTTCATTTGTTTCTTGAAGGACTTGTTCATTGATTTTGAGATATCAGTTTGTGACATGAAGGTGATCCTGTTCAAACCAACTTTCCTGTCACTTTTATTTCGGTAGAGATGCTCGCACCAGAGGAAGACAGTTCACATTCTTTTGACATGTCATGAGAAGAGGACAGCTGCGGTATGTCGTCACAACGGGAAGATTGGAGAAGCGAGGCTGGGGGGAGACCAAGAGAGAAGATGCTGGACAGTTTGACATTATGGCACGGAGGAGCGTCGGTATCAGACATATTTCGCAGCACAAGAGACAGAAGACTGTGGAGTGTCTCTCCATAGATCTCGGTATGTGGTGTTCTGGATCAACTCTGCTGACGATATTCCTCCATGCCACCGCTTCAATCTATCCAGCATTCTTTCTCTTGGTCGGCCGTTGCCTCTATTCCATTTGATGTTTCCATTGGTCACGATGTTCCCAAATTACTCTTTTCTCATCCAGTGACCAAAGAAAGTTGTTTGTCTCCTTCTTATTGTGCTAGATACTATCCAAGTTTCATTAGCCTCTTTCAGGCAATTGTTGTTAGTTACTCAGTCCATGGAATTAGTAGCATTAGTCTCAGGGACCACATCTGTTGCTTCCAAGTTCTTCCAGGTTGTTCATTTATATTCCAAGATTCACTGCCATACAGCAAAAGAGGTTCTATAATATATACCATTTCAGCACTCTCTTTATTACATTTAATGATAGTGACTTATTGCTTAAGATAGTTTGCAGTTTCTTAAAAGCAGCTTTTGTTGCCCTACTCTCTTCTTAATCTCTGTTGTGCACCTTCCATTTGATGTTATAAATACCCCTGGGAATTTAAAATTATCCACTTGGTTAAGAATTTGTCCCTTCGTTTTCCATTTCACATTTTGGTGTCACCTTTTTCTTTGTGCCTTTACCTTCCCCAAGTCCTCACTATTGATCTCCGAATTTTGGTTTCGTTTTACTGATAATTCTTCTAATTATATTTCTCATTAGTATTTTAGCCACATGAATAATCAAACATGACTAATGACCCACGGAAATTGTCTAGTACCCTTGTTTGCGAGGCTGGATCGCTCTCACAGCCATACCGGTCGCAGAAAACAATCCAGGCACTGCTGGGAATTGACCCCAGATCAAGTCTTGACGAGCAAGCACTCTAACTACTGCACCACCACTATGTATCTTCTGGGTAGGTTTTCCAGTTTTAAAATGTTGCGTGGGGCAGCAACATATTTCTTCTATATTTAAAAAAAGTCGCTTAAATGTCGACAGGGGCGATTTCATTGCACCGGATTTTATCCCATATAGCTCAGTCTCTTTTCACCGCAAACCCGAAAGCATCGCACAAAGTACGAACTCAGTAGCTCCAGCGACGACCCCCAGGAGTCTCCGAAAAATGCACTCGTGAACCGAAGGACGCGGCCCGGAATCGAACCCACAACCTTCGGAGCCCGAGTCTCTCGGCTTGATCACTTCGCCACGGAGACTCCTGATTGTTTTATTCTATACCGCCAATTTCCAAGGGATATTTAAGAAGTCTACGTGGTGGTACGACTTAATGCGACGGCGCTTAAACTTCCGGCGCGCTGCTGGTGTGGTAGATGGTTCATCTCCTTCCACGGTGGTTCGACTTCAACGTTGTCTTCTCGTTAAGAAAACTACTAAACGTACCATTGCCTGGTAAATTGCTTACTCTGGTGTTGGAATTCATCGCAAAGGACATACATGCAAGGGATATATAACTTGCGCAAAGTGCTCACAAGCAGGCAACTAAGTCAGAGAAAGAAGATAGACATATCGTAGATACACAGATAGGTGGGTGGAGACGGGAACGCCGACAGTTGCCTTGAAAGTGAAGTTTACAAGTACACATCAATATATTAGCACACAGTACAGTAAACATCAATAAACTAACATTGCATTAAACAGTAATGAAGGCTAGGGCATTAGCTAGGGCGAAGTAAAGGTATTGCAACAGATTTAATATTGTGTGATTTTCTAGTTGGTTGCCGTGATAAACATTCGGATATTTATCTTCACGTCGTTTTATTGGCAATAAAAGGTCACGTGGGGGGAAACGGGAAGGCGGAGAGTATCAGTAGCAAAATCTCTCTCCCCCCCCCTTCTCTCTCTCTCTCTCTCTCTCTCTCTCTCTCTCTCTCTCTCTCTCTCTCTCTCTCTCTATCTCTCTCCTTTGTGATATTTCAGTGGAATAGACAGGCAGACTGATTAAGGTCATACACATTGGTAAGTTACAAGGTAGATAGGTTGAAAGAGATTCATGCCGAGAAAAGAAAGTCTACAAACGCGCGGATACAGACGGACAGACGGACAGACGGACAGACAGACAGACAGACAGACAGACAGACAGACAGACAGACAGACAGACAGACAGACAGACAGACAGACAGACAGACAGACAGACAGACAGACAGTATCTTAACATATTATAAAAGATATAGGGAAAACACTCGTCCCCTATTTACACCAAAGTGATTCCCTTATGTTATCTTTATGCTCATGCAGAATGTGATGCACATTTGCAAATATATAAATAAATGCTATAAGCACGTACACTCGTCATCTGGAATTCATAATGAACCTCATATACTATCTCAGAACTTCAGAATACTCGGAAACGTGTTTACAAGGTACTCAGTTTGATCAGGCAATACTTGCGAAGACTCCCAAACTATGGTTCAGTTACTATGTTTGTGTATATTAATTATGTAAGACATACATTTTGAAGGGGTGACTGTGACCCCCAAATCTGCTGACAGGGAAAACACTAGTCAACACATTTTCAAAAGTTATTTGTATCAACATTTAAATACACCGTGTCTTATTGACTTTGACATGCTGATATCAAATATCATAATGAAATTCACCAATTGGCTCTGTTTAATGATGAATTTACATTTTTTTAAATGTTGCATATCCCTTACATGACGTTGCAGTCAACACCAACAATTTTCAGCTGCTGTTGATGTACTAGGCAAGTTGTTACGTTCAGTAGTTTGCCATTATCTCCCTGGCCTAGGGGTTAACCAACTCTCTCCGTATTCCCGTTTATCCACGTAGGGTAACGCAGCGCGCGAGAATTGGTTCTCGCCGAGTTGGTAACTTACGGGATAAGTGAGCAGGCCGCTCAGAAAACAATGGCAAACTACTGGGCGTAATCTTGCCAAGAAATCAACGGCAGCGGTAAAATGCTGGTGTTGACAGCGATGTCCTGTAAAGGATATGAGAAAAAAAAATGTTTGCCATTGCTTTCCGAACGACCGGCTCCCATACCAACACGTTATAACACAACGCGACACGGTCTGCTGCACAAATCGGTCGCAGTTGCGTTTCGAACGCATGGTAAGCGGCTCACGAACCGCGTTCGCAATCCTTTGGCCACTGAGATAGGTGTTTACATTACAGTAACACAAATAATGTATGCTTGGTTTATTCTCTGGGGTGAACAGTTAGACTTTCTACATCAACATTATAAAACTTGTGGTGACATTTTCAATTCCAACAAATACTCCCTCTCTTATTATAGCTTCTCCCAGTCTTTGAAAGTCTCATCCGTTTTCTCAATTGCCTTGACACAGTTTTTCATGAGACCCAGCTTAATGTGCAAGGGTGACAACAAAATCTTGCTGTTATCGATAAGTGCTGGGTTCTCAGCGTTCTTACAGCCAGGTCGCAATGACTGCCTGATTGGTCAATGTCTTCTGGTGAAATGGTCAATTCGTGGACGGCTATCCCACTCACAGAGAAAGTAACAGTACTTGCTGTATCTATCCTGTAGTCCAAGCAAAAAAGCGACCACTTTTAAGTCACCGAAACAATTTCGCCATATGTACACATTGACTTAATTGAATAAACTAGTAGCATATATCTTGAAAAGTAAGGCATTTTTTAAAAGTCATTTTCGTTTTCAGCACACCAAAGTTAGTTAAGATCATGTATTTTCATATAAAGATGTTTGTGTGAATTCTGAGCAATGGGCAGTGAAATTATGCCGGAAATGGAAGCAGCTTAGACGTGGATTTTGTGAAGATTGCATTTAGGACAACCTCTGGGGGATATCAACAAGCTTAAGATGATTCCTGCTTTCTTTGCATTTGTTCACACTGACGTCAGAAGTTGAGCAAATAGAATAATAACAAGAAGAAATGGTTCAATCTCAGCAGACAAATAATACCATATTTCCAAGTAAACTCGCCGAGAAACGCAAACAAATGATAACCAGACCTGCCTTGGTGAAACCTCACTTCAAGAGAGAGAATCATATACTATATCTACGTAACACCGTAGACAAAGATGGATGTCTAAAACGGTATAATGCTCATATGAAGCTCATGGAGAGATCGAGACAAATACCAGTGAACCAAGACGCGAAGAAAAGAAGCTTGCGCTGGGTAGAACATGCATTGAGAAAACACGAGAATGGTATAACTAGAAAGGTCTTTGTATGGAATCCACAAGTCAAAAGAAATAGAGGTAGGCCAGCATGGCCAAATGGATAAGAACGCGTGTTCTTAAACATCCGGTGTGCTGATGCCGAGGTAAGGGGTTCAGCCCCTACACCGGACAGCTGGACTAAAATGTTGACCTATCGTCTTTGACTTGGTCACGTAAATTATAAGTACCTCTGAAGTCGGAGTGGGTTTGCCTGATGGCGAGGGACACTGTTAATAGGGAAAGCTAATCCACACGTAAACATTCAGTCCAGCACTACTAGAAGTGGTGTGTATGGACTATGCTTGAGTTGAAAAAAATGAAATAGATTAAGAAAAAAAATAATACCATAACGCAGAAGCAGTTTAGAGACAGAAGTGAAAACGATAAAAATATGTGAAGGGCTTGTACGTAGCTGCATGGGATATCTAAGGATAAAACTGCTAGGGGTCAGTTGGCTGGGGGATTATGCTGCAAAGGAGGATAAAGGGCGAAAGAAGAAGAATAAGAATGAAGTATACACGTGAGCTCTTCGAGCGATGTTTGCAAGAAGTGGGTTCTGATTGTCTACTATCATCATGGGAGATTATCGTGGCTCCCTTAATCCTCGCAGCGTGCAACGTATGTGGTCGCAGACCGAATTCATCACAGTAGAGATCACTGTTGAATCTCCTTTCTTTAGCCATCTGCCAAGGATGCCTCAAGTGAATGAAGAGTGGTTTTGTTCAATATGAACTTAGTGCATCCGCACCATTGTATCCCTTCCAGCAGTGTTAATGACATGAAGAATAATACAACGACAGATACTATCGTGGGCAGCAGCGGTAACGCAGTGGCTGACAAGCCTACATGTCGACTTGATGGTCATGTGTCGGAACCCCCATCGGGGTAGATTTTCTAAATTGACCTCAGATAACACTGACTAAGATGAGTATCATGATATCCTGGGAAAATAACAGTGATCCTTTTCGCCCATTGAGTGCCGATTCCCGGTTTCCTTGTCTCGTACAAGCTCATTCATATAATGCCGTGAACCCTTTAAACTTCAAGTCACGCATAATGTGTGCATTGGCTCTTTCGAGTGAATCCTAATGATTACTTACTCTCGTACTTTGTACGAGAAAGAACTAACTGAACTCTTTGTAAAATTACCTACGGAAAGAAAAACAGTGGAAGAAGAATGGGAGACGTTCAAATCAAGCGTTTTAAATACTGCAAAAATAACATGCGGAACCACGAAAAAATGCAAAACACGGATAAAGAAAATAACAAGTTGGTGGAACGCAGAAGTAAAGAAAGCGGTAAAAGAAAAAAAGGAAAAATATAAAAAGTGGTTGAAGAGCAAACAGGAATGTGATCTCATAGAATACAGAATATCGAGAAGACATGTGAGTAGAATAGTAAAGAGGGAAAAACAGAAAGACTGGGAAGAGTATGGAGAAACCCTAAATAAAAACTACAAGGAGGCAACCAGAAACTTCTACAAAAAGATAAGTGCAATGCGAACCAGAGGAGTACCCTTTGACCCAACTGAAATAATTAACAGCGAAAATGGAGAACCAATAAGTGAACAAAAACACATCCTAATAAGATGGAAGCAGTATTTCGAACAACTTCTCAACATCCCATCAGATGTCACAGGAATTCAAGAGACCTACACAGATGTCACCGAGGAACTAGAACCAGACATACTAAAAGAAGAAATTATAGAAGCCATCAGATTAGCCCCATTGAACAAATCACCAGGACAGGATGAAATACCAAATGAACTAATTAAAGCAGCAAGGGAAGTAGGAACAGCTTGGCTACATAGACTATTCAACCATGTTTGGGTAGAACAACAGACACCACGAGACTGGGGAAACGCCATAATTATCCCAATTTGGAAAAACAAAGGCAGCAAAAGAGATTGCACACAATACAGAGGCATTTCACTGTTGAGTCATACTGGGAAAATATTTTGCAAAATTCTTGAAAAAAGATTACGAACTACTTTAGAACCCCAGCTAAGCGAAACGCAGCTTGGATTTAGGAAAAACAAAGGATGCACAGACGCCATTTTTGCTCTTAGACAACTTATAGAAAAATCAATTGAATTCAATGAAACACTCTACTTAGCCTTTGTTGACCAAGAAAAGGCATTTGATAGGGTAGATAGAAACAAGCTGTGGGAAATCCTTAAACAATATGGAGTGAGTACACATCTAACAAACCTATGTAGAAGTTTATACGACAACAGTGAATGCATAGTGAGAGCAACTGGAGGACACTCAGAACCCTTCACCATAAGATCTGGAGTACGACAAGGTTGTGTCCTGTCCCCTCTCTTGTTCATAACATATATAGACAACATATGTAAAGAAACCAGCCAAGCAGAGACAGCAAGAATACCGCATGACGAGAACACAGAAGAAGAACCATCTGCAAATCTAACCATTAGAGAACTCCTGTTTGCGGACGACCAAGCACTAATAGCAAAATCAGAAGCTGAATTACAAGACCACATGAATAGTCTAAACGAAATGTGTAGGGAACATAACATGAAAATTAGCACAAGCAAAACAGAGGTAATGACTATAACTAAAGAAGAACAAACAGCAACAATTCACCTAAACGAACATCCCTTGAAACAAGTAAAGAGCTTCAAGTACCTAGGAAGTATAATATCATCAAATGGCAGATCAGAAGACGAGATCGAAAATAGGTGCAATAAGGCAAATCAACTCATTGGACAAATGGCACCAATACTAAAGAACAAACATGTATCAATAACTACTAAGAAAGCACTTTACAACACAATCTTCCTACCAACTCTGTGCTACCAATGCCAAACCTGGACAATGACAGAAAAAGAGAAAAGAAAAATCACAACAACAGAAATGAGGTTCCTGAGAAGAATACTCAACGTATCAAGAAGAGATAAGATCAGAAATGAAGAAATCAGGACTAAAGTGGGGGTTAAAGCTGCTCTAGATTTTATTAGAAAGCAGCAAGTCAAATGGTTTGGCCATGCAAGTAGGCTACCAGTCAACAGCATGCCACAACAGGCAATGACGTACAGACCAGATGGAAACAGAGGAAGAGGCCGACCACGTAAACGCTGGACGGAGGGAATAACAGAATCCATGGGAATGTCGATATACGAAGCCCATAACCGGGCACTCTCACGAAGTTTATACTTCACCTCGACACCGCAAGGTACAAGAGGAACATGATGAGATGAGATGAGTACTTTGTACATTTGGTCAAGAAAATACAAAAGAAAAGTGGCCTCGCCCACTGACCATTCCGCTATGCAGTTAGCCACTTTGAAAGTATTTCACTCCTGACATTTTGTAGTGGTTATCGCATCTCCATGGCCTGTGTTACCAGAACGGGTGTCAAAGAGTCTCATACCATGTCGTAAGAGACAACTAAGGATGGTTGGTGAAAGACTGGCCACCCCGGCCCGCAGAATTCAACCAGTCGCCGCACAATCCAACCAGTCATGAAGAAGTTCACAAAAGGCTAGTCGAGGACCTGCGCTACATTGGGAGATGAAAGAAAGAAGAAATCAAAACAAGAAGAATACCCGATCTCTCTCTCTCTCTCTCTCTCTCTCTCTCTCTCTCTCTCTCTCTCTCTCTCTCTCTCTCTCTCTCTCTCTCTCTCTCTCTCTCTCTCTCGCTCTCTCTCTCTCTCTCTCTCTCTCTCTCTCTCTCTCTCTATCTCTCTCTCTCTCTGCTTCCCCCCCCCCCCCTCCCGTCGGACATCTGCTAAGAAACCTTGAAGACAGGAACAGTTCATATCCTGTGGCCAACCCTGGATTTGGTCCACCTCTGATTCGCCTTTCGGGAAGCATATCTTCTATAGACGATAGATATGACAAAGAAGAAATACTGTACGAGTTTACGAATGGATGCAAGCACACACTCTATTTTAAAAGGGTTAAGTAACTATAGCCGACTCTGTGACGAAGGAGTTACGAATGCAATTCGTAATGCCACATACCGTGTTTGAAACACAGCTGTGAGCGATTTGACAGCAGAACGCCTTGCGTTAGTTTCTATACATTGGTATGGGTTTCGGTCGTTCAGAAATCAATGGCAAACTACTGAACGTAAACGTGCCCAGGAATCACAAACAGCCAAAAAATGCTGGGGTTGACTGTAGCGTCCTGTTAAGGATATGCAGCTGGCTTTCTTCAGTAACCCTAACTGAGCATGCAGGCCCATCTAACATTCAGATCGTTTTATTTCTGTCCTTTCATACCTTATTTCATCCACCCATCACTTATTAGTTTCATCTAACAACAAAAATCAAGACTTAAAAACGCACGGGGAATGTGCAAAAATGGTTTCTACACGACAAAATCGTACTTTTAGAATCACAGAACAACACACAAGAGAGTAAACATTAATTAGGCATCCACATATGATAAGGATGAATCAGTTGCGGAGGTTGGGGGGGGGGTAGATTTTTATATGAGATTTCAAAAGAAAATAATAAAATGGTATTAGAAATATCATGAAGAGAACTAGACAAAAGCCAATGAACCAAGCGGTCAAGAAAAGACATTGACCCTGGGTAGGCCACATTGAGAAAACCCGAGAATAGTATAACTAGACAAGCCTTCATCTGGTATCCCATGCACCGACCGACCGACCGACCAACCCCCCCCCCCCCCTACCACCCCCCCCCCCCACACACACACAAATAGAGGAAGACCTAAACACTAATGAAGAAGAGAAGTAGAATTAGACATCAACAATATGAGGAGGCCAACAGTGACACAGCTACATGGGATAGCTACAGTGTAGGTGGGCTTGAGGTGAGTTTTGAGAACCTATGCCCGACCCCACTCTCCCAAACTTGGGAGAGAGTGTACAAAAGAAGAATAAGACGTATTAATATTAATTATTATAGTAATTGTAATAAGGCTAACGGAAATACACCGAAGTAAAATACTGAGAAATGCTTAGTATATTTTAAAAAAAAATTAAGTTGCATGTCCTTCACAGGACGTAGCAGTCAACAACAGCATTTTCGCTGTTCGTGATTCCTGGGCAAATTTTACGTTCAGTAGTTTGCCATTGCTTTCTGAACGACCTGCTCCTATACCTTTTACGAAAAAATCAGCACCGATGTGTTTCGAACCCGGGTATACGGGCTCACAAACCGCGTTCGCAAGCCCTTAGCCACAGAGACCGGCTTAGTATATAGTGATTAAAAAGAAAAATTAATATATATTAGACATTCAAAATCTTAAAACATTTAAATAGATATCTTCATCATAATCATCATCAAGTGCCCTGCCAGCTGGCGTAGGCGTTCATGGCACTCCACAGATCTCGGTCTTTGGTTTTCTGGATCAACTCTGCTGCTGATATTCCTCCATGCCACCGTCTCAATCCATCCAGCATCATTTCTCTTGGTCTGCCTCTGCCTCTGTTCCCCTCGATCTTTCCAGTTGTGACGATGTTCTCCAATGTCTCTCTTTTCATCACATGACCGAAGAAAGATGTTTGTCTCTTTCTTATTGTTGTATATCTTCTTCTTCTTCTTTTCGTTCATCCGGAGTGTTTTTTCAGATGTGATTGCGGTGTGTCTGTTATGCGCCCTTGGGCCGAAACCCGTAGGCCAACACATCGACTTTAGCGTGCTTTTTTGACCAGGTAGCATTCCTGGGAGACTCTCACTTTTGTGGTGCCATCTACAACCATGCTGGCCAAGTTAGAACGGTCGAAGACAACGGTCATCCCTCAAAGGAAGGCAGGGACAGTCCATAGCATTTTCCGCCATCCAAGGTTGCTTCCATAGTTGCAGGGCCGACACATAACGCCCTGGTTCTGGGCTAGCCGAGGGAATCGTCACGTCCTGCTCATGGCTGCTTTAAATCCTCACTTCAATATATTGGTCATTTCGTTTGCCCCGGGCCATTCCCGCACAAACCAGACAGGTTTGCAGACGGTATCCACTCAGCGAGTTTTCGGACATGTGCTTGTCGTTGCGCCCGTCAGAGCTGTTCCAGGCACGACAGACATTCGGAAAACTACCTAGTCAGAGCTGTTCCGAACAAGAGCGGCATTCGGAAACTAGGTAGTCAGAGCTGTTCCTAGCACGAGAGACATTCGGACGAGACATTTCACTCGGACGTAAATGCGTAGTGTCAATTTTTAGTTTGCCACCCGTAGGACGACACTTCCGGCTTCTGGCATGCATTTTTTAATGAGGTTAGCCTTCCTCGGGTTTCGAGACTCTTGTTTCGGCTTCCACACAGCAAGCTTTCGCTTCGGGCTGCCACGTAATGGATTCGCAAGACAGGCGTTCCATTTCGTGTCAACGAGACAATTTTCCACCTTTGACTACACTCACTCCATGAGTGTGGTTACAGACTATCGGACGTCTGCGAGACGTGCGACCGAGGTGTTTTTCCACCTTTTGTACTCACTCACGAGGTAGGCTACATGTGCCGCCGGCTCAGCACCTTACCTCCGTGCGTCTGTGGGCGAGTAACGGTCAGGCCCTTTCATCCGGGGATACCTCATATCCCCCAGCTAAGAGCCATCGAACGAATCTGCGCCGAGCATGTAGCGTTCTCAGCACATCATCACAATTTTGATGTAGGTTTGTGTCGGCCAGGCTCTCACTTCCGAGAGTTTATGGCTTAGAGACGTTCAGCCATACACCTCGGATGGGAGCCTTAGAGGTTATGCCCGGACTGAGATTTAGGGATCGTTTGCCTGATTTTGACTGCTATCCTCAGTCTTACCTGCAGAGCAGCAGGTTGTGTCTCTCTTAGTCTGGTCCCTATCCCACGAGCCGTCCGATATGTAGTTTTCACCCATCGGCAAGCACATGGGGTCAATGGGACACGCAAGCTCCCCCACCACGGCAAGGTGGAGACACATCGGGGGAGTTGTTGTATATAATGTTCTAGTTTCATTAACCTGTTTCAGGCAGAAGTTGTTAGTTACTCTGGCAGTCCAAGGAATTAGCAACATTCGTCTCAGGAACCACATCTCTGTTGCTTCTAATTTCTTCTTTATTTGTTCATTTACATTCCAAGATTCACTGCCATACAGCAAAACTGGTTCTACATAGCATTTCGGCACTCTCTTACATTCATTGATGGTGACTTATTGCATAAGATACTCTTCATTTTCTGAAATGCGGCTCTCTCGTGTGTTGCCGGGGCCCATAAGGGAAGCAAAGAATAGCAACACTGTAGCCTACCACGCATGTCGTAAGAGGCGACTAAGGAGGCTATGGTTCCGTCACCCTGCTACTGAGGGAGTGCGTGGTGCGACACTGTGAGCTGTGGGTTTCGTGTGATGTACTTTTGGATCTGCCCATTTTTTGTTTTTTGGAACGTGACTGCATGTTCGGAGCGATGGCAGGTGGCTATGTCCCAGAGTTGACCGGTTTGTGCCTTATGCAGAAATGCGTGGCTGCTGGGCTTCTGGTTGACTGCCACTGCCGTGGGTGATGAACTGTATTTTCGTGGACTGTGTGGGTGAACATCTAGGAAACATCCAGATAGGAAAATGACTGCCGATTCCATCAGAGATGAATTGGGTGTTTCGTGGGGGGACTGGTGTGTTGACATTCTGGCGGCGGCATTATGCACAGTGTATCTGTGCGGGCTGTTGTTTGTCGAGACTCCTGTCTTTTCCACTTTTCACATTGGGCAGTGGGGAGCATTTTGTGTGATATTCACTGGCACAGGAACGGAGCATAATGGGGACGACCCGTTGCTGTGAAGTTGGAACTGCGACTAACTAACTAACTAACTAACTAATTAACTGAAATGCGGCTTTTGACTGCCCTATTCTGCTCTTAATCTTTGTTGTACATCTTCCATCTAATGTTATACATGCCCCTAGGTATTTAAAACTATCACTTGGTTAAGACTTTTTCCTTCTATGTTATGTCACGTTTTGGTGTCACCATTTTCTTTGACTTCACCATTGTCACTGTTTTCTTGATATTAAAGGAGAGTCCTTTCCTTGCACTCTTTGTTACTACAATGTCCAACAATTGTTGTAGGTCTGTTGATTTATCCGCCACCAATACTGTGTCATCTGCATAGCGTATATTATTTATATTATAACCCCCAACTAGTATTCCTGACATCTCTTTGATCTCTCTCATTATTACTTCGCTATATAGGGAGAAGAGACACACCACAACCACTGTCGTACTCCTAGCTTTATCTGTTCGTAACTACCCTCTTTATTTCCCACTTTAATTGCTGCTACTTGGTTCCAATAAATATTCTTTTTTATTTTTAAATCTTTCCCATCAATGCTGATATCTTCCAACATTTTAATCAGTTCATCATGTTTTACTTTATCAAATGTCTTAGTATAATCTCTGAAGCACAAATATATGTCTCTCTGTTTCTCTATTGACCTTTCTAGTAGTGCCTGTAATGTATAAATTGCATAAATAGATATATGAAATTGAAAACAAACATAAGTGACAAAAGACAAATAATTAGACTTGAAAAGAGATAACAAACACAAAGCAAACAAAAAAGTCGATAAAACAGAAATGAGGAGGAAGAAGTAGTAGATGATTGAAAATAGATTTAAAAAAAAAAAAAGAGATTAACAGAACTAGACGATTTGAAAAAAGGAGAAATAAAAAGGAAACATTATGACAAACAGAAAGACAAAGGGAAAAAATAACTATATTATCGAATACGGGTAGGTAAAATTGTATAGTACAGTGGTTCTCAACATTGTTTGGCCTATGCATCCCTTTGCCATATTTTTAGAACATCACCCCCCCCCCCCATTTCGTATTTCCTCCATATAAATTCCCCCTCCCCTACACAGTATACGTAAAAAAATGAAGTTTAATTTAATAACACATACTAAAACAAGTCTAGACGTCTACATGAAACGTGATTTGCGAGCCTACTTACGTTATAAAATGTATTTCAGAAGGGCGAGAAGTACAGAATCGTAAAGTATGGAGGGGGAAACAATATCAAGTAATCGGTTTTTGGATTAACGCGATCTTGAAATAATCTTAATTCCCCCCCCCCCCGGAAACCTTAAAATCCCTCCCCACCCCACCGGGGAATTCCCCACCGGTTGAGAACCACTGGTCTAGTAGATCAACCAGGTATCAAAGTGCTGCAAAGGACATGTTTATTTTTAATTTGGGGAGGGAGGGAGAAGCAGCAACTAAATGTAAAACTCAAGAAAGGCAAAGTCAGGTGAAACTGAAAACAAATAAAAATTAGGAAACAGTCTGCAAACAATAATATGTTCAGAAGTAGGACAGTTATTGCTTGTTTTGAAAGCACGCCAAAAAACAGTAAATAGACTTCGTGTCTGATTTAATTAGGGCGTGTCTGGGCCAATATGAGAGAAAGTATAACAACAGCTAGAAACACCCGACTTGAGACGCTATCGGGTATCACTTGCAAATCCCGCACAGGCTCAAAACAAGCAGAAATGTTTTCCGTTCATTCCCGCGTAATGGCTTCAAGAGATAAGATCGAGTTGTCGACACCTGTCGGTAGCTCAACGGAACATGACGTCAGATGACGATATTTCGCATCAACTGACGTCATGTTGCTTAAAATAAATAGCACCCCGTAGTTCAGGTGTACACGTAGCACTAGAATAGATGGCTAATAGACACTTTATTTCTCCCAACGCTGACACGGACAGTCGGAGAATCTCACGGGCGTAAAATTACATCATGTGAGATAGAATCCCATTTGAAAAAAACAAAAAACAAAAAAAACAAGAAGAGATAGAGAATTTACTTGCCACTCACACTGGAATTGATAAATGCAGTTTGATTTTGTGTACGGAGACAATGGTTCTTTTACAAGTGGAGTAAGCATCAGGATGCTTTTATATTTGATTATTGGTTCAGCAGCTAAGATTGCTTGACTTACTGCTGTTGTCGATTGAGTATTCGTTTCATTACGCCGCCAGTTGAAGAATCACTTGAAGTTTAGGAACCTATGATTCTGTGGGATTTTTTTTAGAGATAATCATTATCATGTGCTATCCCGACTGCCACTCCATAGATCTCGGTCTTTACTTTTCTGGATCAACTCCGCTGTTGATATTCCTCTATGCCACCGTCTCAATCCATCTAGCATGATTTCTCTTCTCCTCGATCTTTCCAGTTGTCGCGATGTTCTCCAATGCCTCTCTTATCATCACATGACCAAAGAAAACTGTTTGCCTCTTTCTTATTGCTGTATATAATGTTCTAGTATCATTAGCCTCTTTCAGACAGTCGTTGTTAGTTACTTTGGCAGTCCAAGGAATTCGCAACATTCGTCTCAGGAACCACATCTCTGTTGCTTCCAATCTCTTCCAAATTTCACAGATTCACAGCTATACAGCAAAACAAATTCTACATAGCACTTCGGCACTCTCTTTCTTACATTCAATGATACTGACTTACTGCATAAGATAGTCTTCATTTTCTTAAATGCAACATTTGATTGCCCCTTTCTGCTTTTTATCTCTGTTCCATCTGATGTTAAAAATGCTCCTAGGTATTTAAAACTATTCACTTTGTGAAGAATTTTTCCTTCTATCTCTATTTCACATTTGGATGTCACCTTTTTCTTTAATATCACAATTGTTACTGTTTTCTTGATATTCAAGGAGCGTCCTTTCTTTGCACTCTCTGTTACTACAATGTCCGAAAATTGTTGTAGATCTTTTGCATAATCCGCCATCAATACTGTGTCATCTGCATAGCTTATATTATTTATATCATAACTTCCGAATATTACTCCTGGCTTCTCTTTGATCTCTCCCATTATTACTTCGCTATAGAGCGAGAATAGATCCGGTGACATGTTTTCATTAAGATGTTACCTTCAATCTCTGGATGATGGTGTGGTGGCACCTTTGGCACATGACTGTCCCTACCGGACGAGGATGTCCTAAGACAGCCATTGACATTTATTTCCATTAAAATGGTTTAGGCATGCGATAGAGAGACAAATTAGAACCACGAGTGTAGGGACAGCACCTATTACTGATGTTATAGAATACCGAAGAATTAAATGGTTCGGGCATTTTGTTAGAATGGGACAAGGTCAACCGCTAGAGTGTTCTACACGAGAACATCGCGATACAAGACGAGAAGACGATTCAGGAAGAGTTAGATAGATAAAGTAAAAGAGACAAGGAATAAGTTAAATATGACGTTAATACAAACAACACGACTAGCGAAACACAGACAATTACAGCCTCCTCCTCTATGCGACGCTTCTCGGTGAAAACAGCAAGACAAAGAAGAAGAGGATAATAAATTAATGTTGTTGTGAGTGAGGGGCGCGAGAAAGGAACATCGACAGTGGTGGAATGGGTCTTCTTCTTCTTCTTTTCGTTCATCCGGAGTGTTTTTTCAGATGTGATTGCGGTGTGTCTGTTATGCGCCTTTGGGCCGAAACCCGTAGGCCAACACATCCGGCTACAGCGTGCTTTTTTGACCAGGTAGCATTCCTGGGAGACTCTCACTTTTGTGGTGCTATCTACAACCCAGCTGGCCAAGTTGGAACGGTCGAAGGCAACGGTCATCCCTCAAAGGAAGGCAGGGACAGTCCATAGCATTTTCCGCCATCCAAGGTTGCTTCCATAGTTGCAGGGCCGACACATAGCGCCCTGGTTCTGGGCTCACCGAGGGAAATCGTCACGTCGTGCTCATGGCTGCTTTAACTCCTCACTTCAATATATTGGTCATTTCGTTTGCCCCGGGCCATTCCCGCACAAACTAGACATGTTTGCAGACGGCATCCACTCAGCGAGTTTTCGGACATGTGCTTGTCGTTGCGCCAGTCAGAGCTGTTCCAGGCACGACAGACATTCGGAAAACTACCTAGTCAGAGCTGTTCCGAACAAGAGCAGCATTCGGAAACTAGGTAGTCAGAGCTGTTCCTAGCACGAGAGATATTCGGACGAGACATTTCACTCGGACGTAATTGCGTAGTGTCAATTTTTAGTTTGCCACCCGTAGGACGACACTTCCGGCGGGCATTTTTTAATGAGGTTAGCCTTCCTCTGGATCGACTCTTATTTCGACTTCCACACAGCAAGCTTTTCCTTTGGTCTGCCACGTAATGGATTCGCAAGCTAGGCGTTCCATTTCGTGTCATCGAGACAATTTTCCACCTTTGACTACACTCACTCCATGAGTACGGTTAAACACTTTCATCGGAACGTGCGACCGAGGTGTTTTTCCACCTTTTAGTACTAAAGAACAAACATGTATCAATAACTACTAAGAAAGCACTTTACAACACAATCTTCCTACCAACTCTGTGCTACCAATGCCAAACCTGGACAATGACAGAAAAAGAGAAAAGAAAAATCACAACAACAGAAATGAGGTTCCTGAGAAGAATACTCAACGTATCAAGAAGAGATAAGATCAGAAATGAAGAAATCAGGACTAAAGTGGGGGTTAAAGCTGCTCTAGATTTTATTAGAAAGCAGCAAGTCAAATGGTTTGGCCATGCAAGTAGGCTACCAGTCAACAGCATGCCACAACAGGCAATGACGTACAGACCAGATGGAAACAGAGGAAGAGGCCGACCACGTAAACGCTGGACGGAGGGAATAACAGAATCCATGGGAATGTCGATATACGAAGCCCATAACCGGGCACTCTCACGAAGTTTATACTTCACCTCGACACCGCAAGGTACAAGAGGAACATGATGAGAGAGAGAGAGAGAGTACTCGCTCACGAGGTAGGCTACATGTGCTGCCGGCTCAGCACCTTACCTCCGTACAGCAGTGAGCGAGAAACGGCCAGGCCCTCTCATCCGGGGATCCCTCATATCTCCCAGCTGAGAGCCTTCGGGCAAGTATCTGAACTGGGCATGTAGCGTGCCCAGTATCTCACCTCCATTTATCGGTGGAGGCGTTTGTGTAGGTATCTGGACCAAAATTTGTGCTTCGTGCGCCGGAGCTTAAATTTTGACTGTTATCCTCAGCCTACCTGCAGAGCAGCAGGTTGTGTCTCTCTTAGTCTAGTCCCTATCCCATATACTGTCCGATATGTAGTTTTTCATCCGTCGGCAATCACATGGGGTCGATGGGACACGCAAGCTCCCCCACCACGGCAAGGTGGAGACACATCGGGGGAGGAATGGGTCTAAGATATTGGTTATCTGGACTCATCATCATCATATTCTATGTCGATAAACGTGGGCGGTTATCTTTCGCCATCTTACACGACCACCAGAGTTGTGGATCTGCTCCGTGTGCTTGTCTCTACCATGCCATATTACATGAAACATGATTATTTTGGCATCTGTTACAAATAATAGTTTTCCATTACTTTCCTTCTTTGCAGTGATCATACTGGTCGATGGCAGTAGCCATTGACTCGAAAAAAGGAGATCCTCTGACTATCGTTGTGAAATTGAAGACCATAATTTATAACTATCTGTCGGCTGCTCTTCAACTTCATCCACCACCTGCACACATAGTTTAACGTAACCCTGATCTGGATGCTAAATGAATACTAAACTTTACTGAAGAGTGTCCCGTAGGTTAGGGGAGGGAAGGAGAAGTCTTTCTTCTCCTTTCATATGGGATACACCTATCCCGCCGCTTGACTAAACGTTTAAGACAAACCGTCTAATGTTTACATAGGAGGACCAGTTCATTCGGGACCCAAGGACCCACTTGCCATCGGGCGAGCTGACACCCTGGCCAGTCCGCCCTGAATATCAGAATCAGTCAGACAGAAGAAAGACGGAACAACTAGGGGTCGTCGCTGGAGCTACAGAGTTCGTATTCTGCTCGAAGCTTTCGGCAGGCCGGTCTGTGGGCAGAGACCGAGCCATATGGGGTATGGGCCATTAGGGAAGAAGGATGAAGATGATCATATTGTCTGAGAAGCATCATCATCAAGTGCATTGCCAACTGTCGTGGGAGATCATGGTTGTCAACATCTTGCGATCTCCAACAGCAAGTATCAGTTCGTGTGCTGACGCCCATCCGTGCCAAGAAACAAGACTGTCAAGACATTTCTCTCGTTGTCTTCCTCTATCTCTCTTTCCACTTATCTTTTCAGTTATCACAACATGTTCCAGTTTTTGTCTTCTCATAATATGGCCAAAAATGACATCTATCCCTTTCTCATTTTTGTGATAACCTGTCTTTTCGACTTAACCGCCCTAAAAATGCCCAGGTGTTTTATAATATGTAACAGATTATCACTTTCTGAAGTGATACTTGGCAAACTTAACACTTTTTAGCTAAAACGGTGTATGTGAATGTAACGACGACTTAGTACGTATCGTACACATTGGCGGACTGGCCCGGATGTCAGCTTGTCCGATGGCAAGTGGGTAGCTAATAAAGTTTGCGGCACTGCACATTAGACAATATGTTACAATGGTAATGACCTTTTAGTTATGGTAGTCAATATGTTTTTTTTTTGGGGGGGGGGGGGGGGGCGCTGAGTGCTCTCGAGGTATGGTGTCCGCCTCGAGTGCTGGAGGTCCCGGGTTCAAGCTCCGGTGAGGGCCGAGATTATTTTTTTTTTAACGTGGACTTCTAGTAACACAATTTCCCCTGGTCTCTGGGTAGTGAGATCAGACGTCCTTGTGTATTGTTGCGCACGTAAAAAAGTCCGCTGGCAGTTAGAAATTAAAAAAATAGTAGCCTAATGGCGCTGCCCGGGCAAAATTTCGAGTTAAAAATCTACCCAAAGTATTTCAGGATCCTCGCCGGTGCCACGGAGTTTGTGCACTGAGCTGAGATTCTCCGGACTCAGTTTTGAGTTAGGAGTGGAACGGAGCACTTATGGGTTACACCCGTGTGCCGTGATGATCCGTCGACTAAACTAAACTAAACTAATCAATATTTTAGACCGAGTCTGCCACAGGCAGGCATTAGGAGAGAAGGGTGGAGATGAGCGTGATATTTGATCATAAGTAACAGACTGACACTTTCTGAACTGATTCGTAGTCAACTGAAAAACAACACAATTTTCTGCTAAAAAGGTGTATTTAAATGCAGTAGCGGGCGGGGTCTAAAAATATTGATTGCCAGGAGACAAAGGTACTGAAAGGTCATTAACATTGCTAAAGCTAGCTTAATGTGTAAGGGGTCTCACTTCATCAGGGGATCTTAGTGTTTACTTGCTATCGGGCAAGCTGATACCCCGGTAAGTCCTCCACTGTGTAAATGGGAGGACGTCTTTTAGTATATCGCATACATATATTTTCAATAAAGAAAGAAGTCTTAAAAGTCGACAGGACTTATTTCATTCCACCTGGTTTTATCCCGTTTGGCTCGTTCTCTTTCCACAGGGCGGTCTGCCGAAAGGGTCGCACAAAGCATAAACTCCGTAGCTCCAACGACGACCCCAGAAGTCTCCGAGAGAAATGCACTTGTGAACCGAAAGACGTAGCCCGGAATCGAACCCACAACCTTCGGACCTCGAGGCAGATGTCTTAACCACTTTGCCACCGAGACGCTAGATATATTGAAACATACATTACGCTCAGTAGTTTGAATCTTTCATGAAAATTGCAAACTGTCACACAATTCCTTCTCTATAGTCAACTGTCCTAGATCACTAAACCTGTCTTGAGGCACTGAAGTTCTTAAATATGTCTTTATACTCTTCAGTTTTGAAGGGAATAAAATCTCCTTTCATCGGATGCTACACTAATTGGTAATGTCAGAAGAATTCTCAAAACTATTAACAGATTAGTAAATGATGACATGTAGTTACTTTATTTTTATCGTTTTATATATGTTATTTTTTTTTTTTTAAATAGGTCATCCCCCCTACCCCCCACCAATCTGTAATTCCACTGTTCAACCAAGCGGCTCGTTGAAGACCATCAATATATTTATAACTTTTGCTCTCTATGTTAATTAGAAGGGAAATATTTAATAAAAGCTAAAATTTTGAAATTTCCTCTTCAATCATTTCTCGAAATTCAGACGGGGAACAAACACATTTAAATATATTGTGACATTCCAGTAGATTGTTAAACTGTTCCCGAATGGAATTTAAGGCTGCATCCGCAATCGTTAAATAAAATTTATATTATGAACAATTCTTTTGTCTTGTGCAATAGTTTCATCTTGATTACCATAATCAGAAAGACTAACTTTGGCCCTACTTCTTACAACTGGAAACTCTGCCCCTATATTTCACTCTCAAGCTTAAGCTTGTGCGTCTCTAATATATTTACAAAATATGTTGTGTTTTGTGTATGTATTTGTTTGCTGATGAAGGTTAGTCGCTGCACCATCCTATTTTTTCCCGTAATTGTGTTCTGTAAAGCTGCATTACTTTGTGTCATTTTATATAGTTTAATTGGAGGTGGCTTCAAATGAAAACCTATTTTATTTATGTATTTATTTTTGGTAATGCGTGAATATATTCTGAAAAAAGTAAAGAACAAATGTATCACTTTTCCATGTAGTCACCACTGCGTTCAATGCAAGTCCTCCAGCGCCGATAAAGTGCTTGGATTCCTGTAGAAAAATTGCTTTGGGGTCACTACTCGGTGTGCCTGGGGTCACTACTCGGTGTGCCTGGGGTCACTACTCGGTGTGCCTGACCAGGCCATGAACAGCCTGTCACCATAGTCACGCCGATTCGAAACTTCCTACTCCACTCATACACTTGCTGGACTGACAGGCATGCGTCATCATACTAGGCATACATTCGCCGATGAATTTCTATAGGTGTCACCTCTTCACTGAGCAAAAAAAAAAAAAAAACAACAACAGATAACAGAACGCTGGTCCTCTTAGGCGCATGTCAAAAAGTGGGGCAGCCATTTTTAAACTGTCTTTATGACGTCACCGTGTTCGTACTGTTCTGATTTTAGAAATGGTAGAGAGAGAAAGGGGGAGAAAATGGTCGGAAAACTAAATGGAGAGAAACTAATACATATAGCATTTCATTCTCTTATTTTCTCCAAGATTTTCCCCCAGACGGGGGCTGCGTGATCTCAAGGTATGGTGTCCGCCTCGAGTACTGGAGGTCCCGGGTTCAAGCTCCGGTGACGCCGGGGATTTTTTCACGAGGACTTCTAGTAATAAATTTCCCCTGGTCGAGAGAGAGAGAGAGAGAGAGAGAGAGAGAGAGAGAGAGAGAGAGAGAGAGAGAGAGAGAGAGAGAGGGAGAGAGAGAGAGTTCGTAAAAGAAAAGGGGCATAATATTTACTGAAGTGTTAATAAGGGATATGACTCCTCAGAATTTGCCTCGGATGATTTCATTTAATATTACGGTGTTGAATAACTCGTACTGAAATCTGCTACTCAAATGCTATCATGACAGTTCTAATATGGAGATTATAAGTGGGTGAAGTATTTTGTTTCTTTGTTACGTATATTTTAGATTCAGTATAATGCAATGTAATAACAGTATAAAACACCTGCACGACCTTCAGGAATATTTGCCATTTGGCGTTAAATTTGTTACTCTGGGTTCTCTTCACAACGTATAACTCTTTCGCCTTTTAAATTCAGCTTTTTTTTTTTTTTATGCAGCTACGGCGTCGGCCCTTTCAGCAGCGAACTGAACAAATCGTTTTGAAATCTATTTAAAAATGTGGAATACTCAAGATTACAGTCAATCTGGATTTGGTGGCGGTGGAGGCTTTGGTACATAAGGAGTTGAAGACAGAAAGAAAGGTTCCAGGCGCGGCAATATTATACCTGTCACTGTTGCCCAGATTCTAACTGCCAAACATGATGGTGATGTTTTTGTGTCAGGAAGTGTTGAATTGTCCCAGGTTACCTTTGTTGGCCTCATTGTGGCTGTTAATATGACACCGACACGAATTGACTACTCGGTTGATGACATGACAGGGTCACCAATGGATGTCAGACAGTTCAATAATAATGATACTGATGAAACTGAGCCGGCACAAAATGATACTTCATCTGCACTTCCAGTGAATACATATGTGAGAGTGAATGGCCAGATCAGGGCTTTTGGTGGCAAGAGATCAGTCAACGCCCACAAACTAATACAGATCACTAATACGAATGAGCTGTCATGTCATATACTGGAGGTCATATATGCAAATGCTCAGCAACAGGGTTCCGTATCGGCTTCAACAGCTGGTTTTAGTGGAGGTGACAAGAAAGGTGTTTTTTCTATGGATTCGGGAAATCAGATACCAGGGCTGACTCCCCTACAGTCTCAAATTCAGATGATAATCAGAAGCGATCGATCTGAAGGAGGCTGCAGTCTTGATGATATCTGTAGACAGTTGAAGACAGTTGCACCAAAGGCTATCAGGGATGCATTAGAATTCTTAAGTACTGAAGGCCACATTTACTCCACAATAGACGAGGAGCACTTCCAAGCAACAGATGTTTAAATGTACATTCTAGTTTTGTATGCAGTGTGTGTGTGGTGTATATGTTGTTTTTAGTGCTAAATAACCATGGACTGAATGAGCCCATGTGTAATGATGATAGTCTAACGACCCAACTAGCTGATCATAAACATTTGTACAGTATGTCATGCCCGCTGAATTTCTGTATATTGTGTGGATAGTTTTTAGTGTCAGCCCTGTGTACAAGTCCTGTGGTTTTGTTGAGCGTATTAAAGATTATTCCATGATTATTGTATGGAAACTTCAAGTGTTTGATTGCTATTAAATGTTTCAACAGTTAATCTGTAAGAATTTCATGGTTAAATGTATATGTTGAATATATATATTTATCTCAAACCAAAAAAAAATTAAAAAATTAAATATTAAGCTTCTTGGCCTTCTGGCTAAGGTCAAGTGCATTTGCTGCCCCCCCCCCCTCCAGTAGTGCGCTTGGGCTGGTCGGAGGCCGGGATGATCGTTCTCGGTCCTTTGGGGGGACTGAGGGTCCAGACGGGGGCTGCGTGGTCTCAAGGTATGGTGTCCGCCTCGAGTACTGGAGGTCCCGGGTTCAAGCTCCGGTGATGCCGGGGATTTTTTCACGAGGACTTCTAGTAATAAATTTCCCCTGGTCGAGAGAGAGAGAGAGAGAGAGAGAGAGAGAGAGAGAGAGAGAGAGAGAGAGAGAGAGAGAGAGAGAGTCCGTAAAAGAAAAGGGCATAATATTTACTGAACTGTTAATAAGGGATATGACTCCTCAGAATTTGCCTCGGATGATTTCATTTAATATTACGGTGTTGAATAACTCGTACTGAAATCTGCTACTCAAATGCTATCATGACAGTTCTAACATGGAGATTATATGTGGGTGAAGAATTTTGTTTCTTTATTACGTATATTTTAGATTCAGTATAATGCAATGTAATAACAGTATAAAACACCTGCACGACCTTCAGGAATATTTGCCATTTGGCAGTTTAATTTGTTGCTCTGGTTTCTCTTCACAACGTATAACTCTTTCGCCTTAGTTTTTTTTAATTAGTTTTGCAGTCGCTTCAGGAAGGGAAAAAATGAATGAACCCTTACAAATATGACCAAAAAATAAGCAAGGAGAAAAAGAAAACCAACTCCTTTTACTTCTACTATTATTGAACATTGCATGCATATGTAAAAAAAAAAAAAAAAAAACAATAAGCAAGGAGAAAAAAGATAACCAACTCCTTTTTACACCTACTATATTATTTAACAGTGCAGGATGAAATTGTTATTGTATGTACCTGCCATGTTTTAACACCATTCCTAAGAAAATCATTTAGCCAATGGAATCACATGTTTGGAAAATGTGATCATTATTGTGTTTATTAGCATTGCTGTTATCACTCTTAGTAGTTCTATTCTTTGTCATAATTATTATAAGATGTAATTTATGTAAACACAATTCCTAAGAAAATCAATTTAGCACATGGAACCACATGTTAAAACTATTAATACTATTATTATTATCATTGAGTCTATCACTATCACCACCCTTAGGCATTATCAGTGTTATTCCTTGTCACTATTAATATTATATTTATTTACGTATTTGGTTGTTACTTTGCATTATTATCATTGTAATCACTTTTAATATATATGGCTTTGTAAACGCGTATACTATCACATCCCCCTTTCCCACATTTTTGATACTGTGATTTTTGTCTCTGCTGCCACCCTCGCAGGTTGTTTGTAAACAGTTTTGCACCGCCATGTTTTATCATCACCGAGCGGTGGTGATGGTACTTGGTAGGAGTTTTTGGAGCTGACAGGAGAGCGGGGCGGCAGAGGAAATAAAAACAGCCTGCTACCATCACGATTTCTATTTAAAATATTCCCTTACAACAATGTCAATGGAGAAATGTTTAAATGTATAAAATATTTGTAATTATTGCGCATATGTCACCTACACGCCCACATGCAACGCCCTGTAAAAACACGCACACAAATACTGAACACACAGTACGCATGTAACAACACAAACAATACAAATGCAACAACTACCCCTCCTGCATTGTAAACTAGGATACTCCTTTGACAACCCCCCCCCCCTTCCCCCCCTTCCCCCCCCCCACCTTTTCGATACTGTTCGTTTTGATGCTGCTGCTGCCTTCACAGGTCGGTTTTAACAAGTTTTACTGCCATGTTCCTCATTACCAAGTGGTGATGATGGTATTGGTGGGGTTGGAGCTGACAGGTGAAAGGGTGGCAGAGGGAAAATAATGGTATACTACCGTCTTGTTGTTGTTTGTACTCGTTTTTCGTTACCCTTCATTTCCAATGTAAAAATGTTGAAACAAATGTTGTAAAAATTTGCGCATATGTCACCTACACTTCCATATGCAACGCTCTGTAACAACACGAACAATACAAATGCAAATGTTTCTTAACACTCAATAAAAGTTTAAAAAAAAAAAAAACAAAAAAAAAAACAAAAAAAAAAAAAAAAATAAATAAAATTAGTTTTTTTTAATTAGTTTTGCAGTCGCTTCTCGGCCTTTTGGCTAAGATCAAGTGTATTTGCTGGCCTCCAGTAGTGCCCTTGGTCTGGTCGGAGGCCGGGATGATCAATCTCGGTCCCTTGGCTAAGATCAGGCGCATTTGCTGCATCCCCCGCAGTAGTGCGCCTGGCCTGGTCGGGGGCCGGGTGATCAAAAAAAAAAAAAACCCTCACATTAGCATCACTTTAAATGTGGGCCCGGTGGACCACTGTGGGCAATAGCTCACAGTGGGACTAAGGGTCCACGCCAAAAACAGGGGAGGCGGGGAACCAGCTAGTCTGGGATGACCGCCAAACCCTAAAAAAAAAAAAAAAAAAAAAAAAAAAAAATTAGTTTTGCATCACCATCATTGTGTTTATTAATATTAGCATCGCTGTCATCACCCTTAGTAGGTTTTTACTCCTTGTCATTATTATTATAAGATGTATTTCATGTAAACACCATTCCTAAGGTAATCAATTTAGCACATAAAATCACATGTTAAAACTATTATTTATTATCATTGAGTCTATCACTAGTCTCAGCACTGTTATTCCTTGTCACTATGATATTTATTTATGTATTTGGTTGTTACTTTGCATTATTATCATGTAATCACTATTAATATAGCTAGGAATTATAGCTAGCTGACAGCTAGCTTCAGGCTCACGAGATCTGTAAGACAGGGATGTCCCTTATCACCACTCCTGTATGTGCTCACCCTAGAACCTTTATTAGAGAAGATAAGGCAAGACACTAGTATTAAAGGAACCTTCCTGCATGGGATAGGAGAGCAGAAGCTCATCGCCTATGCAGATGACACTGCCTTCTTTCCCACCAGCAACACATCAATAAGGAATATACTCCACACCTTTACCCATTTTGGAAAAGGCAGTGGAGCCAAAGTAAATATACAGAAGTCACAGATAATGGGCCTAGGAAAGTGGAAACAAAAGTCTGATTTCCCTCCAGACCTGAGACACACAGACACCATGAAGCTGTATGGGATCACATTTCCATGTGATCCCACAAAAACACACAAACAGACATGGCACTCACTGACTGAACAGATCATAGACATGTTACATAGGTACAGGTACAAAACATCCACAATATTTGGTAGAAGCACAATAGTCAACACATACATAATACCCAAAATATTATACTTAGCGACAGTACTAGACCCTCCCAAACAGACCGTCACAAACATAAACATACAAATCAGACGCTTCATCTTCACCAACACAATACACAGCATCAAGCACAAAACTCTCATACAAGACAGGAAACAAGGCGGGATTGGACTACAAGACATCCAGACAAAAATACTGTCACTTAGAATCAGTCACATAGGTAAAATCATCAGACACCCAGAACAGAACAGACTAGCACTATACTACATAGGCCACAACATCAAACATCTCACACCTCTTAACAATGCAACTGCACACTACCAGGGAAGACTGCCAACATTCTATCAGACATGCATACAGGCAATAAAAGGACATGAACATTTAATACAGCAAACAACACACAAAATATACAAACATTTAGTTAGAGAACAAGCACCATCACTAAGACTTAGGATTAAAAGAGGACACAAATACTTCATGACAGACTTCACATGCACCTTTTCAAACCTACACAACAAACACATAACACCAAAAGCTAGGGAGATCACATATTGACTGTTATACAGTATGACCCCAACAACACAGGTAGAAGCATACATATCCAAACAATGTCAATTATGTAGAAACAACACACAAGAGACAGAGGAACACATCTATTATACATGTCCAACAATTACTGCCACACGCGCAACACTAAAACACCTCATACAAACACACACAGGCAAACAAACCGACATATATAAAGCAATTTTTCTCAATACTATACCACAGACAGCTAAGGACATACATACAAAACTACTTGTAGCACTTTCTTACTACAGACAACTTATATGGACCTGCAGAAATTTTGCCAGATACAAACACCACACATATAACACACATTTAATTTCCTTTATGTACACACACAAGATATCACAACTATTTCCAGAGTAAATCATATGTACTCTTCCTTATTTTATTACAAATTTGGTATACATGAGGGCGAGAAAGAAAGTAGAAACTGTGAGTGAATGGTGAGTGAATGATTAAAAAAGATCACATATGGTCAAAAGACCAATGGAAAATCCCTTAGGTAAAGAATAATGGAAGCATAAATGCTTGTTTTATTTGCCTCAAAATGATGGTTTCAACCCTTATAGATAAGGGTAAAAGAAAAAAGGAGAAAAGAAAACCAACTCCTCCCATTCCAAATTACTATTTATGGAATGGTTTGCTTTAAATGCACTTGTTGTGCTATACCACCACCACTACTAAGTTTATCACTTTAGTAAATAAAATCACATATCTATTATACTATTTATTATTATTATTATTACTATTATTATTAATATATGTTTGTTGTTTATTTATTATTTTTATTATTATGGAAATGTCTACTATTATTATGATCATTATTATTATTACTATCATTACCTTACCCTTATTATCTTTAGTATCATTAATTTGAAAAGTATTAAGAATATCATCATTATAAATGTACAACTTCATCTCCCATGTTCCCCCCCCCCCCCCCCACACCTTTGCTTAAGGTTTGTTTGCTTTTGCTACTACCCCCACTATTTTGTTTTCAAACATTTGTCCAGCCTGTACCATCATAAAGAGTGGTCATGTCCCTTCCTCTCTTTGTCACTCCCTTTGAATCATGTGAGTGAGTGTTGAATGAATGAATACAAAATCACAAATGGTTACCAAACCAATGATACTGTAAACACTTGTGTCAATACAAATGCTTGGTTAAATTTTTATTTAAAAAACAAAAGAAAGAGAGAACACAGAGGAAAATATGAATGAACCCCTACATTTAGGAAAAAAACAAGTAGGAAAATATAACCCACTCCTTTACTCCAAGTATTACTAAAAACTGCAGTTTGCAAGTGTATGTACCTGCTAGGCTATGTTAACACCATTCCAAAGAAAATCATCCTAGCAAATGGAATCACATATTGTAAAAATGTTATCATTCTCATAACTATTAGTACCCTTGCTGTTTTTTATAATTGCTGTTATTACCCTCAGTATGCCTCTTCTTGCCTTATTATTATTGTCATCATTAGTAATAAACGAAAAACCCTTTCCCATGTGCCCCCCTCCCCTTGCTCATGGTTTGTGTTTGCCTTTGCTGATACCCACACCGGTTTGGTTCAAATAATTACCCTGCCTTTACCATCATTGCCCGGATAAGGTTGGTGAAGGCATTGGTGGAATGAAACAAATTGGTGAGGAGATGGCAAGGGAAACAAAAATGTAAAGATTGTAAACAAAAAGTTTGTGCTAATACTGATGCTTGTTTTACTTTTTATAAAAAGTAAAAAAAAAAAAAAAAAAAAAGAGGAAGGGAAAAAATGAATGAACCCTTACAAATATGACAAAAAAAATAAGCAAGGAGAAAAAGAAAACCAACTCCTTTTACTTCTACTATTATTGAACATTGCATGCATATGTAAAAAAAAAAAATAATAAAAAAAAAAAAAAAAACAATAAGCAAGGAGAAAAAAGATAACCAACTCCTTTTTACACCTACTATATTATTTAACAGTGCAGGATGAAATTGTTTATTGTATGTACCTGCCATGTTTTAACACCATTCCTAAGAAAATCATTTAGCCAATGGAATCACATGTTTGGAAAATGTGATCATTATTGTGTTTATTAGCATTGCTGTTATCACTCTTAGTAGTTCTATTCTTTGTCATAATTATTATAAGATGTAATTTATGTAAACACAATTCCTAAGAAAATCAATTTAGCACATGGAACCACATGTTAAAACTATTAATACTATTATTATTATCATTGAGTCTATCACTATCATCACCCTTAGGCCTTATCAGTGTTATTCCTTGTCACTATTAATATTATATTTATTTACGTATTTGGTTGTTACTTTGCATTATTATCATTGTAATCACTTTTAATATATATGGCTTTGTAAACGCGTATACTATCACATCCCCCTTTCCCACAATTTTGATACTGTGATTTTTGTCTCTGCTGCCACCCTCGCCGGTTGTTTGTAAACAGTTTTGCACCGCCATGTTTTATCATCACCGAGCGGTGGTGATGGTACTTGGTAGGAGTTTTTGGAGCTGACAGGAGAGCGGGGCGGCAGAGGAAATAAAAACAGCCTGCTACCATCACGCTTTCTATTTAAAATATTCCCTTACAACAATGTCAATGGAGAAATGTTTAAATGTATAAAATATTTGTAATTTTTGCGCATATGTCACCTACACGCCCACATGCAACGCTCTGTAAAAACACGCACACAAATACTGAACACACAGTACGCATGTAACAACACAAACAATACAAATGCAACAACTACCCCTCCTGCATTGTAAACTAGGATACTCCTTGACAACCCCCCCCCCCCCATTCCCCCCCCAACCTTTTCGATACTGTTGTTTTTGATGCTGCTGCTGCCTTCACAGGTCGGTTCTAACAAGTTTTACTGCCATTTTCCTCATTACCAAGTGGTGATGATGGTATTGGTGGGGTTGGAGCTGACAGGTAAAAGGGTGGCAGAGGGAAAATAATGGTATACTACCGTCTTGTTGTCGTTTGTACTCGTTTTTCGCTACCCCCCATTTCAAATGTATAAAGGTTGAAACAAATGTTGTAAAAATTTGCGCATATGTCACCTACACTTCCACATGCAACGCTCTGTAACAACACGACCAATACAAATGCAAATGTTTCTTAACACTCAATAAAAGTTTAAAAAAAAAAAAATTAGTTTTGCATCACCATCATTGTGTTTATTAATATTAGCATCGCTGTCATCACCCTTAGTAGGTTTTTACTCCTTGTCATTATTATTATAAGATGTATTTCATGTAAACACCATTCCTAAGGTAATCAATTTAGCACATAAAATCACATGTTAAAACTATTATTTATTATCATTGAGTCTATCACTAGTCTCAGCACTGTTATTCCTTGTCACTATGATATTTATTTATGTATTTGGTTGTTACTTTGCATTATTATCATGTAATCACTATTAATATATATGGCTTTGTAGACACGTATACTATCACATCCCCCTTTCCCACCCTTTTGATACTGTGATTGTTGTCTCTGCTGCCACCCTCACCGTTTTGTTTCAGTTCTACACCGCCATGTTTATCATCACCGAGAGTGATAGTGCTTGGTAGGAGTTTTTGGAGCTGACAGGAGAGCGGGGCGGCAGGGGAAGTAATAACAGCCCGCTACCATCACGCTTTTGATTTAAAATATTTCCTTACAACAATGTCAATGGAGAAATGTTTAAATGTATAAAATATTTGAAATTTTTGCGCATATGTCAAGTGGTGATGATGGCATATGTCACCTACACGCCCACATGCAACGCTCTGTAAAAACACGCACACAAATACTGAACACACAGTACGCATGTAACAACACAAACAATACAAATGCAACAACTACCCCTCCTGCATTGTAAACTAGGATACTCCTTGACAACCCCCCCCCCCCCCCACCTTTTCGATACTGTTGATTTTGATGCTGCTGCTGCCTTCACCGGTCGGTTCTAACAAGTTTTACTGCCATTTTCCTCATTAACAAGTGGTGATGATGGTATTGGTGGGGTTGGAGCTGACGGGTGAGAGGGTGGCAGAGGGGGGGGGGAATGGTATACTATCGTCTTGTTGTTGTTTGTACTCGTTTTTCGTTACCCTTCATTTCAAATGTAAAAATGTTGAAATAAATGTTGTAAAAATTTGCGCATATGTCACCTACACTTCCATATGCAACGCTCTGTAACAACACGAACAATAAAAATGCAAAGTTTTCTTTAACACTCAATAAAAGTTTAAAAAAAAAAAAATTAGTTTTGCATCAAGGCCTGTCAGGCCTGTCAAAGGCTTAACACACTCAATATCACCTTTCGGTCCCCTTGGCTAAAGTTTAAAAGAAAAAAAAAATTAGTTTTGCATCAAGGCAAGACACTAGTATTAAAGGAACCTTCCTGCATGAGATAGGAGAGCAGAAGCTCATCGCCTATGCAGATGACACTGCCTTCTTTCCCACCAGCAACACATCAATAAGGAATATACTCCACACCTTTACCCATTTTGGAAAAGGCAGTGGAGCCAAGTAAATATACTGAAGTCACAGATAATGGGCCTAGGAAAGTGGAAACAAAAGTCTGATTTCCCTCCAGACCTGAGACACACAGACACCATGAAGCTGTATGGGATCACATTTCCATGTGATCCCACAAAAACACACAAACAGACATGGCACTCACTGACTGAACAGATCATAGACATGTTACATAGGTACAGGTACAAAACATCCACAATATTTGGTAGAAGCACAATAGTCAACACATACATAATACCCAAAATATTATACTTAGCGACAGTACTAGACCCTCCCAAACATACCGTCACAAACATAAACATACAAATCAGACGCTTCATCTTCACCAACACAATACACAGCATCAAGCACAAAACTCTCATACAAGACAGGAAACAAGGGGGGATTGCACTACAGGACATCCAGACAAAAATACTGTCACTTAGAATCAGTCACATAGGTAAAATCATCAGACACCCAGAACAGAACAGACTAGCACTATACTACATAGGCCACAACATCAAACATCTCACACCTCTTAACAATGCAACTTCACACTACCAGGGAAGACTGCCAACATTCTATCAGACATGCATACAGGCAATAAAAGGACATGAACAGGTAATACAACAAACAACACACACAATATACAAACATTTAGTTAGAGAGCAAGCACCATCACTAAGACTTAGGATTAAAAGAGGACACAAATACTTCATGACTGACTTCACATGCACCTTTTCAAACCTACACAACAAACACATAACACCAAAAGCTAGGGAGATCACATATAGACTGTTATACAGTATGACCCCCACAACACAGGTAGAAGCATACATATCCAAACAATGTCAATTATGTAGAAACAACACACAAGAGACAGAGGAACACATTTATTATACATGTCCAACAATTACTGCCACATGCGCAACACTCAAACACCTCATACAAACACACACAGGCAAACAAACCAACATATATAAAGCAATTTTTCTCAATACTATACCACAAACAGCTAAGGACATACATACAAAACTACTTGTAGCACTTTCTTACTACAGACAACTTATATGGACCTGCAGAAATTTTGCCAGATACAAACACCACACATATAACACACATTTAATTTCCTTTATGTACACACACAAGATATCACAACTATTTCCAGAGTAAATCATATGTACTCTTCCTTATTTTATTACAAATTTGGTATACATGAGGGCGAGAAAGAAAGTAGAAACTTAGAGTGAATGGTGAGTGAATGATTAAAAAAGATCACATGTGGTCAAAAGACCAATGGAAAATCCCTTATGTAAAGAATAGTGGAAGTATAAATGCTTGTTTTATTTGCTTCAAAATGATGGTTTCAACCCTTATAGATAAGGGGAAAAGAAAAAAGGAGAAAAGAAAATCAACTCCTCCCATTCCAAATTACTATTTATGGAATGGTTTGCTTTAAATGCACTTGTTGTGCTATACCACCACCACTACTAAGATTATCACTTTAGTAAATAAAATCACATATCTGTTATACTATTTATTATAACACCCAAAATAAACATGAATTAGGAACAGGATTTGTCATCAAAAAAGAGTTATGGGGGAACGTTTTAAACTTTAAAGCTTTTAATGACAGGATTAGTAAATTACGAATAAAAGGTAAATGGAAAAATATAACGATGATTAATGTACATGCACATACTGAAGAGAAAGAAGATGATATTAAAGAAGACTTTTATAATGATCTGGAAGATGTCATAGAAGAAACCCCCAAACAGGACATCCTGATTGTGCTGGGAGACTTCAATGCAAAAATAGGTAGAGAGCAAACTAATAAAAAAGTGGCCGGTATGGAAAGCCTACATACAACTTCAAATGATAATGGATGGAGAGTCATCAACCTGGCAGAAGCCAAAGGACTGCAGATTAGCAGTACCAGACTACAAAGAAAGGATATACACAAACAAACTTGGAAATCATGTGACAAGAGAACCTATAATCAAATAGATCACATTTTAATTAACAACAGAAATGCATCAAACATACAGCAAGTCAGAAGTTATAGAGGAGCTGAGTGCCACAGTGACCACTTCCTCGTTGGAGCAAAATTTAAAATAAAACTTAAGAGAGCTTTCTATACTAAATTACAAAGATTACACCCAACATATAACAGAGAACAACTGCAAGACATTACAGTCAAAGAGAAATTTACAGATGAAATAAAATGTAAACTTGAAACTCTGCAAAACCCTTTGGAGGAAAGCGTTGACCAAACTTGGTTGAACATCAAGAATACAATTCAGTCTACCGCAGGAGAATGTCTCGGTGTGTTAACCACGCATAGAAAAAACAGATGGTTCAATCAAAAATGTGAAGAAGCAGTCATTAGGAAGAAGAATGCCAGACATGTATGGTTAAATGACATCAATAACATCCAAAAGGAAGAGCATTATAGAAATGAATGTAAAGAGGCTACAAAAATAGTCAGACAGCAGAAGCGAGAATATATGAGTAATATAATCAAAGATATGGAAACTAATCACCAGAAAAATGAATCCAGAAAATTTTTTAAGGAACTGAAGTCAATGAAACGAGGGCACCAACAAAACACATATGGTTTAAAAGACAAAAATGGGAATATGATAAATACCAATGAGGAAATGTGCAACACATGGAAAGAATATTTTATTGAATTACTAAATTGTGAAGCTCCAAGTAACATTTTCTCACAGGAAGAGGTTCTAACATGCGAACCACAAATTGAAGAACCTACATTTGAAGAAATCCTATATGTAATCACACGACTTAAAAACAATAAGGCAACTGGGACTGATGGAATTGCTGCTGAATTTATAAAGGCAGGTGGCCATGCATTACATCTAAAGCTATACGAACTAATAATAAAAATCTGGAGGACAGAAGAATTACCCCATGACTGGAAAGAGTCATTATTGATACCTATCTTTAAGAAAGGAGACAAGTTCCAATGTGGAAATTATAGAGGAATATCACTACTGTCCACAAGCTATAAGATACTATCCGCAGTATTACTAAATAGACTAAAACCATATTCAGAAGACATATTAGGTGACTACCAGGCGGGTTTTAGACAAAACAGATCAACAATAGATCAGATATTTATCTTACGACAAATAGCCGAGAAACATTGGGAATATAAAAGAGATCTCCATAACATTTTTGTGGATTTTAAAAAGGCTTATGATAGTGTCCATAGGAATAGTCTATGCAATGCTATGAAGGAATTTGGAATACCAAGGAAGTTAATCAACATGACCAGACTATGCATGGAAGATACTTATAATATAGTAACTTATAAAGGCAGGAAATCAGACCCCTTCCAAATAACATCTGGCTTGAAACAGGGTGATGCACTATCGCCGCTACTCTTCAATCTGGCTCTAGAGAAAGTTGTAAGGAAGGTAAAGGAGGAATGTGATATTGGAGGAACATCCAAGCTGCTTAGTTATGCAGATGATATAGATATTATAGGGCAAAGTGAACAAAAGACATTGGAAATATTGACTCACTTAAAGGAAAAAGCCCAACAGATGGGGCTGGTTATCAACCAAGATAAGACAGAATATATGGTAATTTCAAGAGACGGAATGGCTAGAAACCCTGGCCACATACAAATAGATAATATGACCATTAAAAGAACGGAAACATACAAATACCTGGGTACAATCTTCAACTGCTCCAACATCATAAGGGAAGAAATACAAACTAGAATCAACTCTGGAAATAAGATATACTATGCACTACAACATCTACTAAAATCAAAGGCGCTATCTCGTAACACCAAAATCACAATATATAAAACACTGATCAGACCAGTTGTGCTGTATGGCTCTGAAACCTGGAGTACAACGAAAGGAGACGAAGCCTTGTTACAAACCTTTGAGAACAAAATTTTAAGACGCATCTTTGGACCCATTAGGGATACACAAAGTGGAGAGTGGAAAAGAAGAAGTAACAAAGACATTTATGATCTGTTTAAGTCCCCACTAATCACTGGTATCATGAAGGCTAATAGACTACAATGGCTGGGGCATATAGAAAGAATGGAAGATAATAGGGAAACAAAACTCGCTTACACTCAGGAAATAAATGACCGTAGACCCCGAGGTAGACCAAGAAGGCGGTGGAGAGATAATACATGTACAGACCTACAAGCACTTGGAATCAACGACTGGCAAGAGAAGGTCCACCAGAGAGACGAATGGAGACGGATTGTATTTGCAGCAAAGAACCTCAATGGCTCGAAACGCTGAAGAAGAAGAAGAAGATTATTACTATTATTATTAATATATGTTTGTTGTTTATTTATTATTTTTATTATTATGGAAATGTCTACTATTATTATGATCATTATTATTATTACTATCATTACCTTACCCTTATTATCTTTAGTATCATTAATTTGAAAAGTATTAAGAATATCATCATTATAAATTTACAACTTCATCTCCCATGTTCCCCCCCCCCCCACCTTTGCTTAAGGTTTGTTGCTTTTGCTACTACCCCCACTATTTTGTTTTCAAACATTTGTCCAGCCTGTACCATCATAAAGAGTGGTCATGTCCCTTCCTCTCTTTGTCACCCCCGTTGAATCATGTGAGTGAGTGTTGAATGAATGAATACAAAATCACAAATGGTTACCAAACCAATGATACTGTAAACACTTGTGTCAATACAAATGCTTGGTTAAATTTTTATTTAAAAAACAAAAGAAAGAGAGAACACAGAGGAAAATATGAATGAACCCCTACATTTAGGAAAAAAACAAGTAGGAAAATATAACCCACTCCTTTACTCCAAGTATTACTAAAAACTGCAGTTTGCAAGTGTATGTACCTGCTAGGCTATGTTAACACCATTCCAAAGAAAATCATCCTAGCAAATGGAATCACATATTGTAAAAATGTTATCATTCTCATAACTATTAGTACCCTTGCTGTTTTTTATAATTGCTGTTATTACCCTCAGTATGCCTCTTCTTGCCTTTATTATTATTGTCATCATTAGTAATAAACAAAAACCCATTTCCCATGTGCCCCCCTCCCCTTGCTCATGGTCTGTGTTTGCCTTTGCTGATACCCACACCGGTTTGGTTCAAATAATTGCCCTGCCTTTACCATCATTGCCCGGATAAGGTTTGTGAAGGCATTGGTGGAATGAAACAAATTGGTGAGGAGATGGCAAGGGAAACAAAAATGTAAAGATTGTAAAAAAGTTTGTGCTACTACTGATGCTTGTTTTACTTTTTACAAAAAGTAAAAAAAAAAAAAAAAAAAAAGAGGAAGGAAAAAAATGAATGAACCCTTACAAATATGACCAAAAAATAAGCAAGGAGAAAAAGAAAACCAACTCCTTTTACTTCTACTATTATTGAACATTGCATGCATATGTAAAAAAAAAAAAAAAAAAAAACGATAAGTAAGGAGAAAAAAGATAACCAACTCCTTTTTACCCCTACTATATTATTTAACAGTGCAGGGTGCAATTGTTATTGTATGTACCTGCCATGTTTTAACACCATTCCTAAGAAAATCATTTAGCCAATGGAATCACATGTTTGGAAAATGTGATCATTATCAAAACAAATCCTACCATTGTGTTTATAAATATTAGCATTGCTGTCATCACCCTTAGTAGTTTTTTTTTTATTCCTTGTCATTATTATTATAAGATGTATTTCATGTAAACACCATTCCTAAGGTAATCAATTTAGCACATAAAATCACATGTTAAAACTATTATTTATTATCATTGAGTCTATCACTAGTCTCAGCACTGTTTATTCCTTGTCACTATGATATTTAATTATGTATTTGGTTGTTACTTTGCATTATTATCATTGTAATCACTATTAATATATATGACTTTGTAAACGCGTATACTATCACATCCCCCTTTCCCACCCTTTTGATACTGTGATTGTTGTCTCTGCTGCCACCCTCGCCGTTTTGTTTCAGTTCTGCACCGCCATGTTTATCATCACCGAGGGTGATGGTACTTGGTAGGAGTTTTTGGAGCTGACAGGAGAGCGGGGCGGCAGGGGAAATAATAACAGCCCGCTACCATCACGCTTTTGATTTAAAATATTTCCTTACAACAATGTCAATGGAGAAATGTTTAAATGTATAAAATATTTGAAATTTTTGCGCATATGTCACCTACACGCCCACATGCAACGCTCTGTAAAAACACGCACACAAATACTGAACACACAGTACGCATGTAACAACACAAACAATACAAATGCAACAACTACCCCTCCTGCATTGTAAACTAGGATACTCCTTGACAACCCCCCCCCCCTTTCCCCCCCCCCCACAACCTTTTTCGATACTGTTGGTTTTGATGCTGTTGCTGCCTTCACCGGTCGGTTCTAACAAGTTTTACTGCCATTTTCCTCATTACCAAGTGGTGATGATGGTATTGGTGGGGTTGGAGCTGACAGGTGAGGGGGTGGCAGAGGGAAAATAATGGTATACTACCGTCTTGTTGTTTGTACTTGTTTTTCGTTACCCCCCATTTCAAATGTAAAAAGGTTGAAACAAATGTTGTAAAAATTTGCGCATATGTCACCTACACTTCCACATGCAACGCTATGTAACAACACGAACAATACAAATGCAAATGTTTCTTAACACTCAATAAAAGTTTAAAAAAAAAAAAATTTACTAAAGATTTCCGTGGAGAGGAGCAAATAAAAAAAAATTAGTTTTGCATCAACTGGATTAATATGTCTTAATAAAATTTTTGTCCGGCCTCTAAGAGGCCAATTAAAAAAAAAAAAAAATTAGTTTTGCAGTGGCGGAACTTCCGGCGGAGCCTTCTCGGTCCCTTGGCTAGGATCAGACGCATTTGCTGCACCCCCCCCCCCACAGTAGTGCGCCTGGTCTGGTCGGGGGTTGGGATCAAAACCACCTCACATAAGCATCACTTTAAATGTGGACCACGGTGGGCAATGGCTCACAGTGGGACTAAGGGTCCGCGCCAAAAAAAAAGGGGGAGGCGCGGTTACCAGCTAGTCTGGGGTGACCGCCGAACCCCCCCCCCCCCCCAAAAAAAAAAAAAAAAAAATTAGTTTTGCAGTGGCGGAACTTCCGGCGGAGCATCGTCAAAGTTCATCAACATGAGTCATCGGCAAACACCTAGTGAGTTTCTTAACCAAATCAGGGGTCGGCCAGTCATGGTGAAGTTAAACTCTGGGGTGGATTACAGAGGTGTATTATCCTGCCTGGATGGCTACATGAACTACATAACTCTGGTTTCTCTTCACAAACAAACAAATCTTTTGCCTTTTAGATTTTTCATTGTGGTGATATTTCCGGAACTTCTTCAACAGCAGACATGGCACCTTTTGACAACATGGAATCTGTGGACATCGACCGTTTTCTCGAGGGGACACCGCTTCATAAAAAAGGTACGTTGGTTCTCACTATTACCGGACCTGGCGCGGCGGCCAAAGGCACGCCCCATTTAATTGCCAGCACGTTGCTCGGCCCATGCGGGGTGCCTGCTGGCGGAGTAGCGGACATTTATCGCTACGAAACACCCACACGGTGGTTCGTTAACCTGACTCAAGCTGCCCATGTGGCAGTTTACAAGGGCCTGCATGGCAAGATGATAAAACTGCCGACAGAGGGACTCGAAGTGTCGATTGAACACTTTGAAAAGGAACGAGAACGTGTGACGATTCATTGGCTTCCCAACACGATTCCTCCAGAAGGAGACAAGTTCATCGTGAAGCAGACAATTGGTGACGAAAATGCGGAAGTATTCCGCATTAAGTACGGTGGCGGAAAATGGGGAGTCCTGTGTACCCCCACAAAACAGATACCTCATTATGCCAAGATTACGGCTCTTGGGAAAATCACAGGAGACCACCGAATTATGTTTACAATGGTTGGTCGCCGCACTGAATGCCCTACATGTGGCCTGGACTCACACTGGGCCAACAAATGCCCGAGCCGGAGACAAAAGAAAGGCAATCCCCAACAAACAACTGAAAGACCTCAAGAGGAGTTCCCCACACTCGGGGAAAAACTTCAAACAAATTCGAACAACAAAAAACAAGATGTCGCCGAGACAGCCGGCCAAAAAGAAGCCACGAGGCCAGACGAGGACTCAGAATCAGCGACAAAAACAACACAAGAAGACGAAGACGACGGTTTTAAAGTCGTCAGCCACGGCCGAAAAAGACAATGGGGAGACAGAAGGAACTCGTCACACAGCAAAGACTTGAAAGAAGAGGAGGAAGGGAACGTCCCCTTCCAACCAAACAAGAAATCCTCAAAAACACAAGACAAACAGAGCGAAAACAGCGATGCGGAAGGGCCACTTTTCATCAACACAGATTCTGAAACCGACGATGGAGACCAAGAGGAGGACGACAACAACGAAGGAAACACCACAGAGAGAGATAAAACCCAAAACTAAAGACAAGACAGACAAAGGTACTAACTCTTAAACTACACATTAATTAGTTGTTTTTTAAATTATTTATAAATGGCTGACAATTTATGTTTAATTAGTTTAAATATCCGTGGTATGAAAATGAAATTAAAACAAATAGTCACACTCATACACAAACACAAGCCAGATTTTCTTTTATTACAAGAAACAAATATCCAAACAGACTATGAAGCAGCTGAATTGGTAACACGGCTAGGATTAAAAAATTCGTCATTCAGTTTGGCGGAAAACAACACAGGTTCAGGGACAGCGATCCTACAAATTTCCGACACGTGGACTATTTTTAGGTCACACAGAGACCCACATGGTAGGATTTGTGCGTTTGAGGTGAAAAACGAGGCACACACGTACGCTATTGTTAACATACATGCACCACCAAACTACAATTATCAACCTCTATTTTATGAACAGTTAGACGATTTATTAACACAGACATACAAGGGACAAAATATTGTCCTTGCCGGTGATTTCAACTGTGTTCTTGAAGGAGTGGATGTGGTAGGAGGTGAAGTAAGAACACAGCTGAGGAGGTCCGGCAAGGACAGTACACATCAACTAGACACACTGCTAAACATCATCGATACACACAACCTCACAGACGCATTCAGGCAAACACACCCCGACAGCATAGAAACAACGTTCACAAACAAAGCACACAACAGATCATCCAGATTAGACAGATTCTACACACCCGCAACACACAACATCATAAAATCCCAACACCTACGACAAACACTAGACTCCACAGACCACAAAGATATACTAGTACACATTTGCCCGAACAGCACAGACACGCAGACACACAAGCGTTCACCTCATTGGAAGTTTAATTGTACACTTTTGAACGACACACGATATGTAAAATATATGACACAGCTCATACACACTTACACAGACAATATACCGACTGAGAACATCACACAATACTGGGACTTGCTAAAAAAAACACGATACGAAGCAGAACACAACATATAGCAACCATGATCCACAAAGACAGACTTAGACAGGAGCGTATTATACAGACAGCCATACGACTAACAAAACAGACAGACAGAGATGCACTTCATTTACACATACTTGAAGCACAGCTAGAAGAACACCAACAACACAGATATCTGGGTGCTCTTCTCAGAACAAAGCTCAACACAATTACACAAGAGACAGCCAGTACACAGTACATTGCAATAGAGCAGAATATACAGCATAGGAGACACATCAGCAAAATAACAGACATGCAAGGAAACATGCAGACAGAAACACCACACATAGGGACAGCTTTCCAGCAACACTACACACATCTATTCACAGCAGAGGCAATAGACACACAGATACAAGACAACTTCTTACAGTACACAAAGAAATTACCTGACACAGACAGAGAAACACTGGACACAGAACTGACACTGACAGACATAACACAGGCATTGAGCACACTAAACAAAGACAAAACTCCAGGACCAGACTGTTTGACAGTAGAATTCTACCAACATTTCTTTCCTATCCTAGGCAATCTTCTCCTCAAAGTCTATCAGGAAGCCTTTGACAAACAACAGTTACCTGAAAGCTGTAACAGTCCTACATCACACTCATACGCAAAGACAACACCGACAAAACACAACTGAAGAACTACAGACCAATTTCCTTACTCAACACAGACTATAAGATACTTTCCAAATCACTCACCAACAAACTTAACCCTTCATGCCAACACTCATACACCCCGACCAACAGTGCAGTGTCAAAGACAGAAATATACACAACCACAACCACCTCATTAGAGACATTATCAACTACACACATGGGAAAGACTTTCCATCCTCCATCTTGTCCTTGGATCAAGAGAAGGCTTTCGACAGAATTTCCCACACATACCTGCATAAGACACTGGAACACTGTAACATAGGAGAGTACTACAGGCAGTGGATACAGATCTTGTACAAAAATCCAGAGAGCAAAGTGTTGGTGAACCATTCACTGACAGCTAGCTTCAGGCTCACGAGATCTGTAAGACAGGGATGTCCCTTATCACCACTACTGTATGTGCTCACATTAGAGCCTTTACTAGAGAAGATAAGAAAAGAGACTAGTATTAAAGGAACCTTCCTGCATGGGATAGGAGAGCAGAAGCTCATCACTTATGCAGATGACACTGCCTTCTTTCCCACTAGCAACATCTCAATAAGGAACATACTCCACACCTTTACCCATTTTGGAAAAGGCAGTGGAGCCAAAGTAAATATACAGAAGTCACAGATAATGGGTCTAGGAAAGTGGAAACAAAAGTCGGATTTCCCTCCAGACCTGAGACACACAGACACCATGAAGCTGTATGGGATCACATTTCCATGTGATCCCACAAAAACACACAAACAGACATGGCACTCACTGACTGAACAGATCACAGACATGTTACATAGGTACAGGTACAAAACATCCACAATATTTGGTAGAAGCACAATAGTCAACACATACATAATACCCAAAATATTATACTTAGCGACAGTACTAGACCCTCCCAAACAGACCGTCACAAACATAAACATACAAATCAGACGCTTCATCTTCACCAACACAATACACAGCATTAAGCACAAAACACTCATACAGGACAAACAACAAGGGGGATTGCACTACAGGACATCCACACAAAAATACTGCCACTTAGAATCAGTCACATAGGTAAAATCATTAGACATCCAGAACAACATAGATTAGCTTTATATTATATAGCACATAACATAAAACACCTCACACCTCTTAACAATGCAACTGCATGCACACTACCAGGGAACACTGCCAACATTCTACCAGACATGCATACAGGTAATACAAAAACATGAACATTTAATACAGCAAACAACACACAAAATATACAAACATTTAGTTAGAGAGCAAGTACCATCACTCAAACTTAGGATTAAAAGAGGACACAAATACTTCATGTCTGACTTCACATGCACCTTTTCAAACCTACACAACAAACACATAACACCAAAAGCTAGGGAGATCACATATAGACTGTTATACAATATGACACCGACAACACAGACAGAAGCATACAAATTCAAACAAATATCACAGTGTCAGCTATGTAGAAACAACACAACAGAGACAGAGGAACACATTTATTATACATGTCCAACAATTACAGCCATATGCGAAACACTCAAACACCTCATACAAACGCACACAGGCAAACAAACCGACATATATAAAGCAATTTTTCTCAACAGTATACCAAAATCAGCAAAAGACATAATACAAAACTACTGACAGCTCTTTCTTATTATAGATATCTCATATGGACATATAGAAACTCAGCCAGATACAAACACCGCACATATAACACACACTTAATATCATTTATGTACACGCACAAAATATCACAACTGTTTCCAGAGTAAACCAGACGTATTCTTCATTATTGTATTACAAATTTGGTATACATGAGTGCGAGAAAGAAAGCAGAAACTGTGAGTGAATGGTGAGTGAATGATTTAAAAGAACACACATGGTCAAAAAACCAATGGAAAATCCCTTACGTAAAGAATAGTGAAAGTATAAATGTTTGTTTTATTTGTTTCAAAATGATGGTTTCAACCCTTATAGATAAGGGGAAACAGAAAAAAGGAGAAAAGAAGATCAACTCCTCCCATTCCAAATTACTATTTATGGAATGTTTGCTTTAAATGCACTTGTTGTGCTATACTACCACCACTACTAAGATCATCACTTTAGTAAATAAAATCACATATCTGTTATACTATAATAATAATAATAATAATAATAATAATAATAATAATAATAATAATAATAATAATAATTATTATTATTATTATTATTATTATTATTATCATTATTGTTATTATTATTATTATTAATTTTACTATTTTTATTATCATTATTATTATTACTATCATTAACTTACCCTTATTATCTTTAGTACCATTAATTTTATAAGTATTAAGGATATCATCATTATTAATTTACAACTTCATCTCCCATGTTCCCCCCCTCCTCTTTGTTTAAGGTTTGCTGCTTTTGCTACTACCCCCACTAGTTGTTGCAAACTTTTGTCCAGCCTATACCTTTATTAAGAGTTGTCATGTCCCTTTCTCTTTGTCACCCCCTTTGAATCATGTGAGTGAGTGGTGAATAAAAGAAATACAAAATCACAAATGGTTACCAAACCAATGATACTGTAAAAACTTGTGTTAATACAAATGCTTGGTAAATTTTTATTAAAAAACAAAAGAAAGAGAGAGCAAAGAGGAAAATATGAATGAACCCCTACATTTAGGAGAAAAAAAACAAGGAGGAAAATATAACCCACTCCTTTACTCCAAGTATTACTAAAAACTGCAGTTTTGCATGTGTATGTACCTGCTAGGCTATGTTAACACCATTCCAAAGAAAATCATCCTAGCAAATAGAATCACATATTGTAAAAATGTTATCATTTTCATAACTATTATTACCATTGCTGTTTTTTATAATTGCTGTTATTACCCTCAGTATGTCTCTTCTTGTCATTATTATTGTCATCTTTAGTAAAAAAAACAAAACCCCTTTCCCATGTGCCCCCCTCCCCTCGCTCATGGTTGTTGTTGCCTTTGCTGGTACCCAAACCGGTTTGGTTCAAATATTTATCCTGCCTTTACCATCATTGCCCATATAGTGGTGATAAGGGCATTGGTGGGGTGAAACATATTGGTGAGAAGATGGCAAGGGAAACAAAAATGAAAAGATTGTAAAAATTTTGTGCTAATACTGATGCTTGTTTACTTTTTACAAAAAGTTTAAAAAAAAAAAAAAAAAAAGGAAGGGAAAAAAAATGAATGAACCCTTACAAATAAGACAAACAAACAAAATAAGCAAGGAGAAAAAGAAAACCAACTCCTTTTACTTCTACTATTATTGAACATTGCATGTTGCAAGTATATGTATAAAAAAAAAAAAGGAAAAAGAAAATAAGCAAGGAGGAAAAAAAGATAACCAACTCTTTTTTACACCTACTATATTATTGAACAGTGCAGGATGCAATTGTTATTGTAGGTACCTGCCATATTTCAACACCATTTCTAAGAAAATCATTTTAGCAAATGGAATCACATGTTTGGAAAATGTGATCATTATCAAAACTAATTTTATCATTGTGTTATTTAGCATTGCTGTTATCACCCTTAGTAGTTTTATTCTTGGTCTTTATTATTATAAGATGTATTTCATGTAAACACCATTCCTAATATAATCAATTTAGCACATGGAATCACATGTTAAAACTATTATTATCATTGAGTCTATCAGTACTATCACTATCACCCTTAGCAGTGTTATTCCTTGTCATTATTATATTATTTATGTATTTGGTTGTTATTTGCATTATTATCATTGTAATTACTATTAATATATATGGCTTTGTAAACGCGTATACTGTCACATCCCCCTTTCCCACCTTTTGATACTGTGATTGTTGTCTTTGCTGCCACCCTCACCGGTTGGTTCTAAACAGTTTTTGCACCGCCATGTTTATCATCACCGAGGGGTGGTGATGGTACTTGGTAGGAGTTTTGGAGCTGACAGGAGAGTGGGGCGGCAAGGGAAATAATAACAGCCCACTACCATCATGCTGTTGATTTAAAATATTTCCTTACAACAATGTCAATGGAGGCCGGCTCCATGGCCGAGGAGTTAGCAGCTTTCTCCGCTAACCCCGAATACTCTCGTCACGTGACGCGACGAGAATTAGCAGTGGTTCGAATCGCAAAAGTGACTTATGAGAGTATGGAGCCGGTCGCTCAGAAAGTCGTGGCGTGCTGATGAGCGTAATCTAGCCTAGGAATCAACATACAGCTGAAAGATGCTGGTGTTGACCGAAATATCCTGAAACAGGATGGAAACGCGGAAAAAAAAAATGTCAATGGAGGAATGTGTAAATGTATAAAATATTTGTAATTTTTGCGCATATGTCACCTACACGCCCACATACAACGCTCTGTAAAAACACAAACAATACACTTCGCAACGATTTTAACACTCAATAAAAGTTTTTTTTTTTTTTTTTTTAATTAGTTTTGCAGTCGCTTCTCGGCCTTTTGGCTAAGATCAAGTGTATTTGCTGCCCCCCCCCCCCCTCCAGTAGTGCGCTTGGTCTGGTCGGAGGCCGGGATGATCCTTCTCGGTCCATTGGCTAGGGTCAGACGCATTTGCTGCATCCCCCCACAGTAGTGCGCCTGGTCTGGTCGGGGGCCGGGAATCCAAACCACCTCACATAAGCATCACTTTAAATGTGGGCCCGGTGAACCACTGTGGGCAATAGCTCACAGTGGGACTAAGGGTCCACGCCAAAAAAAAAAGGGGAGGCGGGGTTACCAGCTAGTCTGGGGTGACCGACAAAAAAAAAAAAAATAAGTTTTGCAGTGGCGGAACTTCCGGCGGAGCATCGTCAAAGTTCATCAAAATGAGTCATCGGCAAACACCTAGTGAGTTTTTAACCAAATCAGGGGTCGGCCAGTCATGGTGAAGTTAAACTCTGGGGTGGATTACAGAGGTGTATTATCCTGCCTGGATGGCTACATGAACATTGCATTGGAGCAGACAGAAGAATATGTGAATGGGCAGTTGAAGAACAAATATGGTGATGCGTTTATTCGTGGAAACAATGTGTTATACATCAGCATTCAGAAAAGGAGATAGCTGCAGATGTTTTGCTGGACTGCCTACTACCATCACCAGAGTGTCTCATTATATGTTTTATAGTGTCATGTTAGCGTTCATAGCAGTAGACAGAAAGTAATGCCAGTGTACTCCATTATGCGTATGAGATAGCTCTCCACAGTGGCTGCACATAGTTCATGTGAAACTGTATTCTACCATTCACTGTCATCAGATTGCATTGTTATCTCATGTTTTATTTGTTGCTGTAAGTAATATCTGCTTGTTTAACAGATAATTGCTTTTTTTTTTTTTTTGGTCTTGATTTACAATAAAAAGTAATTTGTTGGGGGAAAAAAAAAAAAAAAAATAGTTTTGCAGTTTTTGTTTTATTACTAATGACTAGCTGACCCGGCCCGGCTTCGCCCAGACTCTGGTGGGGAGCATCTCATTTAATTCATATAAGTAGTCATATAAGTTCTCGTTCCCGTTACCGACTATCTGTCTGTCTGTCTGTCTGTCTGTCTGTCTGTCTATCTGTCTGTCTGTCTGTCTGTCTGACCCGGCCCGTCTTCGCCCAGACCCTGATGGGGAGCATCTCATTTAATTCATATAAGTAGTCATATAAGTTCCCGTTCCGACTATCTATCTGTCTGTCTGTCTGTCTGACCCGGCCCGGCATCGCCCAACTCCTAGTGGGGAGCATCTCATTTAATTCATATAAGTAGTCATATAAGTTCCCGTTCCCGACTGTCTGTCTGTCTGTCTGTCTGTCTGTCTGTCTGTCTGTCTGTCTGTCTGTCTGTCTGTCTGTCTGTCTGTCTGTCTATCTATCTGTCTGTCTGTCTGACCCGGCCCAGCCCATGGTGGAGAGCATCTCATTTAAATTATATAAGTAGTCATATAAGATCCCGTTCCCGACTATCTGTCTGACTGTCTGTCTGTCTTGGGTAAATGTAGGAGGGAGGAGGAAGAGGGAGGTGGAGGAGGGAAGAGGAGGGAGGAGACAGGAGGAGTAGGGAGGAATAGGAGGGAGGAGGAGAGATTAGGAGGAGGAGGGAGGAGTAGGGTGGAGGAGGAGGCGAGGAGGAGGGAGGAGGGAGGAGGAAGAGGGAGGAGGAGGGAGGAGGAGAACGCAGGAGGAGAAGGGAACAGGAGGAGGAGGGAGAGGGAGGAGGAGGGAGGAGGAGGAGAGAGTAGGAGGAGGGAGGAAACGGAGGGAGAAGGAAGAGGGAGGAGGAAGAGGGAGAAGGAGGAGGGAGAAGGAGGAGAAGGAGGGGGAGGAGGAGGAGGGAAGAGGAGGAGGGGAGGAGGAGGAGGGAGGAGGAGGAATATGAAGGGAGGAGGAGGGAGGAGGTAGAGGGAGGAGGAGGAGGCGTAGAGAGGAGGAGGAGGAGGAAGAGGGAGGAGGAGGAATGTGAAGGGAGGAGGGGGAGGTAGAGGGAGGAGGAGGGAGGAGGAGGAGGTAGAGGGAGGAGGAGGGAGGAGGAGGAGGGAGGAGGCGGAGAGGGAGGAGGAGGAAGGAGGAGGGGGAGGAGTGAGGAGGAGGGAGGAAGAAGGAGGAGGAGGGAGGAGGAGTGATGAGGATGAGGGAGGAGGAGGAGGGAGGAGGAGGAGGGAGGAGGATGGATGAGGAGGAGGGAGGAGGAGGAAGAGGGAGGAGGAGGAATGTGAAGGGAGGAGGAGGGAGGAGGTAGAGGGAGGAGGAGGAGTGAGGAGGAGGAGAGGGAGGAGGAGGAAGGAGGAGGGGGAGGAGGGAGGATAAGGAGGAGGGAGGAAGAAGGAGGAGGAGGAGAAGGAGGGATGAGGAGGAGGAGGGAGGAGGAGGAAGAGGGAGGAGGTGGAATGTGAAGGGAGGAGGAGGTAGAGGGAGGAGGAGGAGGGGGAGGAGGGATGGGGAGGATTGAGGAGGAGGAAGAGGGAGGAGGAGGAATGTGAAGGGAAGAGGAGGGAGGAGGTAGAGGGAGGAGGAGGAGTGAGGAGGAGGAGAGGGAGGAGAAGGAATGAGGAGGGGGAGGAGGGAGGAGGAGGAGGGAGGAAGAAGGAGGAGGAGGAGAAGGAGGGATGAGGAGGAGGAGGGAGGAGGAGGAAGAGGGAGGAGGAGGAGGAGGGAGGAAAAGGGAAGTGGGAGGAGGAGGAGGAGGGAGGAGGTAGGAGGAGGAGGAGGGAGGAGAAGGAAGGAGGAGGAAGAAGGAAGAGGAAGAGGGAGGAGGATGGAAGAGGGAGAGGGAGGAAGAGGAAGGAGGACTAAGAGGAAGGAGGAGGAAGAGGGAGGAGGAGGATGGAGGAGGGAGAGAGAGGAGGGGAAGAGGAAGAGGGTAGGAGGAGGGAGAGGATGAGAAGAAGAGAGAAGGAGGGAGGAGGAGAAGGAGGAGGAGGAGGGAGGAGGAGGGAGGAGGCAGAGGGAGAAGAAGGAAGGAGGAGGAGGAAGGAGGGAGAGGAAGGAGGGAGAATGAGGAGGGGAGGAAGGAAAGGGAGGTGGAAGAGGAGGAGGAGGGAGGAGGAAAGAGGTAGGGGGAGGAGGAGGTAGAGGGAGGAGGAGGAGGAAGGAAAGGGAGGAGGAAGAGGAGGAGAAAGGAGGAGGAGGGTGGAGGGAGGAGGAGGAGGTAGAGGGAGGAGGAGGGAGGAGGTAGGAGGAGGAAGAGGGAAGAGGGAGAAGAAGGGAGAAGGAGGAGGGAGGATGATAAGGGAGAAGGAGGCAGGAGGAGGAGGAGGGAGGCAGGAGGGGGAGGAGGGATGAGGAGGGAGAGGGAGGAGGAGGGAAGATGAGGGAGGAGGTGGGAGGAGGCGGAGGGAGTAGGAGGGAGGAGGATGGAGGAGGAGGGGAGAGGAAGAGGGAGAAGGAAGAGGGAGAATAAGGAGGGAGGAGGGAGAGGAATGAGAGGGAGGAGGAAGAGGAGAAGGGTGGAGGGAGGAGGTAGAGGGAGGAGAAGAGAGGAGGAGAGATTTCGCCATTCCGAATTCATACTCGTCTAGTTCTTCCCTTCTACACGACTGTAGATAACTTCCTTACACATAAAAAGATGAATTGTTATTGATATTGCCGTGGCATGGAGGAATATCAGCAGCAGAGTTGATCCAAAAAACCAAAGACTGAGATCTACGGAGAGCCATGAACGCCTACGCCAGCCGGCACGGCACTTGATGATGATGATTGCCGTGTGACGATTCTGTGTAGTCACGTCATTTTCTTCCCTTTCCCTAGCGTTTTGGTTCGGGGATTCTTTCATCATCATCATCATATATTTACATACGTATTTTGGGAGGGGGAGGAGGGAGGAGGAGGAAGAAGAAAAAAAAACTATGACAGTTGACAGCTCTGGAATGAAAGGAAGGCGTGTAGAAAATTTCATCTCAATCGGATGGGCCGTTCGCGAACAAATAAAGGACATACATAGATACATACATAAATACAGACAGACAGACGATCCTAATTTATATATAAGACTAGCTGACCCTGCCCGGCTTCGCCCAGACCCTGGTGGGGAGCATCTCATTTAATTCATATAAGTAGTCATATAAGTTCCCGTTCCCGACTATCTGTCTGTCTGTCTGTCTGTCTGTCTGTCTGTCTGTCTGTCTGTCTGTCTGACCCGGCCCGGCATCGCCCAGCTCCTGGTGTGAAGCATCTCATTTAATTTATATAAGTAGTCATATAAGTTCCCGTTCCCGTTACCGACTATCTGTCTGTCTGTCTGTCTGTCTGTCTATCTGTCTGTCAGTCTGACCCGGCCCGGCATCGCCCAGCTCCTGGTGTGAAGCATCTCATTTAATTTATATAAGTAGTCATATAAGTTCCTGTTCCCGACTGTCTATCTGTCTGCCTGACCCTGTCCGGCTTCGCCCAGTCCCTGGTGGGGAGCATCTCATTTAATTCATATAAGTAGTCATATAAGTTCTCATTAAATTCATACAACAAAAAAAGTAACTTAAAAGAATGTCCTTCCACACACCATCCATTATTTTTAATGAAAACTCTTTCTAATCACCTGCATGACTACAGTAACTTCTTAAGCAAAAAAAGATGAGTTACAATGTTATGCATTGTGCATTATTTTTATGAAAACTTTGAAAATGCCTTACAGATTGTATCATTATTTATTATAACTCATATGCCGGTACATAACTATGGACAAAGAGTTTATAAATCTTTGAAAACGATGCCACAATATTACTATAAGTTATACAGAAAAGTTATGCCCCTTGAAATAACTTTTACAGAGTTAGGTCCCCTGAGATATATGAAATTATGATGAAAAATGAAAAATGAAATAATACTGAGTAAGCAGGCGATTTCACACTAACAAAATATCACAGTTGGCAGCTCTGGAATGAAAGGAAGGCGTGTAGAAAATTTCATCTCAATCGGATGGGCCGTTCGCGAACGTATAAAGGACATACATAGATACATACATACAGACAGACGATCCTAATTTATATATAAGATGACAATAGTAATAATGACAAGAAGAGACATACTGAGGGTAATAACAGCCAATATAAAAACCAGCAATGGTAATAATAGTTATGAAAAGGACAAACTTTGTACAAATTGTGATTCCATTTGCTAGGATGATTTTCTTTGGAATGGTGTTAACATAGCATAGCAGGTACCTACAAATGCAAAATGCAGTTTTTAATAATAGTTGGAGTAAAAGGAGTTGGGTTTTTTCCCCATTTCCCCAAGCATTTGTATTCACAAAAATTTTTACAGTATCATTGGTTTGGTAACCATATGTGATTTTGTATTTATTTATTCAACACTCACTCAAAGGATTCAAATGGGGTGACAAAGAGAAAGGGAAGTCTTTACAATTATTTGTTTCTCTCACTACACTCCCACCAATTGGTTCCACTCGACCAATGCCTCGTGACCACTAATGATGGTACAGGCAGGTTAAATGTTTGAAACAACCAGTGGGGGTAGTAGAAAAAGCAACAAAACCTTAAGCAACAGGGGGGGGGGGGACATGGGAGATGAAGTTGTAAATTTTATAATGATGATACTTTTAAAATTAATTATACTGAAGATAATAAGGGTAAGATAATGATAGTAATAATAATAATGATAATAATAATAGTAATAATAATAATAATAATAATAATAATAATAATAATAATAATAATAATAAAAATAATAATAATAATAATAATAATAGTATGATAGATATGTGGTTCTATTTACTAAAGTGATAATCTTAGTAGTGGTGGTAGTATAGCACAACAAGTGCATTTAAAGCAAACATTCCATTAATAGTAATTTGGAATGGGAGGAGTTGATTTTCTTTTCTCCTTTTTTCTTTTCCCCTTTATCTATAAGGGTTGAAACCATCATTTTGAAACAAATAATACAAGTATTTATTCTTCCATTATTCTTTACATAAGGGATTTTTCATTGGTCTTTTGACCATATGTGATCTTTTTAATCATTCACTCACCATTCACTCACAGTTTCTTCTTTCTTTCTCGCACTCATGTATACCAAATTTGTAATACAATAAGGAAGAATACATATGATTTACTCTGGAAATAGTTGTGATATTTTGTGTGTGTACATAAAGGAGATTAAGTGTGTGTTATATGTGCGGTGTTTGTATCTGGCAAAATTTCTGCAGGTCCATATAAGTTGTCTGTAGTATGAAAGTGCTACAAGTAGTTTTGTATGTATGTCCTTATCTGTCTTTGGTATAGTATTGAGAAAAATTGCTTTATATATGTCGGTTTGTTTGCCTGTGTGAGTTTGTATGAGGTGTTTGAGTGTTGCGCGTGTGGCAGTAATTGTTGGACATGTATAATAAATGCGTTCCTCTGTCTCTTGTGTGTTGTTCCTACATAATTGACATTGTTTGGATATGTATGCTTCTACCTGTGTTGTGGGCGTCATACTGTATAAAAGTCTATATGTGATTTCCTTGGCTTTTGGAGCTATGTGTTTGTTGTGTAGGTTTGAAAAGGTGCATGTTAAGTCAGTCATGAAGTATTTGTGTCCTCTTTTAATCCTAAGTCTTAGTGATGGTGCTTGTTCTCTAACTAAATGTTTGTATATTGTGTGTGTTGTTTGCTGTATTAACTGTTCATGTCCTTTTATTGCCTGTATGCATGTCTGATAGAAAGTTGGTAGTCTTCCCTGGTAGTATGCAGTTGCATTGTTAAGAGGTGTGAGATGTTTGATGTTGTGGCCTATGTAGTATAGTGCTAGTCTGTTCTGTTCTGGGTGTCTGATGATTTTACCTATGTGACTGATTCTAAGTGACAGTATTTTTGTCTGGATGTCCTGTAGTGCAATCCCCCTTGTTTCCTGTCTTGTATGAGAGTTTTGTGTTGAATGCTGTGTATTGTGTTGCTGATGATGAAGCGTCTGATTTGTTTGTTTATGTTTGTGACGGTCTGTTTGGGAGGGTCCAGTACTGTTGCTAAATATATTATTTTGGGTAATATGTATGTGTTGACTATTGTGCTTCTACCAAATATTGTGGATGTCTTGTACCTATACCTGTGTAACATGTCTGTGATCTGTTCGGTCAGTGCGTGCCATGTCTGTCTGTGTGTTTCTGTGAGATCACATGAAAATGTGATCCCATACAGCTTCATGGTGTCTATGTGTTTCAGATCTGGAGGGAAATCAGCCTTTTGTTTTCACTTTCCCAGTCCCATTATCTGTGATTTCTGTACATTAATTTTGGTTCCACTGCCTTTTCCAAAATGGGTAAAGGTGTGGAGTATATTTCTTATTGATGTGTTGCTGGTGGGAAAGAAGGCAGTGTCATCTGCATAGGCGATGAGCTTCTGCTCTCCTATCCCATGCAGGAAGGTTCCTTTAATACTAGTGCCTTGCCTTATCTTCTCTAATAAAGGTTCTAGGGTGAGCACATACAGGAGTGGTGATAAGGGACATCCCTGTCTTACAGATCTCGTGACCCTGAAGCTAGCTGTCAGTGAATGGTTCACCAACACTCTGCTCTCAGGATGTTTATAAAAGATCTGTATCCACTGCCTTTAGTATTCTCCTATGTTACAATATTCTAGTTTCCTATGCAGGTATGTGTGGGAAATTCTGTCGAAGGCCTTCTCTTGATCCATGGATAAGATGGAGGATGGACAGTCTTTCCCATGTGTGTAGTTGATTATGTCTCTAATGAGGTGTGTGTGGTTGTGTATATTTCTGTCTTTGACACTACACTGTTGGTCGGGGTGTATGAGTGTTGGCATGAAGGGTTTAAGTTTGTTGGTGAGTGTTTTGGCGAGTATCTTGTAGTCTGTGTTGAGTAAGGAAATTGGTCTGTAGTTCTTCAGTTGTGTTTTGTCAGTTTTATCTTTGCATATGAGTGTAATGTAAGACATGTTGCAGCTGTCCGGAAGATTTTTTTTTTTTTTGTCAAAGGCTTCCTGGTAGACTTTGAGGATAAGATTGCCTAAAATAGGGAAGAAGTGTTGGTAGAATTCTACTGTCAAACCGTCTGGTCCTGGAGTTTTGTCTTTGTTTAGTGTGCTTAGTGCCTGTGTTATGTCTGTCAGTGTCAGTTCTGTGTCCAGTGTGTCTTTGTCTGTGTCAGATAATTTCTTTGTGTACTGTAAGAAGTTGTCTTGTATCTGTGTGTCGACTGTCTCTGCTGTGAATAGTTGTGTGTAGTGTTGTTGGAAAGCAGTCTCTATGTGTGGTGTTTCTGTCTGCATGTTTCCTTGCATGTCTGATATTTTGCTTATTTGTCTGTTACGTTGTACATTCTGTTCTATTGCTAAATATTGCCTCGTAGCTGACTCTTGTGTAATTGTGTTGAGTTTTGTTCTGAGAAGAGCACCCAGATATCTGTGTTGTTGGTGTTCTTCTAGTTGTTCGTCTAATGTGTGTAAGTGATGTGCGACTCTGTCTGTTTGTTTTGTTAGTCGTATGGCTGTCTGTATGATGCGCTCCTGTCTTAGTCTGTCTTTGTGGATCATGGTTGCTAGATGTTGTGTTCTGCTTCGTATGGTGTTTTTCAATAAGTCCCAGTATTGTGTGATGTTCTCAGTCGGTATATTGTCTGTGTACGTGTGTATGAGCTGTGTCATATATTTTACATATTCTGAGTGTTCCAATAGTGAATTATTGTACTTCCAGTGAGGTGACCTTTTGTTTGGCTGCGTGTTTGTGCTGTTTGTGCTGATGTGTACTAGTATTGCTTTGTGGTCTGTGTAATCTAAAGTTTCCCGTAGGTGTTTGGTTTGTATGATGTGATGTGTTGCGGGCGTATAAATCCGGTCTAATCTAGATGATCTGTTGTGTTTTGTTTGTGTATGTCGTTTCTCTACTGTCGGGGTGTGTATGCCTGAATGCTTCTGTGAGGTTGTGTGTGTCGATGATATTTCGTAGTGTGTCAAGTTGATGTGAGCTGTCCCTGCCGGCTCTCCTCAGCTGTGTTCTCACCTCCCCACCACAACGTCTAAATCTTCAAGAACACAATTGTAATCACCGGCAAGAACAATATTTTGTCCCCTGTATGTCTGTGTTAGTAAGTCGTCTAAATGTTCATAAAATAGATGTTGATAATTGTAGTTAGGTGGTGCGTGTATGTTGACTATGACAAATGAGTGTGTGTCGTTTTTAACTTGAACTGCGGAAATTCTACCATGTGGGTCTGTGTGTGTTCTAAATATAGTCCACGTGTCGGAAATTTGGAGAATGGCTGTCCCTGACCCTACGTTATGTTTGGCCAAACTGAAACACGAATTTCTTAATCCTAAACGTGTTATAAGTTCTGCTGCTTGAAAGTCTGTTTTAATGTTTGTTTCTTGTAGTAAAATAAAATCGGGTTTGTGTTTGTGTATGAGTGTGACTATATGTTGTAATTTCATTTTCATACCACGAATATTCAAACAAAATGAACAGGTGTTTTATAATATGTAACAGATTATCACTTTCTGAAGTGATAACTTGCAAACTTAACACTTTTTAGCTAAAACGGTGTATGTGAATGTAACGACGACTTAGTACGTATCGTACACATTGGCGGACTGGCCCGGATGTCAGCTTGTCCGATGGCAAGTGGGTAGCTAATAAAGTTTGCGGCACTGCACATTAGACAATATGTTACAATGGTAATGACCTTTTAGTTATGGCAGTCAATATGGTTTTTTTTTCGGTGGGGGGGGGCCTAAGTGCTCTCGAGGTATGGTTAGTTAGTTAGTTAGTCGACAGATCATCCTCATTGCACATCGAACCATTCAGTCCATAAGTGCTCGGATCCCCTCCTCAGCAAATCCCGCAACGTGTAGCGGCTAACGACGCCAGTTCTGTGTTGGTTTATCAATCTTCTTTGGCTTCCTTCGTAGTGTTCTTGTTTGGCCACCCCTCTTTTAATTTGCTGCTCTCGCAGTCTGGCCATTGTTGTAGATTCACAGTCATCACTTGGTTCTCGCAAAAGTCTTACTTCTCGTAGAGCATTCAGAATGTCGGCCTGGTCCATGGCGCGTCCGCCCTCCACAGTCGCCTCACCTGCGAGCTTGTCAGCCCGCTCATTTCCTTGTACTCCCGCATGCCCTGGCACGAAGATGAAACTAATCTTTGCCAGGCGAGACCGCTCCAGAGGTAGCATCCATTCTCTTCTGATCGACCCCTCCTCTATCCTCTTGATCATGTTCATTGAGTCGCTAAGGAAACAAGCCCTAGTGAATGTCTGTGTCTCGAGCCATGTTATTGCTTTACTTACTGCCATGACTTCCATGGTCAGGCTACTTGTGGTTTCAGTGAAAGCACCAGAGTCCTCCTTCACAATTCTCCCTTCGGCCCGAGCTGTAAAGGCCCATGAGCTTCTCACATGTCGGACGACCGACCCATCTATGTAGATGACCGCGTCACCGTCTAGCGAATTCTTGAAAATCAACGCTTGTACTTCAGCCTCAACAGCAGCCGGATTTTCTTGTCTGCATTTCCTATCTAGTTGGATGCAAACTGAAAAGGATGTGCAGAAGTCTGTTGGCACTTGCACCCACTCCTCGCCAGGTTCTAAGTCCTCAAGTGAACACACCTGTTGAAGAATGTCTTCGGCTTGACCCATCCACGACCGTCCTCTTTTTAACCTGCTGCCCTTCACCTTCATAATTTCACTATGCAGTGGATGTTGTGTGTTTGCGTTAATTCTGAGGTAGGCGCGTGCCCTGCAACCTTGTATTCTCTCTTCAATGGTTGGAAAATCAAGAAGGTAGCGCATCGCCCTGCATGCTGTATCTCTTGTACATCCAAGAATAATGCGCATAGCTTCATTCTGTATCCTTTCCATCCTTTCTATCTGCTTATGGCTGAGAGTCAGGATTGCCATTGCATACTCCAAAACAGACATGACCAGCCCCTCGTACAGAAGACATAGATGGCGCTGCTCACAGTTTGCTGCCGCAATCACCCGCATCGCTGCCAAACCCCGCTTGGCCTTAATTATCACCTGGTCTATGTGCACATTATAAGCAAGGCTTCGATCAAACCGTATCCCCAGGTAATTCATTGCCTGCGTTCTTTCCACCGTCTCTGAACACAGCATTACAGTTGGTGTTGGAGTGTTGACAATATGATTATTCAACGAGAACCAAGTCACTGTTGCCTTTGTTGGGTTGACCATTGCCCCAGCTTCATCACACCAAGTACTTATGCGATTGAGTTCGGTTTGTAGTTCCACAGCAACCTCCTCTCTATCCTTACCCTGACGATACACTAAAACATCATCGGCATATGACAATGTCCTGCCAGGTCCAGTGATCTGCTCACTGGTGATTCTCACTGTGTAGGCGTTGAACAGTACCAGAGATAATGGTGATCCCTGTGGTAGGCAGGATATATTGTTGTTGGTTCCGAAGTCCAACTGCCACATCTAAAAACTACTTTCCGTTGGAAGAGGGCTGCAGCGATCCAACTAAGGAGGAATGGACTTACGTTTAGTTCGAGAAGCTGAAACATTAAAAAATCCAGTGGTACTCTGTTGTATGCGTCCTCAAGATCAATCGCTGCAGCAACGGTTTCAGTGCCCGAGTGGAAACCTTCATAGACATCCTGGGCAAAGACTGCTGCATTGGTCCAGGTTTCTCTTTTTGGACGGTACCCACCCAGGGTAGGTGGGAAAACACCTTGCCTCTCTAGTTGGCTTGATATTTTTCTGGCAATTACCTTCTCCAGCAGCTTGCCTATTGTATTCTGCATGGTTATAATTCGATATCCCTGAATTTTTTTGTGGTCTTTGTCAGGCTTCGGCAAGGGAATCAGATAGCTGTGTAACCATTCCTCCTTGATGCTAGCACTCCCTATACTGTTGTTGTACATGGCTGCTAGTTTCTCTAGCTCATTGTCGGTACACCTATTTATGTCGTCGTATCTTATGCCATCAGGACCTGGAGCACTGGTTTCTGATCGTCGAAGCACAGCCTTGATTTCTTTCACTGTCACTGTGTCTTCATCCGAAGTGTTCTGGGCCTTGCATCTGTCTGAGGTGACCTCCTTGGCCAGATTTCGGCATCCCATGTCTGTCTGGTTGCTCTGCTCAAGGTAGTGTTCAAAGAGGGCTTTGCCCTTGTCCTCGTCAGTCCTCTGCCAGATGAGGTCAGCACCTTGGAAGTCAGAAATGCTCTTATTCTTGACTATACCACTCATGCTTTTATGTAGTCGCCAGAACAATTTCAGTGACTTGTTTGTGCTTACTCTTTGACACACCTCTGCCCATTTTTCGCTTTTAACAACCTTGGCCAGTTTTTTGAAATAGCTTACTTTTGTGTGCATCTCTCTTTCTAAGTGCAAGCAGGGACTAGGATGACCAGCTCTGTTCTTCTTGGCATTTTGCCATCTCCTTACAGCACTACGCTTATCCACCCAAGCCTTCTCCACCTCGAAACTCCACCACGGTGGCTGCTCCCAGCTTTTTTTCCTGCCCTGAAACGTTCTGCGCTTGTCACGTCTTATTTTACTCACCACATCTTGCCCTGTACTGTCATACTGGAACGTCTTTACCTTTAGCTTGTGCTGCCTGGTTCTGCCTTTCTCCACCAGTATGCTGCAAGGGTGGTGGTCGCTGCCATGGTGTCCTAGGACACCCCCATCTACACACTGTAGTGAGTGAAGGTGAAACTAGCGCCAGATCAATAGCACTGTCCTCATCGCCCGGACGGCTTGCTGTCCTGGTGACACAGCCACTGTTGATACAAACCAGGTCGATGGTTTCCAGTGCAGTCTCGCGCTCCTCCCCCTGTGTATTGGAGGTATGGTGTCCGCCTCGAGTGCTGGAGGTCCCGGGTTCAAGCCCCGGTGAGGGCCGGGATTTTTTTTTTTTTAACGTGGACTTCTAGTAACAAAATTTCCCCTGGTCTCTGGGTAGTGAGATCGGACGTTCTTGTGTATTGTTGCGCACGTAAAAAAGTCCGTTGGCAGTTATAAATTAAAAAATAGTAGCCTAATGGCGCTGCCCGGGCAAAATTTCGAGTTAAAAATCTACGCAAAGTATTTCAGGATCCTCGCCGGTGCTACGGAGTTTGTGCACTGAGCTGAGATTCTCCGGACTCAGTTTTGAGTTAGGAGTGGAACGGAGCACTTATGGGTTACACCCGTGTGCCGTGATGTTGATCCGTCGACTAAACTAAACTAAACTAATCAATATTTTAGACCGAGTCTGCCACAGGCAGGTATTAGGAGAGAAGGGTGGAGATGAGCGTGATATTTGATCATAAGTAACAGACTGACACTTTCTGAACTGATTCTTAGTCAACTGAAAAACACAATTTTCTGCTAAAAAGGTGTATTTAAATGCAGTAGCGGGCGGGGTCTAAAAATATTGATTGCCAGGAGACAAAGGTACTGACAGGTCATTAACATTGCCTAAAGCATAGCTTAATGTGTAAGGGGTCTCACTTCATCAGGGGATCTTAGTGTTTACTTGCTATCGGGCAAGCTGATACCCCGGTCAGTCCTCCACTGTGTAAATGGGAGGACGTCTTTTAGTATATCGCATACATATATTTTCAATAAAGAAAGTAGTCTTAAAATTCGACAGGACTTATTTCATTCCACCGGGTTTTATCCCGTTTGGCTCGGTCTCTTTCCGCAGGGCGATCTGCCGAAAGGGTCGCACAAAGCACAAACTCCGTAGTTCCAACGACGACCCCAGGAGTCTCCGAGAAAAATGCACTTGTGAACCGAAAGACGTAGCCCGGAATCGAACCCACAACCTTCGGACCTCGAGGCAGATATCTTAACCACTTTGACACCGAGACGCCCGGTATATTGAAACATACATTACGCTCAGTAGTTTGAATCTTTCATGAAAATTGCAAACTGTCACACAATTCCTTCTCTATAGTCAACTGTCCTAGATCACTAAACCTTTCTTGAGGCACTGAAGTTCTTAAATATGTCTTTATACTCTTCAGTTTTGAAGGGAATAAAAATCCTTTCATCGGATGCTACACTAATTGGTAATGTCAGAAGAATTCTCAAAACTATTAACAGATTAGTAAATGATGACATGTAGTTACTTTATTCTTATCGTTTTATACATGTTTTTTTTAAAATAGGTCATCCCCCCCCCCCTCCAATCTGTAATTCCACTGTTCAACCAAGCGGCTCGTTGAAGACCATCAATATATTTATAACTTTTGCTCTCTATGTTAATTAGAAGGGAAATATTTAATAAAAGCTAAAATTTTGAAATTTCCTCTTCAATCATTTCTCGAAATTCAGACGGGGAACAAACACATTTAAATATATTGTGACATTCCAGTAGATTGTTAAACTGTTCCCGAATGGAATTTAAGGCTGCATCCGCAATCGTTAAATAAAATTTATATTATGAACAATTCTTTTGTCTTGTGTAATAGTTTAATCTTGATTACCATAATCAGAAAGACTAACTTTAGCCCTACTTCTTACAACTGGAAACTCTGCCCCTATATTTCACTCTCAAGCTTAAGCTTGTGCGTCTCAAATATCTTTACAAAATATGTTGTGTTTTGTGTATGTATTTGTTTGCTGATGAAGGTTAGTCGCTGCACCATCCTATTTTTTTCCGTAATTGTGTTCTGTAAAGCTGCATTACTTTGTGTCATTTTATATAGTTTAATTGGAGGTGGCTTCAAATGAAAACCTATTTTATTTATGTATTTATTTTTGGTAATGCGTGAATATATTCTGAAAAAGTAAAGAACAAATGTATCACTTTTCCACGTAGTCACCACCGCGTTCAATGCAAGTCCTCCAGCGCTGATAAAGTGCTTGGATTCCTGTAGAAAAATTGCTTTAGGGTCACTACTCGGTGTGCCTGACCAAGCCATGAACAGCCTGTCACAGAAGTCACGCCGTTTCGAAACGTCCTACTCATACACTTGCTGGACTGACAGGCCTGCGTCATCATACTAGCCATACATTCGCCGATGAATTTCTATAGGTGTCACCTCTTCATTGAAAAAAAACAACAACAAAAACAACAACAACAACAACAGATAACAGAACGCTGATCCTCTTAGGCGCATGTCAAAAAGTGGGGCAGCCATTTTTAAACTGTCTTTATGACGTCACCGTGTTCGTACTGTTCTGATTTTAGAAATGGTAGAGAGAGAAAGAGGGAGAAAATGGTCGGAAAACTAAAGGGAGAGAAAGTAATACATATAGCATTTCATTCTCTTATTTTCCCCAAGATTTCCCCCCAGACGGGGGCTGTGTGGTCTCAAGGTATGGTGTCCGCCTCAAGTACTGGAGGTCCCGGGTTCAAGCTCCGGTGATGCCGGGGATTTTTTCACGAGGACCTCTAGTAATAAATTTCCCCTGGTCTCTAGAGAGAGAGAGAGAGAGAGAGAGAGAGAGAGAGAGAGAGAGAGAGAGAGAGAGAGAGAGAGAGAGAGAGTGTCCGTAAAAGAAAAGGGACATAATATTTACTTAACTGTTAATAAGGGATATGACTCCTCAGAATTTGCCTCGGATGATTTCATTTAATATTACGGTGTTGAATAACTCGTACTGAAATCTGCTACTCAAATGCTATCATGACAGTTCTAATTTGGAGATTATAAGTGGGTGAAGTATTTTGTTTCTTTATTACGTATATTTTAGATTCAGTATAATGCAATGTAATAACAGTATAAAACACCTGCACGACCTTTAGGCATATTTGCCAGTTGGCAGTTAAATTTGTTACTCTGGTTTCTCTTCACAACGTATAAATCTTTCGCCTTTTCAGCTTCTCGGCAGCAGGTTCTGCCCTTTCAGCAGCGAACTGAACAAATCGTTTTGAAATCTATTTAAAAATGTGGAATACTCAAGATTACAGTGAATCTGGATTTGGTGGAGGTGGAGGCTTTGGTACATAAGGAGTTGAAGACAGAAAGAAAGGTTCCAGGCGCGGCAATATTATACCTGTCACTGTTGCCCAGATTCTAACTGCCAAACATGATGGTGATGTTTTTGTGTCAGGAAGTGTTGAATTGTCCCAGGTTACCTTTGTTGGCCTCATTGTGGCTGTTAATATGACACCGACACGAATTGACTACTCGGTTGATGACATGACAGGGCCACCAATGGATGTCAGACAGTTCAATAATAATGATACTGATGAAACTGAGCCGGCACAAACTGATACTTCATCTGCACTTCCAATGAATACATATGTGAGAGTGAATGGCCAAATCAGGGCTTTTGGTGGCAAGAGATCAGTCAACGCCCACAAACTAATACAGATCACTAATATGAATGAGCTGTCATGTCATATACTGGAGGTCATATATGCAAATGCTCAGCAACAGGGTTCCGTATCGGCTTCAACAGCTGGTTTTAGTGGAGGTGACAAGAAAGGTGTTTTTTCTATGGATTCGAGAAATCAGATACCAGGGCTGACTCCCCTACAGTCTCAAATTCAGATGATAATCAGAAGCGATCGATATGAAGGAGGTTGCAGTCTTGATGATATCTGTAGACAGTTGAAGACAGTTGCACCAAAGGCTATCAGGGATGCATTAGAATTCTTAAGTACTGAGGGCCACATTTACTCCACAATAGACGAGGAGCACTTCCAAGCAACAGATGTTTAAATGTACATTCTAGTTATGTATGCTGTGTGTGTGTGGTGTATATGTTGTTTTTAGTGCTAAATAACCATGGACTGAATGAGCCCATGTGTAATGATAATAGTCTAACGACCCAACTAGCTGATCATAAACATTTATACAGTATGTCATGCCCGCTGAATTTCTGTATATTGTGTGGATAGTTTTTAGTGTCAGCCCTGTGTACAAGTCCTGTGGTTTTGTTGAGCGTTTTAAAGATTATTCCATGATTATTGTATGGAAACTTCAAGTGTTTGATTGCTATTAAATGTTTCAACAGTTAATCTGTAAGAATTTCATGGTTAAATGTGTATGTTGAATATATATATTTATCTCAAACCAAAAAAAAAAAAAATTAAATATTAAGCTTCTTGGCCTTCTGGCTAAGGTCAAGTGCATTTGCTCCCCCCCCCCTCCAGTAGTGCGCTTGGGCTGGTCGGAGGCCGGGATGATCGTTCTCGGTCCTTTGGCTAAGATCAGACGCATTTGCTGCCCCCAGAAGTAGTGCGTCTGGTCTGGTCGGGGGCCGGGTGATCCAAACAACCTCACCTAAGCATAACTTTAAATGTGGGCCCGGTGGACCACTGTGGGCAATAGCTCACAGTGGGACTAAGGGTCCACGCCAAAAAAAAAGGGGGAGGCGGGGGAACCAGCTGGTCTGGGGTAACCGCCAAACCCACACAAAAAAAATAATTAAATATTAAGCTTACAGAACACAGCTGAGGAGAGCCGGCAGGGACAGCTTACATCAACTCGACACACTACGAAATATCATCGATACACACAACCTCACAGACGCATTCAGGCATACACACCCCAACAGTAGAGAAACGATATACACAAACAAAACACAACAGATCATCTAGATTAGACCGGATTTACACACCCGCAACACAGCACATCATACAAACCAAACACCTACGGGAAACATTAGATTACACAGATCACAAAGCAATACTAGTACACATCAGCACAAACAGCACAAACACGCAGCCAAACAAAAGGTCACCTCACTGGAAGTTCAATAATTCACTATTGAAACACTCAGAATATGTTAAATATATGACACTGCTCATACACACGTACACAGACAATATACCGATTGAGAACATCACACAATACTGGGACTTATTGAAAAACACCATACGAAGCAGAACACAACATCTAGCAACCATGATCCACAAAGACAGACTAAGACAGGAGCGCATCATACAGACCGCCATACGATTAACAAAACAAACAGACAGAGATGCACATCACTTACACACAATAGAAGCACAACTAGAAGAACACCAACAACACAGCTATCTGTGAGCTCTTCTCAGAACAAAACTCAACACAATTACACAAGAGACAGCTACGAGGCAATATTTAGCAATAGAACAGAACGTTCAACGTAGCAGACAAATAAGAAAAATATCTGACATGCAAGGAAATATGCAGACAGAAACACCACACATAGAGACTGCTTTCCAACAACACTCCCATCCATCATGTGCCATGCCGGTAAGCGTGGGCGGTCATGTTCTGCCATCTGACTCGATCACCAGAGTCGTGGATCAGCTCCGTGTTTCTGTCTCGACCATGCCACAAGGCCAAGCCATCCAGGTACTTGCTTCTAGGTCTTCCCCTTGGTCTGTTCCCCTCGATCTTACCAGTTGTCATCAAATTCTCCAATCCATTTCTTCTCATAACATGCCCAAAAAATTTTGACTGTCTACGTCTAATTTCTCTAATCAATTTACGATCTTCATTTGTTTATTGAAGGACTTGTTCAATGGTCTTTCTGGCTGTCCATGGTATTCTTTGCATTTTCCTCAGAAACCACATCCCTACAGCCATCAGATGTTGTTCAGCCTGACTGCTCATTGTCCACGCTTCACATCCATATAAAAGTACAGGTTCTATGTAGCATCTCAACACTCTTTTTCTCGTTTCAATTGACATCTTTTTATTGGTCAATATGTTTTTCATCTTGCTAAAGGCTACTTTTGCCATGGCGATTCTTGTTCTAATCTCTTCAAGGCATCTCCCATCAGATGTTATTACTGTTCCGAGATAATTGTACCTACTCACTTGTTGAAGAATATTCCCATTTACTTGTATATTACATTGTGGTATTTCGTCCTTCCTAGTGACAACCATAATCTGTGTCTTTTTACAATTTAATTCTAACCCTAGTTGTTCACTGTGTGTAACAATCGCATCTACTAAATTTTGCAGGTCCTGTTCATTACAGATACAGATCATTCTTTGGTTGTTGCAAGGGTTAGACTGAGACCAAAGAGAATCTACACAGCTAAACACAAGTCTAGCCCCAGGATTAATATTATTAACACTCACGATCCTGGAAAGTGCTTTGAATTTCAACAGCAACTTGAAGACGCTTTCAATGATACATCAGAAAATTGTATAGTAAATAATAAATGGAGTAAACTTAAGGAAACTATTTATAAAACAGCGGTAGGGGTTTACGGCACTGTGGATCATAAGAGGCAGGACTGGTTTGCGGCAAACAGCCAGATACTGCAGCCCTTGATTGATAAAAAGAGGATAGCTCTCTTAAGAAACAAGGAAAGACCAACGCGTAACACCCTGAGTAAGCTGAAGCAAGCGAGGAAGGATGTACAAAAGGCTGCCAGGCAGTGTGCGAATAACTATTGGATCAAGTTATGTTAGTCCATTCAAATCGCAAGTGATAAGGGAAACATCAGAAGCATGTATGAAGGGATAAAGAAAGCCTGTGGTCCAATGATCAAAAGAAGTGCACCGCTGAAAACCTTGACTGGAGAAACCATCACTGATAAGAAACAGCAGATGGATAGATGGGTCGAGCACTACCTAGAGCTTTACTCAAGTGAGACCAAGCTAGCGGATGATGCCCTCAACGCCATAGAGGCCCTGCCAACTCTTGACCACCTGGACACACTTCCCACTATAACAGAAGTTAAGTGTGCTATAAATGAGCTTGCATCTGGCAAGACTCCAGGTAAGGATGGGATTCCAATAGAGGTGATCAGGAGTGGGCAAGATACCCTCGCTCTACAGATCCACCAGCTAATAGAGCTATGCTGGCGAGAAGGACAAGTCCCACAGGATTTCAAAGACTCAAATATCATAACGCTGTACAAGAACAAGGGAGATCGGAGCGACTGCAACAACTATAGGGGTATCTCACTTCTGTGTATTGTTGGGAAAGTATTTGCCAGAATTGTCCTGCGCAGACTTCAAGTCCTGGGAGATCAAGTCTACCCCGAATCGCAGTGCGGCTTCCGTCAGAATCGGTCTACCATTGATATGATATTCTCATTGCGACAGATGCAAGAAAAATGCCGGGAACAAAATCAGCCACTGTTTATTGCCTTCATCGACCTCACAAAGGCATTCGATTTGGTCAGTCGTGAGGGTCTGTTCAAAGCACTAAAGAAGATTGGCTGCCCACCAACTCTTCTGTCCATTGTGGAATCGTTCCACACAGGCATGAAGGGTATAATCAAGTTTGATGGCTCAACTTCAGAAGAGTTTGAAATCAAGAGTGGAGTTAAGCAAGGTTGTGTACTATCCCCCACCCTCTTTGGGATATACTTTTCACTTCTACTGAAATATGCCTTTCGTGATCAGGATGACGGTATATACATTCACTCACGCTCAGATAGTGGCCTCTATAATGCTCAGAGATTGAAGGCCAAGACCAAAATTAGCAGGGTACTAATCAGAGAGTTGCTTTTTGCCGATGATGCTGCGATTACGACCCACTCTGAGGAAGAATTACAACATCTACTATCTGCATTCTCCAATGCTTGTTCTGAATTTGGTTTAACAATTAACAAAAAGAAGACACAGATTATGTCACAAGGTGCACATGGTGTACCATCAATCTTTATTGACGACGCCGAACTGGAGATAGTAGACCATTTTACATATCTAGGATCAGAGGTAAATAGCAAATTATCCCTCAATCAGGAAATCAACATCAGGATTGGCAAGGCAGCGACAACAATGAACATGTTAGCAAAAAGAGTCTGGGAGAACAGGAAGCTTACTGCCAAAACAAAAGTTCTCGTCTACCAAGCCTGTGTCCTTAGTACTCTTCTTTATGGCAGTGAAACCTGGACAACTTACTCACGCCAACAGAAAAATTTAAACAGCTTTCATATGCGGTGTCTGCGAAGAATTCTTGGTATTAAGTGGCAAGACAAAATCACAAATACTGAAGTATTGGAAAGATCAGGTTGTGTGACAGTTTATTCCATGGATAGGACACGTTAGGAGGATGGATGATGGTAGAATACCGAAGGACATCTTTTTTGGTGAATTACAGACGGGTAGGAGATCTCAGGGTCGGCCTCTACTACGATACAAAGATGTGTGTAAGCGGGGCATGAATGATACAGGCATTGATAAAGCACAATGGGAGCACGTCGCCGCTGAACGTGTTGCATGGAGGGCAACTATCAGAAATGGAATAAAGACAAAGGAGAAAATGATTGCAGATAAAGCACACACAGAGCGTGAGAGACGTAAGATGGTGCAAAATGGTGGAAATGACCATGTTTTCACATGCACCTACTGTGGGCAAACATTTGCAGCAAGAATTGGCCTTACCAGCCACACTCGCCACCGCCATGGATCGTAGTTATTAAGCTTTTTTGAAGCACAATGTACCAAACTATCGTCTGTCAAGACGGAAAGGTGCCAATGATTGGCTTACTTCATTATCAACTCTTATGGCAGCTTGTTGTTTCCAATATACGTTTTTTACAAGTCTAAGATCTTTTCCATCAATTTGTAGATCTTCAAGCATCCTTATCATGTTGACATGTCTCACTTTATCAAAAGCCTTTGTGTAGTCAATAAAGCAAAGGTGTAGATCTTTGTTTACTTCTATAGAACATTCGATTATGTTTCTCAGTATATACACAGCATTTACTGTACCCTTGCCTTCCACAAACCCACATTGTTCTTCTCCTATTTCAGGTTGTATTTTCCTCCTAACTCTCTGCATGATAATTCTTAGCAAAATCTTCGTGATGTGACTCATTATACTAATTGTTCGATGTTGATCACATTCCAAGGCTCCTGATTTCTTTGGGATTGCAATAAATACAGAATTACATAACTCCTGAGGTATATTTCCAGTATCATATATTGTATTAAGTAGACTGGTAACTTTATCTATTCTTCTTCTTCTTCTTTGTGTTCATCCGGAGTGTTTTTTCAGATGTGATTGTGGTGTGTCTGTTATGCGCCCTTGGGCCGAAACCCGTAGGCCAACACAACCGGCTTTAGCGTGCTTTTTTTGACCAAGTAGCATTCCTGGGAGACTCTCACTGTTTGCGGTACCGTCCACAACCCAGCTGGCCAAGTTGGAACGGTCGAAGACAACGGTCATCCCTCAAAGGAAGGCAGGGACAGTCCATGGCATTTTCTACCATCTAGGGTGGCTTCCATAATTGCAGGGCCGGCACATAGCGCCCTGGTGCTAGGCTTACTGAGGGAATCGTCACGTTCTGCTCATGGCTGCTTTAATTCCTCACTTCAATATATTGGGCATTTCGTTCGCCCCGGGCCGTTCCCGCACAGACCAGACTGGTCTGCAGTCAATATCCACTCAGCGAGTTTTTCAGACATGTGTTTGTCGTTGTGTCCGTCAGAGCTCTTCCAGACACGTCGGACATTCGGAAAACTACCTAGTCAGAGTTGTTCCGAACAAGAGCGGCATTTGGAAACTAGGTAGCTGTTCCTAGCACGAGGGAAGACTAGTTAGAGCTTTTCCGGTCACGAAAGACATTTCACTCTGACGTAATTGCGTAGTGCCATTTTTATTTTGCCGCCCGTAGGCTGGCACTTCCGACTTCAGCGGGCATTTTTGATGAGGTTAGCCTTCCTCGGGTTTTGAGACAAGTTAGACTCTTATTTCGACTTCCACACAGCAAGCTTTTGCTTCGGGCTCCACGTAATAGATTCGCAAGACAGGCGTTCCATTTCGTGTTAACGAGACAATTTTCCACCTTTGACTACACTCACTCCATGAGTACGGTTACAGACTATCTACGGAACGTGCGACCGAGGTGTTTTTCCACCTTTAGTACTCGCTCATGAGGTAGGCTACATGTGCTGCCGGCTCGGCACCTTAACTCCGTGCGTCTGTGGGCGAGTAACGGCCAGGCCCTCTCATCCAGGGATCCCTCATATCCCCCAGCTAAGAGCCATCGAACGAGTATCTGCGCCAAGCATGTAGCGTGCTCAGCACCTCACCTCAATTTTGATGTAGGTTTGTGTCGGCCAGGCTCTCACTTCCGAGGGTTTATGGCTTAGATTCAGCCATACACCTCGACTGGGAGCCTTAGAGGTTATGTCCGGACTGAGATTATTGGCATCGTTTGCCTGATTTAGACTGCTATCCTCAGTTTACCTGCAGAGCAGCAGGTTGTGTCTCTCTTAGTCTGTTCCCTATCCCAAGAGCTGTCCAATATGTAGTTAATATCCATCGGAATAGAGATTGGGGTCAGTGGGACACTCAAGCTCCCCCACCACGGCAAGGTGGAGACACATCGGGGGAGCCATTGACATTTGATAGGGCAGACATTTGAAAGATGCGTCGCCGGCACGTAAGGCCATGCGATCAGCACAAAGTTATCCAGAGTCACCAGTGGGAACGCCGCGCCCCGCGAAGGGCAACGACGATTGGTTTTGCACTAATAAAAGCGCTCTTTCCGCGAGGGTCGGAGCTTGGTAAGCATGTATTAGCTCTAGAATTGCCACAGTTATCCAAGTAGGATCGTGTCATCTAAGGAACCTCGACTGATTTAATGAGCCATTCGCGGTTTCACCGTGAAACAGTATGAACTTAGACATGCATGGCTTAATCTTTGAGACAAGCATATGACTACTGGCAGGATCAACCAGATATCTATAGGACAGACGGACTATTCATGCACACGCAAGCCAAGAGTAGCATCGCTAAAGCGCGCCCTCCCGGTACAAGGTGATACATGCAAAACCACTGTATGCCTACCGAGGAGCTTTCAAGCTACGCCGGTAGGACTGAATAAAAAGAAAAGCTATACCAGCTTACTGACTGCAGGCCCACTACTCATCGAGAGAGAGAGTGGGCGCTTATCGAGACTTTGTCGAACGGTCGTACAAAGGGATACATAAGGGATTTTTCATTGGTCTTTTGACCATATGTGATCTTTTTAATCATTCACTCACCATTCACTCACAGTTTCTTCTTTCTTTCTCGCACTCATGTATACCAAATTTGTAATACAATAAGGAAGAATACATATGATTTACTCTGAAAATAGTTGTGATATTTTGTGTGTGTACATAAAGGAGATTAAGTGTGTGTTATATGTGCGGTGTTTGTATCTGGCAAAATTTCTGCAGGTCCATATAAGTTGTCTGTAGTATGAAAGTGCTACAAGTAGTTTTGTATGTATGTCCTTATCTGTCTTTGGTATAGTATTGAGAAAAATTGCTTTATATATGTCGGTTTGTTTGCCTGTGTGCGTTTGTATGAGGTGTTTGAGTGTTGCGCGTGTGGCAGTAATTGTTGGACATGTATAATAAATGTGTTCCTCTGTCTCTTGTGTGTTGTTCCTACATAATTGACATTGTTTGGATATGTATGCTTCTACCTGTGTTGTGGGCGTCATACTGTATAAAAGTCTATATGTGATTTTCTTGGCTTTTGGAGCTATGTGTTTGTTGTGTAGGTTTGAAAAGGTGCATGTGAAGTCAGTCATGAAGTATTTGTGTCCTCTGTTAATCCTAAGTCTTAGTGATGGTGCTTGTTCTCTAACTAAATGTTTGTATATTGTGTGTGTTGTTTGCTGTATTAACTGTTCATGTCCTTTTATTGCCTGTATGCATGTCTGATAAAAAGTTGGCAGTTTTTCCTGGTAGTGTGCAGTTGCATTGTTAAGAGGTGTGAGATGTTTGATGTTGTGGCCTATGTAGTATAGTGCTAGTCTGTTTTGTTCTGGGTGTCTGATGATTTTACCTATGTGACTGATTCTAAGTGACAGTATTTTTGTCTGGATGTCCTGTAGTGCAATCCCCCCTTGTTTCCTGTCTTGTATGAGAGTTTTGTGTTGAATGCTGTGTATTGTGTTGGTGATGATGAAGCTGATTTGTTTGTTTATGTTTGTGACGGTCTGTTTGGGAGGGTCCAGTACTGTTGCTAAATATATTATTTTGGGTAATATGTATGTGTTGACTATTGTGCTGTACCAAATATTGTGGATGTCTTGTACCTATACCTGTGTGACATGTCTGTGATCTGTTCGGTCAGTGCGTGCCATGTCTGTCTGTGTGTTTCTGTGGGATCACATGAAAATGTGATCCCATACAGCTTCATGGTGTCTATGTGTTTCAGATCTGGAGGGAAATCAGCCTTTTGTTTCCACTTTCCCAGTCCCATTATCTGTGATTTCTGTACATTAATTTTGGTTCCACTGCCTTTTCCAAAATGGGTAAAGGTGTGGAGTATATTTCTTATTGATGTGTTGCTGGTGGGAAAGAAGGCAGTGTCATCTACATAGGCGATGAGCTTCTGCTCTCCTATCCCATGCAGGAAGGTTCCTTTAATACTAGTGCCTTGCCTTATCTTCTCTAATAAAGGTTCTAGGGTGAGCACATACAGGAGTGGTGATAAGGGACATCCCTGTCTTACAGATCTCGTGAGCCTGAAGCTAGCTGTCAGTGAATGGTTCACCAACACTCTGCTCTCAGGATGTTTATACAAGATCTGTATCCACTGCCTGTAGTATTCTCCTATGTTACAATATTCTAGTTTCCTATGCAGGTATGTGTGGGAAATTCTGTCGAAGGCCTTCTCTTGATCCAAGGATAAGATGGAGGATGGACAGTCTTTCCCATGTGTGTAGTTGATTATGTCTCTAATGAGGTGTGTGTGGTTGTGTATATTTCTGTCTTTGACACTGCACTGTTGGTCGGGGTGTATGAGTGTTGGCATGAAGGGTTTAAGTTTGTTGGTGAGTGTTTTTGCGAGTATCTTGTAGTCTGTGTTGAGTAAGGAAATTGGTCTGTAGTTCTTCAGTTGTGTTTTGTCAGTTTTATCTTTGCATATGAGTGTAATGTAAGACATGTTGCAGCTGTCCGGAAGATTTTTTTTTTGTCAAAGGCTTCCTGGTAGACTTTGAGGAGAAGATTGCCTAGAATAGGGAAGAAGTGTTGGTAGAATTCTACTGTCAAACCGTCTGGTCCTGGAGTTTTGTCTTTGTTTAGTGTGCTTAGTGCCTGTGTTATGTCTGTCAGTGTCAGTTCTGTGTCCAGTGTGTCTTTGTCTGTGTCAGATAATTTCTTTGTGTACTGTAAGAAGTTGTCTTGTATCTGTGTGTCGACTGTCTCTGCTATGAATAGGTGTGTGTAGTGTTGTTGGAAAGCAGTCTCTATGTGTGGTGTTTCTGTCTGCATGTTTCCTTGCATGTCTGATATTTTGCTTATTTGTTTGTTACGTTGTACATTCTGTTCTATTGCTAAATATTGCCTCGTAGCTGACTCTTGTGTAATTGTGTTGAGTTTTGTTCTGAGAAGAGCACCCAGATATCTGTGTTGTTGGTGTTCTTCTAGTTGTGCGTCTAATGTGTGTAAGTGATGTGCGTCTCTGTCTGTTTGTTTTGTTAGTCGTATGGCTGTCTGTATGATGCGCTCCTGTCTTAGTCTGTCTTTGTGGATCATGGTTGCTAGATGTTGTGTTCTGCTTCGTATGGTGTTTTTCAATAAGTCCCAGTATTGTGTGATGTTCTCAGTCGGTATATTGTCTGTGTACGTGTGTATGAGCTGTGTTATATATTTTACATATTCTGAGTGTTCCAATAGTGAATTATTGTACTTCCAGTGAGGTGACCTTTTGTTTGGCTGCGTGTTTGTGCTGATGTGTACTAGTATTGCTTTGTGGTCTGTGTAATCTAAAGTTTCCCGTAGGTGTTTGGTTTGTATGATGTGATGTGGGCGTATAAATCCGGTCTAATCTAGATGATCTGTTGTGTGTTTTGTTTGTGTATGTCGTTTCTCTACTGTCGGGGTGTTTATGCCTGAATGCTTCTGTGAGGTTGTGTGTGTCGATGATATTTCGTAGTGTGTCAAGTTGATGTAAGCTGTCCCTGCCGGCTCTCCTCAGCTGTGTTCTCACCTCCCCACCCACAACGTCTAAATCTTCAAGAACACAATTGTAATCACCGGCAAGAACAATATTTTGTCCCCTGTATGTCTGTGTTAGTAAGTCGTCTAAATGTTCATAAAATAGAGGTTGATAATTGTAGTTAGGTGGTGCGTGTATGTTGACTATGACAGATGAGTGTGTGTCGTTTTTAACTTGAACTGCGGAAATTCTACCATGTGGGTCTGTGTGTGTTCTAAATATAGTCCACGTGTCGGAAATTTGGAGAATGGCTGTCCCTGACCCTACGTTATGTTTAGCCAAACTGAAACACGAATTTCTTAATCCTAAACGTGTTATAAGTTCTGCTGCTTGAAAGTCTGTTTTAATGTTTGTTTCTTGTAGTAAAATAAAATCGGGTTTGTGTTTGTGTATGAGTGTGACTATATGTTGTAATTTCATTTTCATACCACGAATATTCAAACAAAATGAACAGGTGTTTTATAATATGTAACAGATTATCACTTTCTGAAGTGATACTTGGCAAACTTAACACTTTTTATCTAAAACGGTGTATGTGAATGTAACGACGACTTAGTACGTATCGTACACATTGGCGGACTGGCCCGGATGTCAGCTTGTCCGATGGCAAGTGGGTAGCTAATAAAGTTTGCGGCACTGCACATTAGACAATATGTTACAATGGTAATGACCTTTTAGTTATGGCAGTCAATATGTTTTTTTTTCGGGGGGGGGGGGGGGGGGGGGGCTGAGTGCTCTCGAGGTATGGTTAGTTAGTTAGTTAGTTAGTCGACAGATCATCCTCATTGCACATCGAACCATTCAGTCCATAAGTGCTCGGATCCCCTCCTCAGCAAATCCCGCAACGTGTAGCGGCTAACGACGCCAGTTCTGTGTTGGTTTATCAATCTTCTTTGGCTTCCTTCGTAGTGTTCTTGTTTGACCACCCCTCTTTTAATTTGCTGCTCTCGCAGTCTGGCCATTGTTGTAGATTCACAGTCATCACTTGGTTCTCGCAAAAGTCTTACTTCTCGTAGAGCATTCAGAATATCGGCCTGGTCCATGGCGCGTCCGCCCTCCACAGTAGCCTCACCTGCGAGCTTGTCAGCCCGCTCATTTCCTTGTACTCCCGCATGCCCTGGCACGAAGATGAAACTAATCTTTGCCAGCCGAGACCGCTTCAGAGGCAGCAACCATTCTCTTCGGATCGACCCCTCCTCTATCCTCTTGATCATGTTCATTGAGTCGTTAAGGAAACAAGCCCTAGTGAATGTCTGTGTCTCGAGCCATGTTATTGCTTTACTTACTGCCATGACTTCCATGGTCAGGCTACTTGTGGTTTCAGTGAAAGCACCAGAGTCCTCCTTCACAATTCTCCCTTCGGCCCGAGCTGTAAAGGCCCATGAGCTTCTCACATGTCGGACGACCGACCCATCTGTGTAGATGACCGCGTCACCGTCTAGCGAATTCTCGAAAATCAACGCTTGTACTTCAGCCTCAACAGCAGCCGGATTTTCTTGTCTGCATTTCCTATCTAGTTGGATGCAAACTGAAAAGGATGTGCAGAAGTCTGTTGGCACTTGCACCCACTCCTCGCCAGGTTCTAAGTCCTCAAGTGAACACACCTGTTGAAGAATGTCCTCGGCTTGACCCATCCACGACCGTCCTCTTTTTAACCTGCTGCCCTTCACCTTCATAATTTCACTATGCAGTGGATGTTGTGTGTTTGCGTTAATTCTGAGGTAGGCGCGTGCCCTGCAACCTTGTATTCTCTCTTCAATGGTTGGAAAATCAAGAAGGTAGCGCATCGCCCTGCATGCTGTATCTCTTGTACATCCAAGAATAATGCGCATAGCTTCATTCTGTATCCTTTCCATCCTTTCTATCTGCTTATGGCTAAGAGTCAGGATTGCCATTGCATACTCCAAAACAGATATGACCAGCCCCTCGTATAGAAGACATAGATGGCGCTGCTCACAGTTTGCTGCCGCAATCACCCGCATCGCTGCCAAACCCCGCTTGGCCTTAATTATCACCTGGTCTATGTGCACATTATAAGCAAGGCTTCGATCAAACCGTATCCCCAGGTAATTCATTGCCTGCGTTCTTTCCACCGTCTCTGAACACAGCATTACAGTTGGTGTTGGAGTGTTGACAATATGATTATTCAACGAGAACCAAGTCACTGTTGCCTTTGTTGGGTTGACCATTGCCCCAGCTTCATCACACCAAGTACTTATGCGATTGAGTTCGGTTTGTAGTTCCACAGCAACCTCCTCTCTATCCTTACCCTGACGATACACTAAAACATCATCGGCATATGACAATGTCCTGCCAGGTCCAGTGATCTGCTCACTGGTGATTCTCACTGTGTAGGCGTTGAACAGTACCAGAGATAATGGTGATCCCTGTGGTAGGCCAGGATATATTGTTGTTGGTTCCGATGTCCAACTGCCACATCTAAAAACTACTTTCCGTTGGAAGAGGGCTGCAGCGATCCAACTAAGGAGGAATGGACTTACGTTTAGTTCGAGAAGCTGAAACATTAAAAAATCCAGTGGTACTCTGTTGTATGCGTCCTCAAGATCAATCGCTGCAGCAACGGATTCAGTGCCCGAGTGGAAACCTTCATAGACATCCTGGGCAAAGACTGCTGCATTGGTCCAGGTTTCTCTTTTTGGACGGTACCCACCCAGGGTAGGTGGGAAAACACCTTGCCTCTCTAGTTGGCTTGATATTTTTCTGGCAATTACCTTCTCCAGCAGCTTGCCTATTGTATTCTGCATGGTTATAATTCGATATCCCTGAATTTTTTTGTGGTCTTTGTCAGGCTTCGGCAAGGGAATCAGATAGCTGTGTAACCATTCCTCCTTGATGCTAGCACTCCCTATACTGTTGTTGTACATGTCTGCTAGTTTCTCTAGCTCATTGTCGGTACACCTATTTATGTCGTCGTATCTTATGCCATCAGGACCTGGAGCACTGGTTTCTGATCGTCGAAGCACAGCCTTGATTTCTTTCACTGTCACTGTGTCTTCATCCGAAGTGTTCTGGGCCTTGCATCTGTCTGAGGTGATCTCCTTGGCCAGATTTCGGCATCCCATGTCTGTCTGGTTGCTCTGCTCAAGGTAGTGTTCAAAGAGGGCTTTGCCCTTGTCCTCGTCAGTCCTCTGCCAGATGAGGTCAGCACCTTGGAAGTCAGAAATGCTCTTATTCTTGACTATACCACTCATGCTTTTATGTAGTCGCCAGAACAATTTCAGTGACTTGTTTGTGCTTACTCTTTGACACACCTCTGCCCATTTTTCGCTTTTAACAACCTTGGCCAGTTTTTTGAAATAGCTTACTTTTGTGTGCATCTCTCTTTCTAAGTGCAAGCAGGGACTAGGATGACCAGCTCTGTTCTTCTTGGCATTTTGCCATCTCCTTACAGCACTACGCTTATCCACCCAAGCCTTCTCCACCTCGAAACTCCACCACGGTGGCTGCTCTCAGCTTTTTTTCCTGCCCTGAAACGTTCTGCGCTTGTCACGTCTTATTTTACTCACCACATCTTGCCCTGTACTGTCATACTGGAACGTCTTTACCTTTAGCTTGTGCTGCCTGGTTCTGCCTTTCTCCACCAGTATGCTACAAGGGTGGTGGTCGCTGCCATGGTGTCCTAGGACACCCCATCTACACACTGTAGTGAGTGAAGGTGAAACTAGCGCCAGATCAATAGCACTGTCCTCATCGCCCGGACGGCTTGCTGTCCTGGTGACACAGCCACTGTTGATACAAACCAGGTCGATGGTTTCCAGTGCAGTCTCGCGCTCCTCCCCCTGTGTATTGGAGGTATGGTGTCCGCCTCGAGTGCTGGAGGTCCCGGGTTCAAGCCCCGGTGAGGGCCGGGATTTTTTTTTTTTTAACGTGGACTTCTAGTAACAAAATTTCCCCTGGTCTCTGGGTAGTGAGATCGGACGTTCTTGTGTATTGTTGCGCACGTAAAAAAGTCCGTTGGCAGTTATAAATTAAAAAATAGTAGCCTAATGGCGCTGCCCGGGCAAAATTTCGAGTTAAAAATCTACGCAAAGTATTTCAGGATCCTCGACGGTGCTACGGAGTTTGTGCACTGAGCTGAGATTCTCCGGACTCAGTTTTGAGTTAGGAGTGGAACGGAGCACTTATGGGTTACACCCGTGTGCCGTGATGTTGATCCGTCGACTAAACTAAACTAAACTAATTAATATTTTAGACCGAGTCTGCCACAAGCAGGCATTAGGAGAGAAGGGTGGAGATGAGCGTGATATTTGATCATAAGTAACAGACTGACACTTTCTGAACTGATTCTTAGTCAACTGAAAAACACAATTTTCTGCTAAAAAGGTGTATTTAAATGCAGTAGCGGGCGGGGTCTAAAAATATTGATTGCCAGGAGACAAAGGTACTGACAGGTCATTAACATTGCATAAAGCATAGCTTAATGTGTAAGGGGTCTCACTTCATCAGGGGATCTTAGTGTTTACTTGCTATCGGGCAAGCTGATACCCCGGTCAGTCCTCCACTGTGTAAATGGGAGGACGTCTTTTAGTATATCGCATACATATATTTTCAATAAAGAAAGAAGTCTTAAAATTCGACAGGACTTATTTCATTCCACCGGGTTTTATCCCGTTTGGCTCGGTCTCTTTCCGCAGGGCGATCTGCCGAAAGGGTCGCACAAAGCACAAACTCCGTAGCTCCAACGACGACCCCAGGAGTCTCCGAGAAAAATGCACTTGTGAACCGAAAGACGTAGCCCGGAATCGAACCCACAACCTTCGGACCTCGAGGCAGATATCTTAACCACTTTGACACCGAGACGCCCGGTATATTGAAACATACATTACGCTCAGTAGTTTGAATCTTTCATGAAAATTGCAAACTGTCACACAATTCCTTCTCTATAGTCAACTGTCCTAGATCACTAAACCTTTCTTGAGGCACTGACGTTCTTAAATATGTCTTTATACTCTTCAGTTTTGAAGGGAATAAAAACTCCTTTCATCGGATGCTACACTAATTGGTAATGTCAGAAGAATTCTCAAAACTATTAACAGATTAGTAAATGATGACACGTAGTTACTTTATTTTTATCGTTTTATATATGTTATTTTTTAAAAGAAATAGGTCATTTCCCCCCCCCCCCCCCCCAATCTGTAATTCCACTGTTCAACCAAGCGGCTCGTTGAAAACCATCAATATATTTATAACTTTTGCTCTCTATGTTAATTAGAAGGGAAATATTTAATAAAAGCTAAAATTTTGAAATTTTCTCTTCAATCAATTCTCGAAATTCAGACGGGGAACAAACACATTTAAATATATTGTGACATTCCAGTAGATTGTTAAAATGTTCCCGAATGGAATTTAAGGCTGCATCCGCAATCGTTAAATAAAATTTACATTATGAACAATTCTTTTGTCTTGTGTAATAGTTTCATCATGATTACCATAATCAGAAAGACTAACTTTAGCCCTACTTCTTACAACTGGAAACTCTGCCCCTATATTTCACTCTCAAGCTTAAGCTTGTGCGTCTCTAATATATTTACAAAATATGTTGTGTTTTGTGTATGTATTTGTTTGCTGATGAAGGCTAGTCGCTGCAACATCCTATTTTTTTCCGTAATTGTGTTCTGTAAAGCTGTATTACTTTGTGTCATTTTATATAGTTTAATTGGAGGTGGCTTCAAATGAAAACCTATTTAAACTATTTTATTTATGTATTTATTTTTGGTAATGCGTGAATATATTCTGAAAAAGTAAAGAACAAATGTATCACTTTTCCACGTAGTCACCACTGCGTTCAATGCAAGTCCTCCAGCGCCGATACAGTGCTTGGATTCCTGTAGAAAAATTGCTTTAGGGTCACTACTCGGTGTGGCTGACCAAGCCATGAACAGCCTGTCACAGGAGTCACGCCGTTTCGAAACGTCCTACTCATACACTTGCTGGACTGACAGGCATGCGTCATCATACTAGGCATACATTCGCCGATGAATTTCTATAGGTGTCACCTCTTCACTGAACAAAAAAACAACACAACAACAACAGATAACAGAACGCTGATCCTCTTAGGCGCATGTCAAAAAGTGGGGCAGCCATTTTTAAACTGTCTTTATGACGTCACCGTGTTCGTACTGTTCTGATTTTAGAAATGGTAGAGAGAGAAAGAGGGAGAAAATGGTCGGAAAACTAAAGGGAGAGAAACTAATACATATAGCATTTCATTCTCTTATTTTCCCCAAGATTTTCCCCCAGACGGGGGCTGCGTGATCTCAAGGTATGGTGTCCGCCTCGAGTACTGGAGGTCCCGGGTTCAAGCTCCGGTGATGCCTGGGATTTTTTCACGAGGACTTCTAATAATAAATTTCCCCTGGTCGAGAGAGAGAGAGAGAGAGAGAGAGAGAGAGAGAGAGAGAGAGAGAGAGAGAGAGAGAGAGAGAGTCCGTAAAAGAAAAGGGACATAATATTTACTTAACTGTTAATAAGGGATATGACTCCTCAGAATTTGCCTCGGATGATTTCATTTAATATTACGGTGTTGAATAACTCGTACTGAAATCTGCTACTCAAATGCTATCATGACAGTTCTAATATGGAGATTATAAGTGGGTGAAGTATTTTGTTTCTTTATTACGTATATTTTAGATTCAGTATAATGCAATGTAATAATAATATAAAACACCTGCACGACCTTCAGGGTTATTTGCCATTTGGCAGTTAAATTTGTTACTCTGGTGTCTCTTCACAACGTATAAATCTTTCGCCTTTTAAATTCGGCCGCAGCTTCCGCCCTTTCAGCAGCGAACTGAACAAATCGTTTTGAAATCTATTTGAAAATGTGGAATACTCAAGATTACAGTGAATCTGGATTTGGTGGAGGTGGAGGCTTTGGTACATAAGGAGTTGAAGACAGAAAGAAAGGTTCCAGGCGCGGTAATATTATACCTGTCGCTGTTGCCCAGATTCTAACTGCCAAACATGATGGTGATGTTTTTGTGTCAGGAAGTGTTGAATTGTCCCAGGTTACCTTTGTTGGCCTCATTGTGGCTGTTAATATGACACCGACACGAATTGACTACTCGGTTGATGACATGACAGGGCCACCAATGGATGTCAGACAGTTCAATAATAATGATACTGATTAAACTGAGCCGGCACAAAATGATACTTCATCTGCACTTCCAGTGAATACATATGTGAGAGTGAATGGCCAAATCAGCGCTTTTGGTGGCAAGAGATCAGTCAACGCCCACAAACTAATACAGATCACTAATATGAATGAGCTGTCATGTCATATACTGGAGGTCATATATGCAAATGCTCAGCAACAGGGTTCCGTATCGGCTTCAACAGCTGGTTTTAGTGGAGGTGACAAGAAAAGTGTTTTTTCTATGGATTCGGGAAATCAGATACCAGGGCTGACTCCCCTACAGTCTCAAATTCAGATGATAATCAGAAGCGATCGATCTGAAGGAGGCTGCAGTCTTGATGATATCTGTAGACAGTTGAAGACAGTTGCACCAAAAGCTATCAGGGATGCATTAGAATTCTTAAGTACTGAGGGCCACATTTACTCCACAATAGACGAGGAGCACTTCCAAGCAACAGATGTTTAAATGTACATTCTAGTTATGTATGCAGTGTGTGTGTGCTGTATATGTTGTTTTTAGTGCAGTTTGGCAGTTTAATTTGTTACTCTGGCTTCTCTTCACAACATATACTTCTTTCGCCTTAGTTTTGCAAAGGCACTAAGCACACTAAACGAAGACAAAACTCCAGGACCAGACGGTTTGACAGTAGAATTCTACCAACACTTCCTTCCTATTCTAGGCAATCTTCTCCTCAAAGTCTATCAGGAAGCTTTTGACAAAAAAGATCTTCCGGACAGCTGCAACATGTCTTACATTACACTCATATGCAAGGATAAAACTGACAAAACACAACTGAAGAACTACAGACCAATTTCCTTACTCAACACAGACTACAAGATACTCGCCAAATCACTCACCAACAAACTTAAACCTTTCATGCCAACACTAATACACCCAGACCAACAGTGCAGTGTCAAAGACAGAAATATACACAACCACACACACCACATTAGAGACATTATTAACTACACACATGGAAAAGACTGTCCATCCTCCATCTTATCCCTGGATCAAGAGAAGGCCTTCGACATAATTTCCCACACTTACCTACATAGAACACTAGAACACTGTAACATAGGAGAGTACTACAGGCAGTGGATACAGATCTTGTACAAGAATCCTGAGAGCAGAGTGTTGGTGAACCATTCACTGACAGCTAGCTTCAGGCTCACGAGATCTGTAAGACAGGGATGTCCCTTATCACCACTCCTGTATGTGCTCACTCTAGAACCTTTATTAGAGAAGATAAGGCAAGACACTAGTATTAAAGAAACCTTCCTGCATGGGATAGGAGAGCAGAAGCTCATCGCCTATGCAGATGACACTGCCTTCTTTCCCACCAGCAACACACCAATAAGAAATATACTCCACACCTTTACCTATTTTGGAAAAGGCAGTGGAGCCAAAATTAATGTACAGAAATCACAGATAATGGGCCTGGGAAAGTGGTAACAAAAGGCTGATTTCCCTCCAGATCTGAAACACATAGACACCATGAAGCTGTATGTGATCACATTTCCATGCGATCCCACAGAAACACACAGACATACATGGCACGCACTGACCGAACAGATCACAGACATGTTACACAGGTATAGGTACAAGACATCCACAATATTTGGTAGAAGCACAATAGTCAACACATACATATTACCCAAAATAATATATTTAGCGACAGTAATGGACCCTCCTAAACAGACCGTCACAAACATAAACAAACAAATCAGACGCTTCATCTTCACCAACACGATACACAGCATTAAACACAAAACTCTCATACAAGACAGGAAACAAGGCGAGATTGCACTACAGGACATCCAGACAAAAATACTGTCACTTAGAATCAGTCACATAGGTAAAATCATCAGACACCCAGAACAAAACAGACTAGCACTATACTACATAGGCCACAACATCAAACATCTCACACCTCTTAACAATGCAACTGCACACTACCGGGGAAGACTACCAACTTTCTATCAGACATGCATACAGGCAATAAAAGGACATGAACAGTTAATACAGCAAACAACACACACAATATACAAACATTTAGTTAGAGAACAAGCACCATCACTAAGACTTAGGATTAAAAGAGGACACAAATACTTCATGACTGACTTCACATGCACCTTTTCAAACCTACACAACAAACACATAACACCAAAAGCTAGGGAGATCACATATAGACTGTTATACAGTATGACCCCCACAACACAGGTAGAAGCATACATATCCAAACAATGTCAATTATGTAGAAACAACACACAAGAGACAGAGGAACACATTTATTATACATGTCCAACAATTACTGCCACACGCGCAACACTCAAACACCTCATACAAACACACACATGCAAACAAACCGACATATATAAAGCAATTTTTCTCAATACTATACCACAGACAGCTAAGGACATACATACAAAACTACTTGTAGCACTTTCTTACTACAGACAACTTATATGGACCTGCAGAAATTTTGCCAGATACAAACACCACACATATAACACACATTTAATTTCCTTTATGTACACACACAAGATATCACAACTATTTCCAGAGTAAATCATATGTACTCTTCCTTATTTTATTACAAATTTGGTATACATGACGGTGAGAAAGAAAGTAGAAACTGTGAGTGAATGGTGAGTGAATGATTAAAAAAGATCACATATGGTCAAAAGACCAATAGAAAATCCCTTATGTAAAGAATAGTGGAAGTATAAATGCTTGTTTTATTTGCTTCAAAATGATGGTGTCAGCCCTTATAGATAAGGGGGGGGGAAGGAGAAAAGAAGATCAACTCCTCCCATTCCAAATTACTATTTATGGAATGGTTTGCTTTAAATGCACTTGTTGTGCTCTACTACCACCACTACTAAGATTATCACTTTAGTAAATAAACTCACATATTTGTTATACTATTATTATTATTATTATTATTATTATTATTATTATTATTATTATTATTATTATTATTATTATTATAATGATTATCATCATTATTATTATGACTATCTTTATTCTACCTTTACTATCCTTAGTATCATTAATGTTATAAGTATTATTGATATCATCATTATTATTTTACAATTTCATCTCCCCCGTGCTTCCCCCTTTGCTTACGGTTTGTTGCCTTTGCTACTAACCCCACTGGTTGGTTCAAACATTTGTCCTGCCTGTGCCATCATTACAGGGTGGTCAGGAGAGCATTGATGGAATGGAACAATTGGTGGGAGGGTAGCGCGGGAAACAAAAATGTAAAGATTTCCCTTTCTCTTAGTCACCCCCTTTGAATCATGTGAGTGAGTGTTGAATGAATGAATAAATACAAAAACACATATGGTTATCAAACCAATGATACTGTAAAAACTTATGCAAATACGAATGTTTGGTTAATTTTTATATAAAAAAAAAGAAAGAGAGAGCAAAGAGGAAAATATGAATGAACCCCTACATTTAGGGGAAAAAAACAAGGAGGAAAATATAACCCACTCCTTTACTCCAAGTATTACTAAAAACTGCAGTTTGCAAGTGTATGTACCTGCTAGGCTATGTTTAACACCATTACAAAGAAAATCATCCTAGCAAATGGAATCACATATTGTAAAAATGTTTATCATTTTCATAACTATTATTACCATTTGTCAAAGACTCAACCGCATCCCCTCCGCCAGGAAGAGCAGTCAATCTTGAAGAGGCCAGGAGGTGATACGGTGCCCGAGGTAAGGGCAGGGGAGATGAGGTAATGGGAGATAGTTATCCATTCCCTCATGAGACACGCAGGCGTTGTTCAGAGAGTTAGCACTCTAATCACGATAGCATCACGCCTCGTGGTAGCCACGGAGAAGTTGAGTATCCACTCAACATACCACGTTTGCGATCAGCGTGCCATGTGAGGCAACACGCACCAAGGTCAAGGTCGATCCGCGTGGTGTGTGACCACGGAAGGAGAAAACGTCAGACGGGGGACTGACTTTGTAGTGTTCACATCGTATAGAATAGATATGTGTTTTCATATAGCCTAGTAGATAGAGATTAGCTATAGGGTTTAGGAAAACTAGTGATAGAGAATATTGTGACTTTATGTGTGATTAGATAGCGACGGTTTTGCAATTGTAAAGAGCCAACGGCAATAAAATGTACCATTTCATTCCTCGCACACGACTTGCAAGTCTCTTGTATGGTGTGGGAGAAGTATCCGATGATGCCTGTCAGATGAGTTGTTGACAGGCAAGGATAATTGTGGTGTCAGAAGTGGTGATTGGACGAAAGAGCCAAGCAAATCCACTCAGCCACGGCTCTAGACTAGGATCTAATTTTTGTCAGTGACGGTAATCTGTGCAGACGAGAGCAATTTGCGAGCTAGAAATGTGCCTATCGTGACGAAATAGATTGTTTAATTGTGCTTATGAAATGTTTATTTAGTGAAATCATGTATTCTTCAAAGCTGTAAGTAGTAATATTCTTATTTTCTTATATTTATTTATGTATTTACCAATTTATTTATGAATAAGCACCAAACATGATTCATGGCGGAGCGATACACAGCCAGCCGGCAATATCGATTTTTGAAAACTAAAAATAGCGCTGCGCCTCTGACGTAGAATGATTGACAAACAGTTGTCCTAGGTCATTTGCATACAGCAATCGAGTGTTTACAAAATCGCCAAGCGGCGTCTCGCCTGAATCTGTGCTTTATATTATTTATTATTTGTTTATTTGAGTTATTAAATGAATATATTTATTTATTTAAACATTATTATGGTATTTTTATTTATTTAAAAGCAGTTATTGATATTTTTGGTCCTACTTTCTCTTTGTTTACCGTCACGATGGAACTATTTTCGGCCACGCAGATGAGACTTGGCTGCACAACACTTACAGAAATTAACTAGGTTAGTAACGAAAGGCAATTACTGATAGAACGAAGACAGGACATTGACATTAAATTTAATTAACACATATTCTGGTTGTTCGTGAGTCTGTCATTGTCAAAGTCATTGTCCTTAGTTGTCGGGAAAATCATATCGTGCAGTAAGTGTAATTACTGCTGCCCTGCATATCAGAGGGCAAACAACAGCTGAAGACGTATGCCATTGTGCCAAATAAAGGGTCCTCATTACGAAACGTGCCTCCATCCCAAAGTACCTAACTAGGTGACCTGTGTCAACGGAGTTTCGTTCCCTGATTCTCGGGAACATTAAGTTGAGTATACCTATATTTTTGGCATGCAATGTGATTAATAGTGCATCTCTTTTTCAGCTTGTGATACACTAGCATATTTTTGTGCTCTGATTTTCCAACATAGAAATTTTGTTCAGCATAGAAACTGAAAATACAATTCATAGTCCTCAACGAGGAACAAATATAGAACATTATAGATAAATATTTGAATAAACAAATCATTGTAAGTCAACGCAAGCTAATTACCTAAGAACATGGCAACTTTAGATGACTGTATAAAAGCTGGTAAGCAATTACAATACACAGGTAAAGAGCTAGAAGAATATGCGGATAAGAAATTTAAAGAAGCAAAAGATGAACAAATACGAAAAGAAAATGCGGAGAGAGATGAACGCGCACGAGAAAGACAACACCAGAAAGAATTAGCTGAGATCACAAAACATAAAGAATTAGAGCTGAAACAACAACAGTTAGAACACGATAGGGAAATTAAACAACAACAGTTAGAACAGGACAAAGAGATTAAACAGAAAGAACTAGAATTAAAGCAAAAGCAACTAGATCAAGAAAGAGAACTAAAGCAAAAAGAGATAGATGAAATGTCAAGAGTTAAGGAAAAACAAATTCAGGTAGAATCAGAGACACAGTTAAAGATGAAAGATATGGATGTAGACTCACACGCAGAGATCTCTGCCACTAAATTAAGAAGTCAACAAGAGGAAAATAAGTTCAATAAATACAAAAATATTATCAAACCATATTGTAAAGAGGATTCCATATCAGCCTGGACAGAGAATGTAGAGTATCAATTCAAATATCACCAAGTTCCAATAGAGATGTGGGCTATGATTTATATGAAAAATCTGAGTGGTGAGCCCCTTAAAGTGATAGAATCTATACCAACTGAGCTTAGATCTAACTATCAATACATCCATGATAGGATTATGCAGCACTTTTTACTTGATGCCCCTGGGTATCAGGTTCAGTTCTCAAATTTAAAACCTAAACCTAGTGAAACGTTTATTGATTATGTTTCAAATGTGCAGAGTGTACTAAACAGGTGGCTTAAAGCAGCTAACATAGGAAAAGACTTTGATAGATTAAAAAACTTAATAGCTATGGATAAGGTTATATCCACTATACCTTCTCCTTTTGCTAAATTTTTGCAGCAGTCAGATATTGAGAACATCGAGCAGTTTGAAAAAAAAGGCTCAGCATATTTTTCTTCCAACAGAGATATTTTTAAGACTTCAAATGACTCTGAAATAGTTTCCTTTGTGAAAGACCAACCAAAAAACTATCAGAGTAACAGAAAACCTTTTCAGAAATATGACAAGAAAGACAGAAAAGTGTCAAAATGTATTTATTGTCAACTTATGCACGACACTTATTCTATGTGCGACAAATCGCCAAATTATCCGGCGCATCTTGAAAATGTTATCAAGAAGCAACAAAATAAAAGATCAGCATACAGGCGTGCAATCAAATGTTTTTTTTGTTCCAGCTTTGGCCATTATTCTAATAAGTGCCTTGGCCGCCAACGTATGAAAGCTAACAATGCTATTTTGATTGACACATCTTCAGATGGTGGTAGTGAGACTGAGCGTGAAGTTGAAAATGTATTACCTTTCAAGGAGTCTGAAGATGTCTGTTGTGTGAACGATGTGTTAAGCTTTGACAATTGTGGACATTGTCAGCAGTTTCATGCGGACGGAAAACTAGAGTGTGGACATACAGTACCATTCTCATCCGAGAATGGGAATGCAGCATTAGCCTCCAGAGGCAATTTAGTGTTCCACAATGCAATGGTCAACGACAAACCATGCCAATGTTTGCTGGACAGCGGCAGTACCCTTATTGGTCTTAGAAAGGATCTAGTGAGTCCAGGTGATTATACAGGCGACTCTGTCAAATGCCGAACCTTTTCGGGTAACATTGAAATTTACCCTATGGCCAAAGCCCGTATTAACACTCCTTTCCTTTCGGGTACCTTTACTTGTGCAATACTTGACAACCCTTGTACTGATTTAATTTTGGGTTCTTTACCCCAACTGAAACACTGTACTAATGATGAAATAGTTGCATGGTAGAAATTAAATGCAGCTAATACAACTACTAGAGCAGACACTGTAAAACATCAAGACACACTACAAGATGAGAGACTACTGTTGCTTTCTCCAACTGGCACAGATGATACCAACAGACAGAAATTTATAGAACAGCAGAAAGCTGATCCTAGTGTGTCTCCATATTTAAATTTAATGAAAGAAAGATCTAAAGTGACCAAAAATGCCTCATGGTTCCTTAAACCTAATAATGGCTTTCTTACGAGATATTTTACATCTGAGAACCATGAGAATCAGCAAACGGTGCTACCTGTACAACACCGCTTAACTGTGCAAAAACCTGCACATGAGTCACCGCTTGCTGGTCACCTGGCAAAAGACAAAACCAGGCCTAGATTCCACGCTCGTGTTCATTGGCCAGAGGTTTGGAATGAGATTAAATTATTTTGTCGTAATGTATTTTCTTGTAATATCTGTAAACAATTAGTACATAAGTTTAAGGTTAGACATCCTACAGCTGAAGTACTACCTTCTACTCTGACTTATAGACCTGTAAGAGGGAGGGTCAAAGTTACCAATACACAAACAAGGGTGCTTGAACAATCGATGGTAAACCAGATCAAAACATGCGTCGGTGACTTCCAGACAAGCAAAATGGCAAGGACCATTCAAGGTGTTACATGACATTTCCAATGTTGACTATGGAATGTCGATAAACAGACACTTGAAGATATTCCATGTCAACATGTTAAAACTTTACTTTTCACAACAAGACACATAAGTAGGGACAGACGAACATAGTGCATCCACACCTAATAATCAGACGACAGACATACACAATGCAACTACACTAGGTAGCGAGACTGGCAAATCCGACAATGTACATACATTTAGTGAACTTATAGAATACGCATGAATATATCAGAAGACTGATGACTGGACAACACACTGACTGAAACTAAGACATGTCTTTCATAGGGTGCGACTCTTCGGTCTCACTGTCAAACCGAGCAAAGTCGAATTAGGCCTAAAAGAAATTCATTTTGGGTCATGTCATTTCTCAAGATCAACTAAAGACTGACCAGAAAATTAGTACCAAAATTATGAATCTGACCATGTCTACTAGAAAGAAGCAGGTCAGAAGCCTTTTGGGATTAGTAAAGTACTCAGAAATTACAATTCTATATTCCAATGTTTTAAAAGCATCTGTAAAATTGGATGTGAAAGATGCATTATTAATTTCTGCATTGTCAAAAATGAAAATCCTTTTTTGTAATATTCCAATCCTCCGCTTGCCTAATCCTAGGCTCGTTTATTATTCTAGGACAGATGCCAGCAGTACTAGGCCAATTTTTTGAGGGCATCTTCCACCCGAGTTGCTACGTGAGCCGTAAGATCACACCCGCTGAGTCCAGAGATTCCATATCACAGTTGCAACCCTAAGCGTCATCTATGCGATGAGAAAGCTCCATCTAATTCTGACGGATGTTCACTGCATTGTCCAGACCGACAACTCCCCGATCACGGTCATACAGAGTGGTGTGCATCGAAATGACCGGATATACAGGTGGTCACTAATTTTACCATCTGGGGTAGAAATACCTGAAATCCCACAGATAAATGTAGAGTGATAGTTAGTACATGAATATATTATATTATTCTATGTAAAATAGGTTACATATACATCGACATTGTGTGCTTAATCATGTACCAAGAACAGTGAACTATCATGTGTCCGTAGACATCAAGTGAATAACTGTGCTGCAAAACGTAGATATCACCGTGTGAAATAGGACAGCTCATTACCAACTAAGCTCCATTCCGGTGTATCATTTGTGTGAAGCGCAGAAAACAGTGTCAGAACAATGCTTAATTACAGACACGAAAAGACTGAGCTACGACACCAACGAACTCTACACGTGCACTACCGATTGAACACTAGTATGACTGTGCAATGTATTTCAGATACCCAGGCAAAGTGTGTAGATATATTATGCCCATACAATCAATGTACAAACATGAAGGCAACAACTAACCTGAGGTAGCTGAATACCATGTATATAAACTTATTGTGATATGTAATATAATATTTTAAGATAGTGATAAATTAGATGTAGGTTAGGAAATATAATAGTTCTCATTTATTTGAATAGTTTAGTTAGTACAGTAATTAACCCATTAGAATTAAATTAGAATAGTAATTTAGACGTAAAAATAGTTAATTACAAGCTAAATTAAAAGTGTGATAGGAATAGTACCATTTAGGTTGTTATATTTCACTTAGCTTCATTTCGGTTCAGTTCATTCCATCTTAATGAAACCATACCACCTATCAAATATTACCATTTAGTAATATCATCATTTTACATCAGAATAGGAGAAAAAGATTAGATAAGTGAACATACATCATTTACACCATTTAGATTAAGAATATCACTCATATAATTCCTTTGTGCATTTAAAATCATTAGTTAGTAGAGTGTTAGAAAATTACATAATTTGTATTCACATCATCCATGTAATTAAGGTACATAACTCACGTCACATTAATTACATGTAAATAGTTAGATTACATCCCTTAGATTACACAAACATAACGATTAATATAAACATATCATATAATTAACGTGACAAAATTTAGTTAACACATTAGATACATATTTATAGAATTAATATTATTATGTTAGGATTTAGAGTTGTAGTTAGTATAATATAATGCATGATGAGACCAAGGGGATACACCATCAACCCTTTCTCGTCCATGTAAATATAGTGTAAATACATGACTCGTGCAGCGAGTTTCGCACAGTCATTGTGCTCAAATATCTCAAACTGAGCCAAACCTGTACAGTGTCACTCCAAGGTTTTTAAATAATCGGAAGCATTGGTGTGGAAGGATAAAAGATGTGTGACAGAATTAAGGATGAAAGAAGTGTGACAGAAGTGTGAAAATGAGAGCGAGTGGAAAATAGACGGGAGAGAGTGAGATCAGTCAGCAAATTCTTCTGCTGCCTGGCGCGACTTTTAATGTTTGTCTGTGTTAGTGTTGGTTTTCGTTATTGAGAATGTGTTAGTGTGAATGTGTGTCTGTAAGATAGTTTAGAACTTAAATTACAGTATTTTGGGGTTTCATAACAAGGGAATGTAGTCACGAATTAGTGTTATACACCTGTTTGTGGCCACATTTAACCAAATTATGACACTTCAAAAACTAACATACATACACATAGGAGGTAGAAACATAGGTTAGAAGTTAGATTAGTAAATTAATTACATCCAAACACACAAACAACCAGAAAAACAAACAGATAAATTACATAAACTTTTTCTAGATCAAAGGGAGATAACTTCAGGTCAGGGGACATAATAGACAACGAAACACTAACTTAACAGTGAAATAGTACTTTACACGCGGAAGCGAAGTAGGTAAAGCCTGTCGCACACACCTTGTGTAATGGTTGTTAAATATTATATGGGGGACATGAAGCAATTCATGTGTTGACCCTAAGAAAGTCAACTTTGTATGGGTAGTAAGTTAATTTACTATGTGAGGGCAGGTCTTAGAAGACAACGGTCCGGTTCAGACATACCTCTAATAAATATAATATAGCATGTGAGAAGAGGGCTCACGCCAACCAGTCAAGTTTGTGGCGATTGCCAGTAGCCAAGTAAAGTTCTGCTACATTGTGACAATAGTCAGTAGAAGTCTATTAGAGTGCCCAAAGCCAGGTTATCTAGAGTCTTTGACAAAAAAATTAGAAACATTAAATTTTTTTTTAGAAACCTCTTGCGTCACAACCAATCAGTGAAAGTTGATGACGCAACACAGGAGGGGTGGGTGTGTGTCAAAGACTCAACCGCATCCCCTCCGCCAGGAAGAGCAGTCAATCTTGAAGAGGCCAGGAGGTGATACGGTGCCCGAGGTAAGGGCAGGGGAGATGAGGTAATGGGAGATGGTTATCCATTCCCTCATGAGACACGCAGGCGTTGTTCAGAGAGTTAGCACTCTAATCACGATAGCATCACGCCTCGTGGTAGCCACGGAGAAGTTGAGTATCCACTCAACATACCACGTTTGCGATCAGCGTGCCATGTGAGGCAACACGCACCAAGGTCAAGGTCGATCCGCGTGGTGTGTGACCACGGAAGGAGAAAACGTCAGACGGGGGACTGACTTTGTAGTGTTCACATCGTATAGAATAGATATGTGTTTTCATATAGCCTAGTAGATAGAGATTAGCTATAGGGTTTAGGAAAACTAGTGATAGAGAATATTGTGACTTTATGTGTGATTAGATAGCGACGGTTTTGCAATTGTAAAGAGCCAACGGCAATAAAATGTACCATTTCATTCCTCGCACACGATTTGCAAGTCTCTTGTATGGTGTGGGAGAAGTATCCGATGATGCCTGTCAGATGAGTTGTTGACACCATTGCTGTTCTTTATAATTGCTTTATTGCCCTCAGTATGTCTCCTCCTGTCATTATTATTATTATCATCATTAGTAATAAACCAAAACCCCTTTCCCATGCGCCCCCCTCCCCTTGCTCATGGTTTGTTGCTGCCTTTGCTGATACCCACACCGGTTTGGTTCAAATATTTATCCTGCCTCTACCATCATTGCCCAGAGAGGGGGGTAATGGCATTGGTGGAGTGGAACCAAATTGGTGAGAGGGTGGCAAGGGAAACAAAAATGTAAAGATTGTAAAAATTTGTGCAAATACTGATGCTTGTTTACTTTCTACAATAAGTTTAAAAAAAAAAAAAAAAAAGAGGAAAGGAAAAAATGAATGAACCCTTCCAAATAAGACCAAAAAGGAAAAATTAAGCAAGGAGAAAAAGATAACCAATTCCTTTTACTTCTACTATTATTGAACATTGCATGTTGCAAGTATATGTAACAATAAAAAAAAAAATAAAAACAAGCAAGGAGAAAAAAAAAATAACCAACTCCTTTTTACACCTTCTATATTATTAAACAGTGCAGGATGCAATTGTTATTGTATGTACCAGCCATAAGTTAACACCATTTCTAAGAAACTCATTTTAACAAATGGAATCACATGTTTGGAAAATGTGATCATTATCAAAACAAATTTTATCATTGTGTTTATTAATATTAGCATTGCTGTTATAACCCTTAGTAGTTTTTATTCTTTGTCATTATTATTATAAGATGTATTTCATGTAAACACCATTCCTAAGATAATCAATTTAGCACATAGAATCACATGTTAAAACTATTTATTATCATTGAGTCTATCACCCTTAGCACTGTTATTACTTGTCACTATTATATTTATTTATGTATTTGGTTGTTACTTTGCATTATTATCATTGTAATCACTATTAATATATATGGCTTTGTAAACGCGTATAGGCCTACTGTCACATCCACCTTTCCCACCTTTTTGATATTGTGATTGTTGTCTCTGCTGCCACCCTCACCGTTTGGTTCTAAACAGTTTTTGCACCGCCATGTTTATCATCACCGAGGGGTGGTGATGGTACTTGGTAGGAGTTTTGGAGCTGACAGGAGAGCGGGGCGGCAGGGGAAATAATAGCAGCCCACTACCATCACGCCTTTGATTTAAAACATTTCCTTACAACAATGTCAATGAAGAAATGTTCAAATGTATAAAATGTTGGAAAATTTGCGCATATGTCACCTACACGTCTACTATTTATTCCAACTTCAATTATTAAGGGTTATTGCTATCAATTTTATTGTTGTTAATTTGTATGGATGTTTACTATTACTATTATGCTCCCTCAGTTCCCCTCCTCCCCGCTTGTCTACTGTTGGTTGTTTTGACGCTGCTACCGCCCTCGCTGGTTGGTTCTATCAATTGGTTGCCACTGCCATCATTACCTGAAAAGGTGGCGATGGTATTGGCGGCGTTGAGGCCGGCTGGAGATGGTGTTGACAGGGGGAACAAGCACGGTAATAAATAAATTTTGGTTTACCCCCCCCCCCCTTTTGACATGTAAATATGCAAATGAATTAATTGTTGTAATATTACACATATGTCACCTACACGCCCAGACGCAACGATCCGTAAATACACGCACACAAATACTGAACACACAGTACGCATGTAACAACACGAACAATACAAATTCAACAACTACCTTTCTGCATTGTAAACTAGTATACCCCTTGACAACCCCCCCCCCCCCCTTTTCGACACTGTTGGTTTTGATGCTACTGCCGCCTTCACCAGTTGGTTCCAACAGGTTTTTACTGCCATTTTCCTCATTACCAAGTGGTGATGATGGTATTGGTGGGGTTGGAGCTGACAGGTGAGAGGGTGGCAGAGGGGAGAAAAAATGGTATACTATCGTCTTGTTGTTGTTTGTACTCGTTTTTCGTTACCCCCCATATCAAATGTAAAAATGTGAAACAAATGTTGTAAAAATGTGCGCATATGTCACCTACACTTCCACATGCAACGCTCTGTAACAACACGAACAATACAAATGCAAATGTTTCTTAACACTCAATAAAGGTTTAAAAAAAAAAAAATTAGTTTTGCAGTGGCGGAACTTCCGACGGAGCATCGTCAAAGTTCATCAACATGAGTTATCGGCAAACACCTAGTGAGTTTCTTAACCAAATCAGGGGTCGGCCAGTCATGGTGAAGTTAAACTCTGGGGTGGATTACAGAGGTGTATTATCCTGCCTGGATGGCTACATGAACATTGCATTGGAGCAGACAGAAGAATATGTGAATGGGCAGTTGAAGAACAAATATGGTGATGCGTTTATTCGTGGAAACAATGTGTTATACATCAGCATTCAGAAAAGGAGATAGCTGCAGATGTTTTGCTGGACTGCCTACTACCATCACCAGAGTGTCTCATTATATCATGTTTTATAGTGTCATGTTAGCATTCATAGCAGTAGACAGAAAGTCATGCCAGTGTACTCCATTATGCGTATGAGATAGCTCTCCACAGTGGCTGCACATAGTTCATGTGAAACTGTATTCTACCATTCACTGTCATCAGATTGCATTGTTGTCTCATGTTTTATTTGTTGCTGTAAGTAATATCTGCTTGTTTAACAGATAATTGCTTTTTTTAAAAAATCTTGATTTACAATAAAAAGTAATTTGTTGAAAAAAAAAAAAAAAAAAAAAATTAGTTTTGCAGTTTTTGTTTTATTACTAATGATGACAATAGTAATAATGACAAGAAGAGACATACTGAGGGTAATAACAGCCAATATAAAAACCAGCAATGGTAATAATAGTTATGAAAAGGATAAACTTTTTTGCAAATTGTGATTCCATTTACTAGGATGATTTTCTTTGGAATGGTGTTAACATAGCATAGCAGGTACCTACAAATGCAAAATGCAGTTTTTAATAATAGTTGGAGTAAAAGGAGTTGGGTTTTTTCCCCATTTCCCCAAGCATTTGTATTCACAAACATTTTTACAGTATCATTGGTTTGGTAACCATATGTGATTTTGTATTTATTTATTCAACACTCACTCAAAGGATTCAAAGGGGGTGACAAAGAGAAAGGGAAGTCTTTACATTTATTTGTTTCTCTCACTACACTCCCATCAATTGGTTCCACTCGACCAATGCCTCATGACCACTAATGATGGTACAGGCAGGTTAAATGTTTGAAACAACCAGTGGGGGTAGTAGCAAAAGCAACAAAACCATAAGCAAAGGGGGGGGGGGGCATGGGAGATGAAGTTGTAAATTTTATAATGATGATACTTTTAAAATTAATTATACTGAAGATAATAAGGGTAAGATAATGATAGTAATAATAATAATGATAATAATAATAGTAAAAAATAATAATAATAATAACAATGATAAAAATAATAATAATAATAATAATAATAATAATAATAATAATAATAATAATAATAATAATAATAGTATGATAGATTGATAGATAGTATGTGGTTCTATTTACTAAAGTGATAATCTTAGTAGTTGTGGTAGTATAGCACAACAAGTGCATTTAAAGCAAACATTCCATTAATAGTAATTTGGAATGGGAGGAGTTGATTTTCTTTTCTCCTTTTTTCTTTTCCCCTTTATCTATAAGGGTTGAAACCATCATTTTGAAACAAATAATACAAGTATTTATACTTCCACTATTCTTTACATAAGGGATCTTTCATTGGTCTTTTGACCATATGTGATCTTTTTAATCATTCACTCACCATTCACTCACAGTTTCTTCTTTCTTTCTCGCACTCATGTATACCAAATTTGTAATACAATAAGGAAGAGTACATATGATTTACTCTGGAAATAGTTGTGCTATTTTGTGTGTGTACATAAAGAAGATTAAGTGTGTGTTATATGTGTGGTGTTTGTATCTGGCAAAATTTCTGCAGGTCCATTTAAGTTGTCTGTAGTATGAAAGTGCTACATGTAGTTTTGTATGTATGTCCTTATCTGTCTTTGGTATTGTATTGAGAAAAATTGCTTTATATATGTCGGTTTGTTTGCCTATGTGCGTTTGTATGAGGTGTTTGAGTGTTGCGCGTGTGGCAGTAATTGTTGGACATGTATAATAAATGCGTTCCTCTGTCTCTTGTGTGTTGTTCCTACATAATTGACATTGTTTGGATATGTATGCTTCTACCTGTGTTGTGGGCGTCATACTGTATAAAAGTCTATATGTGATTTCCTTGGCTTTTGGAGCTACGTGTTTGTTGTGTAGGTTTGAAAAGGTGCATGTGAAGTCAGTCATGAAGTATTTGTGTCCTCTTTTAATCCTAAGTCTTAGTGATGGTGCTTGTTCTCTAACTAAATGTTTGTATATTGTGTGTGTTGTTTGCTGTATTAACTGTTCATGTCCTTTTATTGCCTGTATGCATGTCTGATAAAAAGTTGGCAGTTTTTCCTGGTAGTGTGCAGTTGCATTGTTAAGAGGTGTGAGATGTTTGATGTTGTGGCCTATGTACTATAGTGCTAGTCTGTTTTGTTCTGGGTGTCTGATGATTTTACCTATGTGACTGATTATAAGTGACAGTATTTTTGTCTGGATGTCCTGTAGTGCAATCCCGCCTTGTTTCCTGTCTTGTATGAGAGTTTTGTGTTGAATGCTGTGTATTGTGTTGGTGAAGATGAAGCGTCTGATTTGTTTGTTTATGTTTGTGACGGTCTGTTTGGGAGGGTCCAGTACTGTTGCTAAATATATTATTTTGGGTAATATGTATGTGTTGACTATTGTGCTTCTACCAAATATTGTGGACGTCTTGTACCTATACCTGTGTAACATGTCTGTGATCTGTTCGGTCAGTGCGTGCCATGTCTGTCTGTGTGTTTCTGTGGGATCACATGAAAATGTGATCCCATACAGCTTCATGGTGTCTATGTGTTTCAGATCTGGAGGTAAATCAGCCTTTTGTTTCCACTTTCCCAGTCCCATTATCTGTGATTTCTGTACATTAATTTTGTCTCCACTGCCTTTTCCAAAATGGGTAAAGGTGTGGAGTATATTTCTTATTGATGTGTTGCTGGTGGGAAAGAAGGCAGTGTCATCTGCATAGGCGATGAGCTTCTGCTCTCCTATCCCATGCAGGAAGGTTCCTTTAATACTAGTGTCTTGCCTTATCTTCTCTAATAAAGGTTCTAGGGTGAGCACATACAGGAGTGGTGATAAGGGACATCACTGTCTTGAAGATCTCGTGAGCCTGAAGCTAGCTGTCAGTGAATGGTTCACCAACACTCTGCTCTCAGGATTTTTATACAAGATCTGTATCCACTGCCTGTAGTATTCTCCTATGTTACAACATTCTAAGTATTCTCCTATGTTACAACATTCTAGTGTCCTATGCAGGTATGTGTGGGAAATTCTGTCGAAGGCCTTCTCTTGATCCAAGGATAAGATGGAGGATGGACAGTCTTTCCCATGTGTGTAGTTGATTATGTCTCTAATGAGGTGTGTGTGGTTGTGTATATTTCTGTCTTTGACACTGCACTGTTGGTCGGGGTGTATGAGTGTTGGCATGAAAGGTTTAAGTTTGTTGGTGAGTGATTTGGCGAGTATCTTGTAGTCTGTGTTGAGTAGGGAAATTGGTCTGTAGTTCTTCAGTTGTGTTTTGTCAGTTTTATCTTTGCATATGAGTGTAATGTAAGACATGTTGCAGCTGTCCGGAAGATTTTTTTTGTCAAAGGCTTCCTGGTAGACTTTGAGGAGAAGATTGCCTAGAATAGGGAAGAAGTGTTGGTAGAATTCTACTGTCAAACCGTCTGGTCCTGGAGTTTTGTTTTTGTTTAGTGTGCTTAGTACCTGTGTTATGTCTGTCAGTGTCAGTTCTGAAAACCAGTGTGTCTTTGTCTGTGTCAGATAATTTCTTTGTGTACTGTAAGCAGTTGTCTTGTATCTGTATGTCGACTGTCTCTGCTGTGAATAGTTGTGTGTAGTGTTGTTGGAAAGCAGTCTCTATGTGTGGTGTTTCTGTCTGCATGTTTCCTTGCATGTCTGATATTTTGCTTATTTGTCTGTTACGTTGTACGTTCTGTTCTATTGCTAAATATTGCCTCGTAGCTGACTCTTGTGTAATTGTGTTGAGTTTTGTTCTGAGAAGAGCACCCAGATATCTGTGTTGTTGGTGTTCTTCTAGTTGTGCTTCTAATGTGTGTAAGTGATGTGCGTCTCTGTCTGTTTGTTTTGTTAGTCGTATGGCTGTCTGTATGATGCGCTCCTGTCTTAGTCTGTCTTTGAGGATCATGGTTGCTAGATGTTGTGTTCTGCTTCGTATGGCGTTTTTCAATAAGTCCCAGTATTGTGTGATGTTCTCAGTCGGTATATTGTCTGTGTTCGTGTGTATGAGATGTGTCATATATTTTACATATTCTGAGTGTTCCAATAGTGAATTATTGTACTTCCAGTGAGGTGACCTTTTGTTTGGATGCGTGTTTGTGCTGTTTGTGCTGATGTGTACTAGTATTGCTTTGTGGTCTGTGTAATCTAAAGTTTCCCGTAGGTGTTTGGTTTGTATGATGTGATGTGTTGCGGGCGTATAAATCCGGTCTAATCTAGATGATCTGTTGTGTGTTTTGTTTGTGTATGTCGTTTCTCTACTGTCGGGGTGTGTATGCCTGAATGCGTCTGTGAGGTTGTGTGTGTCGATGATATTTCGTAGTGTGTCAAGTTGATGTAAGCTGTCCCTGCCGGCTCCCCTCAGCAGTGTTCTCACCTCCCCACCCACAACGTCTAAATCTTCAAGAACACAATTGTAATCACCGGCAAGAACAATATTTTGTCCCCTGTATGTCTGTGTTAATAAGTCGTCTAAATGTTCATAAAATGGAGGTTGGTAATTGTAGTTAGGTGGTGCGTGTATGTTGACTATGACAAATGAGTGTGTGTCGTTTTTAACTTGAACTGCGGAAATTCTACCATGTGGGTCTGTGTGTGTTCTAAAAATAGTCCACGTGTCGGAAATTTGGAGAATGGCTGTCCCTGACCCTACGTTATGTTTGGCCAAACTGAAACACGAATTTCTTAATCCTAAACGTGTTACAAGTTCTGCTGCTTGAAAGTCTGTTTTAATGTTTGTTTCTTGTAGTAAAATAACATCGGGGTTGTGTATGAGTGTGACTATATGTTGTAATTTCATTTTCATACCACAAATATTCAAACAAAATGAACAGGTGTTTTATAATATGTAACAGATTATCACTTTCTGAAGTGATACTTGGCAAACTTAACACTTTTTAGTTAAAACGGTGTATGTGAATGTAACGACACGTATCGTACACATTGGCGGACTGGCCCGGATGTCAGCTTGTTCGATGGCAAGTGGGTAGCTAATAAAGTTTACGGCACTGCACATTAGACAATATGTTACAATGGTAATGACCTTTTAGTTATGGCAGTCAATATGTTTTTTTTTTTCGGGGGGGGGGGGGGGGGGCTGAGTGCTCTCGAGGTATGGTGTCCGCCTCGAGTGCTGGAGGTCCCGGGTTCAAGCCCCGGTGAGGGCCGGGATTTTTTTTTTTTATCGTGGACTTCTAGTAACAAAATTTCCCCTGGTTTCTGGGTAGTGAGATCGGACGTCCTTGTGTATTGTTGCGCACGTAAAAAAGTCCGTTGGCAGTTATAAATTAAAAAAATAGTAGCCTAATGGCGCTGCTCGGGCAAAATTTCGAGTTAAACATCTACCCAAAGTATTTCAGGATCCTCGCCGGTGCTACGGAGTTTGTGCACTGAGCTGAGATTCTCCGGACTCAGTTTTGAGTTAGGAGTGGAACGGAGCACTTATGGGTGCACCCGTGTGCCGTGATGTTGATCCGTCGACTAAACTAAACTAAACTAATCAATATTTTAGACCGAGTCTGCCACAGGTAGGCATTAGGAGAGAAGGGTGGAGATGAGCGTGACCATTGGTGAAAGGATCCGCCCAGTTCTTTTCATGAACAAAATGAACTTGGCTCTGCTCACATTGCAGCTTGACGAGGAATGTTTGTACCAAACCTTCCAGCGCATTATTGAAAATGTCAACGTCATTGTTGGTACATACTGCGAAGATGATGGACCCATGGGAGACATTCAGGTGGATCCTAAGACTGGCACTGTTGGATTTGGATCAGGACTTCACGGCTGGGCTTTTACTCTGAAAGACTTTGCCAAGCTTTACTCCAGCAAGTTCAAGATTGAAGAAAGACAGCTGATGAAGAGACTATGGGGCAACCAGTTCTACCATGTCAAGGAAAAGAAGTGGTACAAAGAGGAAACTAATGGAGCTGTTAGAGGCTTTACCAATTACATTCTGAAACCCATCTATGAGATCTTCGCTCACTGCATGACAAAGACCAAGGAAGAAGCCATCGCACTTGTTGAGAAACTTGGTGTTAAACTGACTCATGAGGATAAGGAGCTTGAAGGAAAACCTTTGCTGAAGACTGTCATGAGGAAGTGGCTGCCAGCTGGTGATGCCATGTTGCAGATGATTGTTATCCACTTGCCCTCACCCGTGACTGCTCAGAGATACAGAGCTGAGATCCTGTACGAAGGACCACTTGATGATGAATGCTGTGTTGTTGTCAAGAACTGTGATCCTAAAGGTCCACTCATGATGTACATTTCCAAGATGGTGCCAACCACTGACAAAGGTCGTTTCTATGTTTTTGGTCGTGTTTTCTCTGGAGTTGTGTCCACAGGACAGAAAGTTAGGATCATGGGACCTAACTACTTGCCAGGAAAGAGGGAAGACTTGTATGAAAAAACCATTCAGAGAACTATCCTAATGATGGGCCGTTACACTGAGTCCATTGAAGATGTGCCCTGTGGCAACATTTGCGGTCTGGTCGGTGTTGATCAGTTCCTAGTCAAGACCGGCACCATCTCTACCCACAAGGATGCCCACAACATGCGTGTCATGAAGTTCAGTGTCAGCCCTGTTGTGCGTGTTGCTGTTGAGTGCAAGAACCCATCTGAGCTGCCCAGCCCAAGCTTGTGGAAGGTCTCAAGAGATTAGCAAAATCAGATCCTATGGTTCAGTGTATCATTGAGGAATCTGGAGAACACATCATTGCTGGAGCTGGTGAACTTCACTTGGAGATCTGCTTGAAGGATTTGGAAGAGGATCATGCTGGTATCCCAATTAAGGTTTCCGAGCCTGTTGTGACGTACAGAGAAACAGTCAGTGCAGAGTCTCACATCATGTGTTTGGCCAAGTCTCCCAACAAGCACAATCGTCTCTTCATGAAAGCTGCTCCATTGCCTGATGGATGTGCCGAAGCAATTGACAAGGGTGACATTGCCCCCAGACAAGAGGTGAAAGAACGTGCCCGCATCTTGAGTGAAAAATATGAGTTTGATGTCACAGAGGCCAGAAAAATCTGGTGCTTTGGCCCTGAGGGAACTGGACCAAACCTGTTGGTTGACTGCACAAAGGCTGTCCAGTACTTGAATGAGATTAAAGACAGTGTTGTTGCTGGCTTCCAGTGGGCATCCAAGGAGGGTGTGCTGTGTGAAGAGAACATGCGTGGCTGCCGCTTCAACGTGTATAATGTGACTCTGCATGCTGATGCTATTCACCGTGGTGGTGGTCAGATTATCCCAACAGCCAGGAGAGTTCTGTATGCTGCTGCACTCACTGCCCAGCCCCGACTTCTGGAACCAGTCTACTTGGTCGAGATCCAGTGTCCTGATCAAGCTGTTGGTGGTATATTTGGAGTCCTGAACAGACGTCGTGGTGTTGTATTTGATAACCAGCAGATTGGAAGCACACCACAGATCACAGTCAAGGCCCACATGCCTGTCAATGAGTCTTTTGGCTTCACTGCTGATCTTCGTTCTAACACTGGTGGACAGGCTTTCCCACAGTGTGTGTTTGACCATTGGCAGATCATGCCTGGTGATCCCATGGATCCATCTTCCAAACCCGGTCAGATTGTGATTGACACCCGTAAGAGAAAGGGATTGAAGGAGGGTATCCCACCACTTGACAACTTCATGGACAAATTGTAACAAGCCTGAGATTGTACTTTGCTTAGCTGTTCTTTTGTTGTGTAATAAAGTCCATGATTTTTGTTCTGGTTTATGGTAATTGGTGACTATTGCTAACCTGACATGTTAGCTAAAATGGAAATCTATCTTCATGCTGCACATGATTTTGCTCAACCAAATAAGCACAAAGTTCATCGCATTGGATTAGAGCAGGTTTCTTTTTATTTGGCAAAAAAAAGGTAATTTGTTATAAAAGGAAATCCTTTCAGATGACATGACGTGACAATAAATCTTTAAGATGCCAACCACAATATTACATCTTGTCTCTTGTGCTTGGCATTTTAAAATGTTAGCTGTTGTCTGAAATACATGTGGTCTGAACATATAAGGGAAACTGTTCAGTCAACATGACGTAGAAGAATTTCTTTAAAGAAGTTGCATTATATTGGGCAAGCTTGATGTTTTGGAATACAGCGTAGCCTAATTTGAAATACAACCCTTTGGTTCCAGTGTACGGTGTTAACAAATACAGTATTTGTTGACTTCCATTTGGTGTTAGAATGTACATGGTGAATTACTTGGCACAGAATATCGTGAAACCAGCATGAAGATGGAAGTTTCATTTCTGCTTTAGTCTGATACTTAACTCGGTCCTACAAAGTTCGTGAGAAACAAATAAAAAGTCAAGTACATTAAAAAAAAAAAAAAAATTAGTTTTGCAGATCGCAATACACAATACATTTGAGACAGAAAATTTCAACATTGAAAGCAAACGCTTGACGCAGACAAATAAGAAAAAGTCGCGCTGAGCGGCAGAAAAAAAAAATTAGTTTTCAAATCGCTTCTCGGCCCTTGAGGCCGGGATGATCATTCTCGGTCCCTTGGCTAAGATCAGACGCATTTGCTGCCCCTTTCAGTAGTGCGCCTGGTCTGGTCGGGGGCCGGGTGATCCAAAAAGGAAAAAAAAAACCTCACATAAGCATCACTTTAAATGTGGGCCTGGTGGACCACTGTGGGCAATAGCTCACAGTGGGACTAAGGGTCCACGCCAAAAACAGGGGAGGCGGGGAACCAGCTAGTCTGGGATGACCGCCAACCCCCCCCCCCCCCCCCCCCCAAAAAAAAAAAATTAGTTTTGCAGATATATACATATTTAATTACTTGAAAGGGCGTTTTGTTATATTTTTGACTGGCCTTAAAAAGAAAAAAGAAAAAAGAAAAAAGAAAAAAAAAATTAGTTTTGCAGATGTTGTGTTTTTAGTAAATGGGCGATAAATAATTAAATCGTGAGCGTATAATTTACTTACACAATGCGAGATATTAAAAAAAAAACAATTAGTTTTGCAGATTGGAGCAAAGGCTTGAGCCTTCTTTATTAAAGACTCTCGAGTCTTTAATAAAGAAGGCTCAAGCCTTTGCTCCAATCTGCAAAACTAATTGTTTTTTTTTTTAATCAGCTATCAGCTATCCTTGAACATCAGCCAAAATGAAAATTTACTGATGTTTCGAAACAGGTGATGAAATGTTCACAGACACCTACCCTATAGGACGTGTGGGTGGTTTATTCAAGATTACTGGCAAGTATGTGTCTCGGTCAGAGAAGTTTGATGATTCTAAGATCGGTGCCAATGCCAGTGCAGAAGAACAGTTAGAAGGGACAGAAGATTCCAGCGTGTCTGGCATTGATGTCATTCTTGATAACAGACTGCAAAAAACCGGATTCGGCACAAAGAAGGAATTCATGGTGTATTGCAAAGAGTTAGTTAAGAAGGTGGAGGCATTCAAGAAAGAGAAGAACCCAGACTTGGATGTTACAGCCTGGCGTACTGAAATACAAAATACTGTCAAGAATGTCTTAGCAGATTTTAACAACTATGAATTCTACACAGGAGAGTCCTGCAACCCAGATGGTGCCATCGCTATGGTTAAATGGGAGACACCAGAGGGAGATGTCAATGACGTTCCTTTTGTCTACTTCTTCGCTGATGGTCTGAAGGAAGAGAAAGTTTGATGTGATCAAGTGAATACTGCTCCATTCTCGCCAAGAACAGCCTCATCTTCAGTCCACCGTGTGCTGATTTGCGAATCTTCATTTACCAGGAAATGTTTATTGGTTTATATAATTGCATTTCCTAAGTCATCAATATTCCCCCTATCCCATTTTATGTTGTTGTATAATTGAGACTTGTTCCTACTTAACCTAGAATAGCCAGGGATCATTGTGATTGATGAGGTTAGTGTTAGGGCTACAGCTGCTGAGACTGGCTGACTTAATGTGCTGCACGAAAGTGACCCTCTTGGAGACATCATACACTTGTGGAATAAGATGTAAATTCATTGCTATAATTAATTGTGTATACTTATAGTTCATGAACCCAAAACAAATTCTCAGTGAAGTACAAATAAATTATGTATGAACCAACAAAAAAAAAAAAAAAATTAGTTTTGCAGATATCCGGCTAAAATTAGCGACGGTTACCATCAAACTCTATTTCACAAACGAACAAATCTTTCGCCTTTTAGATTTTTCATTGTGGTGATATTTCCGGAACTTCTTCAACAGCAGACATGGTACCTTTTGACAACATGGAATCTGTGGACATCGACCGTTTTCTCGAGGGGACACCGCTTCATAAAAAAGGTACGTTGGTTCTCACTATTACCGGACCCGGCGCGGCGGCCAAAGGCACGCCCCTTTTAATTGCCAGCACGTTGCTCGGCCCATGCGGGGTGCCTGCTGGCGGATTAGCGGACATCTACAAATATGAGACACCCACGCGGTAGTTTGTAAATCTGACCCAAGCTGCCCATGTGGCAGTTTACAAAGGCCTGCATGGCAAAAAGATAAAACTGCCGACCGAGGGACTCGAGGTGTCGATTGAACACTTTGAAAAGGAACGAGAACGTGTGACGATTCATTGGCTCCCCAACACGATTCCTCCAGAGGGAGTCAAGTTCATCGTAAAACAGACAATTGGGGACGAAAATGCGGAAGTATTCCGCATTAAGTACGGTGGCGGAAAATGGGGAGTCCTGTGCACCCCGAAAAAACCAATACCTCATTACGCCAAGATTACAGCTCCTGGGAAAATCACAGGAGACCACCGTATTATGTTCACAATAGTGGGTCGTCGCACCGAATGCCCTACATGTGGCCTGAACTCACACTGGGCCAACAAATGCCCGAGCCGGAGGCAAAAGAAAGACAATATAAATATCACACAACCAACTGAAAGATCACAAGAAGATTTCCCCTCACTCGGGGGAAAACCTCAAACAAATTCGAACAACAAAAAACAAGATGTCGCCGAGACAGCCGGCCAAAAGGAAGCCACGAGGCCAGACGAGGATTCAAAATCAGCGACAAAAACAACACAAGAAGACGAAGACGACGGTTTTCAAGTCGTCAGCCACGGCCGAAAAAGACAATGTGGAGACAGAAGTAACTCGTCACCCAGCAAAGACTTGAAAGAAGAGGAGGAAGGGAACGTCCCCTTCCAACCAAACAAGAAATCCTCAAAAACACAAGACAAACAGAGCGAAAACAGCGATGCGGAAGGGCCACTTTTCATCAACACAGATTCTGAAACCGACGATGGAGACCAAGAGGAGGACGACAACAACGAAGGAAACACCACAGAGGGAGATAAAACCCAAAACTAAAGACAAGACAGACAAAGGTACTAACTCTTAAACTACACATTAATTAGTTGTTTCTTTTAATTATTTATAAATGGCTGACAATTTATGCTTAATTAGTTTAAATATCCGTGGGATGAGAATGAAATTAAAACAAATAGTCACACTCATACACAAACACAAGCCAGATTTTCTTTTATTACAAGAAACTGTGAGTGAATGGTGAGTGAATGATTAAATAAGATCACATATGGTCAAAAGACCAATGGAAAATCCCTTATGTAAAGAATAGTGGAAGTATAAATGCTTGTTTTATTTGCTTCAAAATGGTGGTTTCAACCCTTATAGATAAGGGGAAAAAGAAAAAAAAGGAGAAAAGAAAATCAACTCCTCCCATTCCAAATTACTATTAATGGAATGTTTGCTTTAAATGCACTTGTTGTGCTATACCACCACCACTACTAAGATTATCACTTTAGTAAATAAAATCACATATCTATTATTATTATTATTATTATTATTATTATTATTATTATTATTATTATTATTATTATTAATATTATTATTTTTTATTTTATTATTTACTAATATTTATTTTTACTACTATTATTATCATTATTATTATTACTATCCTTTATCTTACCCTTACTATCTTTAGTATCATTAATGTTATAAGTATTAGTGATATCATCATTATTATTTTACAACTTCATCTCCCCTGGTGCCCCCTTTTGCTTATGGTTTGTTGCTTTTGCTACCACCCCCACTGGTCGGTTCAAACATTAATCCTGCCTGTACCATCATTAAGAGTGGGCATGAGGCATTGGAGGAGTTTAACCGATTGATGAGAGTGTAGCAAAGTAAACAAAAATGTAAAGATTTCCCTTTCTCTTTGTCACCCCCTTTGAATCATGTGAGTGAGTGTTGAATAAATGAATACAAAATCACATATGGTTACCAAACCAATGATACTGTAAAGATGTTTGTAAAAACAAATGCTTGGGGAAATGAGGGGGAAAAAACAACTCTTTTTACTCCAAATATTATTAAAAACTGCAGTTTTACAGTTGTATGTACCTGCTATGCTATGTTAACACCATTCCAAAGAAAATCATCCTAGCAAATGGAATCACAATTTGTAAAAAGTTTATCATTTTCATAACTATTATTACCATTGCTGGTTTTTATATTGGCTGTTATTACCCTCAGTATGTCTCTTCTTGTTATCATTATTATTGTCATCATTAGTAATAAAACAAAAACCCTTTCCCATGTGCCCCCCTCCCCTCGCTCATATTTGTTGTTGCCTTTGCTGATACCCACACCGGTTTGGTTCAAAAAAGTATCCTGCCTTTACCATCATTGCCCAGATAGTGGTGATTAAGGCATTGGTGGGTTGGAACAAATTGGTGAGAGGATGGCAAGGGAAACAAAAATGTAAAGATTGTAAACATTTTGTGCAAATACTTATGCTTGTTTACTTTTTACAAAAAGTGTTTAAAAAAAAAAAGAGGAAGGAAAAAAAATGAATGAACCCTTACAAATAAGACAAACAAAAAAATAAGCAAGGAGAAAAAGAAAACCAACTCCCTTTACTTCTACTATTATTGAACATTGCATGGTGCAAGTATATGTATAAAAAAAAAAAAAAAAAAAAAAAAAATATGGGTGCTGTCTGGTAGAAAAAAATTCGTTTTGCGGACATGATAAATTCCTCTTTGTGATTGTAAATCCACATTGTCGGCACGCAATAAAATATTTTTTTTGTACAAATTATAGATATTCGTTAATTTTAGTTGCATTGTCGAATTGTGCATGCAAAGATACATAAATTTGGAAAGTTTCATTTAAATATATGGGTGCTGTCTGGTAGAAAAAAATTACTAAAGTTTTGCGGACATGATAAATTCCTCTTTATGATTGTAAATCCACATTGTCGGCACGCAATAAAAAAAATGTTTAGGTAACAAATTATAGATATTCGTTAATTTTAGTTGCATTTTCGAATTGTGCATGCAAAGATACATAAATTTGGAAAGTTCCATTTAAATATATGGGTGCTTTCTGGTAGAAAAAAATTTCCTTGACGAGGTAGAGGGGCTTGAGCGTTCCAATGACCCCAAGAGCTGTGCCGACGGTAGCACAGCTACTGGTAGGGTCACCCATGTCGGACAGGTCAAGGGAGAGGGACCAGACGAAGAGACGTACAAACCTGCTGCCTTGTAGGTAGACTGGGGACAGTCAAAGGCTAGGGAAAGCATCCCGATCAAATGCTTGTCGAAATCGGATGTACTGAGCCACAGGCTTGACAAAGAAGTGCAACGTAACTTTATCATTTCATGATGCCACAGATGAAAATTAATCGTTATGGTGCTAATCCCGTGAAGTCCCATCAGGCGGTGATAGTGCCGGGCCCCCTGCCTCGAGGGGGTCCACCCTTGACTACTGGTGGTCACCTTCCCCTGTGCTGTGGAGCCAAGGCACAGAGGAGTAGGTTAAGAGCTATTGACCAAACACCCCGGACACTCAACATACTACAATGGAATGCAGAAGGAGTTTATAACAAGAAAGCCTCCCTAACACAGCGTCTTCATAAAGATAGAATAGATGTGGCATGCATTCAAGAGACACACCTCAACGCCAATCGCACATTTTCAGTCGAGGGATATCAGGCCACACGTTTCGACCGCGAAGGACACAAAGGAGGAATTGTAATACTTACACGAAATACAATACCTTGCAGCGAAGTATCTGTGATCTCTGACAACCAAACGGAAATTATAGGTGTTGATATAATGATAAAGGACGTGAAAATAAGAATTTACAATCTGTATAGCCCGGCAGATAAGGATCTTACACTCTCAAACATGGAAATAACTGACACAAATTGCATTGTTGTCGGAGACTTTAATAGCCGTTCAGAAAGATGGGGATACCCAGATACTGACAAAAGAGGAGATGAAGTGGAGGACTGGGAAATAGACTCAAATCTCCATCTACTTAACACAGCGGATGACACACCGAGCTTCTACTCCAGAAGATGGATTACCACTTCTACTCCAGACTTAGCTTTCTGCACAGGAGACATCCTCCACAAAATCGATCGCCATGTGCTGGACCAATTAGCAAGTAGTGACCACAGACCAATCAAGCTTGTAATAAATATGGAGTATGTTCCACAGGAGCAAAAGCCTTTGCCCCGTTGGAATTACAAACGAGCAGATTGGGACAGATTTGCCATACTAACAGACAAATATTGTGAAAACATAAATACACGATATGGCAACATGAAGCAAATGGTGGAAAGTCTAAACAGAGCAATAATACAGGCGGCCACTGAGTCTATTCCAAGAGGAGCAAGGAAAAATTACAAACCATACTGGACTGAAGAACTACAAATTTTGGAGGACAAAGTTGAAGATGCTAGGAAGACCGCAGAGAGAGAACAAATAACTGAAGCGAACATCTCTCTCAAAGCCATCTCAGCAAAATATAAAAGAACAGTAAATCAAACAACAAGAGATTGTTGGAGAAAAAAAACACAGAAAACCTGAATTTTGACAGGGATGTAAACAAACTATGGAAACTAGTGAAAGCCATGAACAATGAAGGACCTAGAAACAAACAAATAACAATTAAACAAGGAAATGCCTTGCTTACAGGAAAAAAGGCTGCAAATGCACTAATGGAACACTATGCCAGTGCAAACCATATTGATATTACAGCCGAACAGAAGAAAGCAATCAAAGATAAACAGATACATCATAGATGTACAGAGACAGCAGCAGAATATATGATGGCAAATCTAACAATGGAAGAAATGGAACAGGCAATGAATACCCTAAAAAAGAAGACATCACCAGGAAAGGATGGAATCACAAATGAAATGCTAATAGGACTAGGCACTAAGGCAAAAAAGAAACTACTAGCAGTCCTAAATTACAGCTGGAAGAGGGGAATAGTCCCACAGGCATGGAAGGAAGCTATACTAATACCAGTCCCAAAGAAAGGAAAAGACCTGGAAGAACCAAATGGCTATCGACCTATCAGTCTTCTTAGCTGTGTAGGAAAATTAATGGAACGCATTATCAATGGCAGGCTAACATGGCATCTGGAAGAAAACCAACTCTTAACACCTCACCAAGCAGGATTCAGAAAGTACAGATCCACTGAAGATCAAATAACCTATATAGCTCAGGAAATAGAGGATGCCTTCCAAGAGAAAAAGCACACACTAGCAGTCTGGATAGATTTAGAAAAAGCATTTGATAAAGTATGGAAGGAAGGACTGAAAGTAAAACTGCAAAAAAATTCATGTTTGCGGGAAAATGTACAAATGGATCAGCCACTACCTTGAGAACAGAACTTCCAGGACAAAAGTACAAGGACAAACCAGCAAAATGATGCTGTTGGAGCAAGGTGTCCCCCAAGGAGGAGTTCTTTCACCAACATTATTCCTAGCATATATAAACGACATCACGGAAAATTTTCCAGCCAGAGTACACACATCATCCTTTGCAGATGACCTAGCCATATGGACATCTGAAGAATATATTAGTACAGCTAACAGCAGAATACAGCAAGCCCTATTAGCACTAGAGGACTGGTCAAAATCATGGCTAGTGAAGATAAGTCAGGAGAAAACAACATGCACAGTGTTCTCCCTCTCAACTAAAACTCAGCAACCTAAGCTGGTATTGAATGGAAAAATATTGCGCCATGAAGAAAATCCAAACTATCTAGGAGTCACCTTTGATCGTCGCCTGACATGGAAGACACAGGTTGAGAAAAATCGAACAAGAGCAAGGCAAAGAATGGCAATCATGAAAAAGCTTGCTGGTACAACATGGAGAGCAGATGAGAAAGTTCTCAAGAAGTTATATACTGGACGGGTGAGGCCAGTACTGGAATATGGCATTGCAGCTTGGGCAACAGCAGCTATGTCAAACTTTAACAAAATAAGTAGAGTCCAAAATCAAGGAATGCGAATCATAACTGGAAGCCTGAAGACAACGCCTATTAATGAATTAGAAAAGATCACTTGTTTACAACCAATGCAGGATAGAAGAGATAGCAGAGCCCAGCAACAAGCTGAAAAATTTAGAAGATTGACAGACCACCCTATGTATAAAAGGTTTAGTGGTTTTGGAAAGGGAAGACTGAAGCGTAGCAACTTTGTAGAAACTGCAAAACGAAAGATTAGGGCAGATCCCATACTTAACATATCAACAGTCAAACCCATTTACAATGCAGACAAGTTCCCAGCTTGGAGACAGCAGCAACTGCCTGAGATGATAGAAAACATTCCTGGTATTGAGAAAAAGAACACTCAGCATGAAACCGAAAGAAGAGAAATAACCCTAAACTAAATAAAAGAACATTACCCAAGCAGCAATTGGACCCATGCATATACAGATGGATCAGCCAAAAATTCAGTAGAGAATGGAGGGGGAGGAATTCTCCTAAATTTAAAAAATGGAGTGAAAAAAACACATTCAGTGGCAACTGGAAAGTTTTCAAGTAACTTCAAAGCGGAGGTAGAGGCTCTGAAAACTGCAGCAGAAATGCTCTTGATGGAGGAAAAAAAAAGAGACGCAAATTTCTATCTTTACAGATGCAAAGTCAGCTGTCTCAATACTGAAGAGCAATAACAGCACAGAAATAGCTGACCTAAGAGCAGCACTCCATGGTCTATGCCAGAAATCCAAAAAAGTTGTAATACAGTGGATCCCATCACATTGCAGTATACCTGGAAATGAAGAGGCTGATAGACTGGCAAAAGAGGGCGGACGACTACCACAGCCTGACATAGACATAACCTATAATGAGGCAAAGAGGTTGATAAAAAGCACTTATAGAACCAAATGGGAATTAGAGCATCCAGGCCACCAGAAGGATGATGCATATTACAAACTCGACCGAAGAGAACAAGTAGCAATCTTCAGACTCCGCACATGACATAACAGGCTGAAATACCACTTGTTCAACAAACTAAAGATAGGAGATACAGATGAATGTAATTGTGGAACTGGTAAAATGACAGCAAAACATTTGCTGCAGGATTGCCCAATATATGCAGAACAGAGAAAGATATTTTGGCCCACACCTGCTTCATTCGAGGACAAGCTCTATGGAGATATCAACAAGCTCAAGTCGACTGCAGCTTACTTTAACTGTATTCAGGTTGACATTTAAATATACATGAAGAAGTATTTAGACTGCCACACTTCATACCACAGGCATGTCAGTTACACAAGCCTCCCAGAGGCATGAAATGGAATATTGCTTGGATAGCAAATCCATTACGTGGAAAGTCCGAATCGAAAGCTCACTGTGTGGGCTTCATAAAAGGTGGAAAAAGTGTCCTAGTGGCACAAAATGGAATATTGCTTGGATAGCAAATCCATTACGTGGAAAGTCCGAATCGAAAGCTCACTGTGTGGATGTCATCTGCAAACTGCATTCTTCTGGCTTCTGGAAGAACAGCCTATGGTGAACGGAAGGCCCAATATACGGAAGTGAGGCTAAGCAGCCATGTGCAGGACGTGACGATTCCTTGGGTGAGCCCAGTACCAGAGCGCTGTGTGATGGCTCTGCAATTATGGAAGCCTCCTTGGATGGCAGGGAATGCCCATGGTCTGCCCCTGCCTTCCCTTGAGGGCCGACCAGGATGCCTTTGACTGTTCTATATGGGTCAGCTGGGATGGGAGATAACACCACAACAGTGAGAGTCTAACGTCCTAAGAAACCCCCGGGAATGTTAACCCGGTCAACACATGCCCGCAGAAGTCGGATGTGTCGGCCTAACGGCGCAAGAACGCAGCTCTGCTGTAAACAGGCACAACGCAATCACGTACGAAAAAAAACTCCGGATGAACGAAGAAGAAGAAGAAGATCCCATCTATCTGCGTTCGAAGGAGGATATCCTATAAGTACAGGATACATTGCCCGCCTGCTGGTTGTGGACAGTTGTTCTGTACCTGATGTGTTAGGAAAAGTCCAAACCATTGTGGCGACAAATGATCCAGGGAAAGACATAAATGAGGCAATTCTACGTAGTAGCGTGCCTCGATTAAAGAAAGTAGTTCTTGATTTAAACAAACCAACTTAACCAAACAATGGCCATCACTTATTGCACTCTTTCAGCAGCCATTCTCTATCAATTTCAAGAGTCTTCCAATCGCATCTACTTCCTCACTAGTTGGGCATACACCTTTAGAGCCAGCATCTTCTGCACCAGTAATTTCACCTTCTATTTCAGAGTGTAGGACTGCTGATGATCTCAGATCCCATCTGTCTGCGTTCGAAGGAGGATATCCTATAAGTACAGGATACATTGCCCGCCTGCTGGTTGTGGACAGTTGTTCTGTACCTGATGTGTTAGGAAAAGTCCAAACCATTGTGGCGACAAATGTTCCAGGGAAAGACATCAATGAGGCAATTCTACGTTGTAGCGTGCATCGATTAAAGAAAGTAGTTCTTGATATAAAAAAAAACTTAATCAAACAATGGCCATCACCATACCTGATGGTATGATACCTGATAGTATCAGTGATCACCCTTAGAGCAGTGTTATTCCTTGTCATTATTATATTATTTATGTATTTGGTTGTTATTTGCATTCTTATCATTGTAATCACTATTAATATATATGGCTATGTAAACGCGTATACTGTCACATCCCCCTTTCCAACCTTTTTGATACTGTGATTGTTGTCTCTGCTGCCACCCTCACCGGTTGGTTCTAAACAGTTTTTGCACCGCCATGTTTTATCATCGCCGAGGGGTGGTGATGGTACTTGGTAGGAGTTTTGGAGCTGACAGGAGAGCGGGGCGGCAAGGGAAATAATAACAGCCCACTACCATCACGCTGTTGATTTAAAATATTTCCTTACAACAATGTCAATGGAGGAATGTTTAAATGTATAAAATATTTGTAATTTTTGCGCATATGTCACCTGCACGCCCACTTACAACGCTCTGTAAAAACACAAACAATACACTTTGCAACGATTTTAACACTCAATAAAAGTTTTTAAAAAAAGAAAATTAGTTTTGCAGTCGCTTCTCGGCCTTTTGGCTAAGATCAAGTGTATTTGCTGCCCCGCCCCCCCCCCTCCAGTAGTGCGCTTGGTCTGGTCGGAGGCCGGGATGATCCTTCTCGGTCCCTTGGCTAGGGTCAGACGCATTTGCTGCATCCCCCCACAGTAGTGCGCCTGGTCTGGTCGGGGGCCGGGATCAAAACCACCTCACATAAGCATCACTTTAAATGTGGGCCCGGTGAACCACTGTGGGCAATAGCTCACAGTGGGACTAAGGGTCCACGCCAAAAAAAAAGGGGAGGCGGGGTTACCAGCTAGTCTGGGGTGACCGCCGAACCCAAAAAGAAAAAAAAAATTAGTTTTGCAGTGGCGGAACTTCCGGCGGAGCATCGTCAAAGTTCATCAACATGAGTCATCGGCAAACACCTAGTGAGTTTCTTAACCAAATCAGGGGTCGGCCAGTCATGGTGAAGTTAAACTCTGGGGTGGATTACAGAGGTGTATTATCCTGCCTGGATGGCTACATGAACATTGCATTGGAGCAGACAGAAGAATATGTGAATGGGCAGTTGAAGAACAAATATGGTGATGCGTTTATTCGTGGAAACAATGTGTTATACATCAGCATTCAGAAAAGGAGATAGCTGCAGATGTTTTGCTGGACTGCCTACTACCATCACCAGAGTGTCTCATTATAACATGTTTTATAGTGTCATTTTAGCATTCATAGCAGTAGACAGAAAGTCATGCCAGTGTACTCCATTATGTGTATGAGATAGCTCTCCACAGTGGCTGCACATAGTTCATGTGAAACTGTATTCTACCATTCACTGTCATCAGATTGCATTGTTATCTCATGTTTTATTTGTTGCTGTAAGTAATATCTGCTTGCTTAACAGATAATTGCTTTTTTTTTTTTTTGGTCATGATTTACAATAAAAAAGTAATTTGTTGAAAAAAAAAAAAAAAAAAAATTAGTTTTGCAGTTTTTGTTTTATTACTAATGATGACAATAGTAATAATGACAAGAAGAGACATACTGAGGGTAATAACAGCCAATATAAAAACCAGCAATGGTAATAATAGGTATGAAAAGGATAAAGTTTTTACAAATTGTGATTCCATTTGCTAGGATGATTTTCTTTGGAATGGTGTTAACATAGCATATCAGGTACCTACAAATGCAAAATGCAGTTTTTAATAATAGTTGGAGTCAAAGGAGTTGGATTTTTTCCCCATTTCCCCAAGCATTTGTATTCACAAAAATGTTTACAGTATCATTGGTTTGGTAACCATATGTGATTTTGTATTTATTTATTCAACACTCACTCAAAGGATTCAAAGGGGGTGACAAAGAGAAAGGGAAGTCTTTACATTTATTTGTTTCTCTCACTACACTCCCACCAATTGGTTCCACTCGACCAATGCCTCATGACCACTAATGATGGTACAGGCAGGTTAAATGTTTGAAACAACCAGTGGGGGTAGTAGCTAAAGCAACAAAACCTTAAGCAAAAAGGGGGGGGGGAACATGGAGATGAAGTTGTAAATTTTATAATGATGATACTTTTAAAATTAATTATACTGAAGATAATAAGGGTAAGATAATGATAGTAATAATAATAATGATAATAATAATAATAGTAATAATAATAATAATAATAATAATAATAATAATAATAATAATAATAATAATAGTATGATAGATATGTGGTTCTATTTACTAAAGTGATAATCTTAGTAGTGGTGGTAGTATAGCATAACAAGTGCATTTAAAGCAAATATTCCATTAATAGTAATTTGGAATGGGAGGAGGTGATTTTCTTTTTTCCTTTTTTCTTTTCCCCTTTATCTATAAGGGTTGAAACCATCATTTTGAAACAAATAATACAAGTATTTATACTTCCACTATTCTTTACATAAGGGATTTTTCATTGGTCTTTTGACCATATGGGATCTTTTTAATCATTCACTCACCATTCACTCACAGTTTCTTCTTTCTTTCTCGCACTCATGTATACCAAATTTGTAATACAATAAGGAAGAATACATATGATGTACTCTGGAAATAGTTGTGATATCTTGTGTGTGTACATAAAGGAGATTAAGTGTGTGTTATATGTTTGGTGGTTGTATCTGGCAAAATTTCTGCAGGTCCATATACGTTGTCTGTAGTATGAAAGTGCTACAAGTAGTTTTGTATGTATGTCCTTATCTGTCTTTGGTATAGTATTGAGAAAAATTGCTTTATATATGTCGGTTTGTTTGCCTGTGTGCGTTTGTATGAGGTGTTTGAGTGTTGCGCGTGTGGCAGTAATTGTTGGACATGTATAATAAATGCGTTCCTCTGTCTCTTGTGTGTTGTTCCTACATAATTGACATTGTTTGGATATGTATGCTTCTACCTGTGTTGTGGGCGTCATACTGTATAAAAGTCTATATGTGATTTCCTTGGCTTTTGGAGCTATGTGTTTGTTGTGTAGGTTTGAAAAGGTGCATGTGAAGTCAGTCATGAAGTATTTGTGTCCTCTTTTAATCCTAAGTCTTTGTGATGGTGCTTGTTCTCTAACTAAATGTTTGTATAGTGTGTGTGTTGTTTGCTGTATTAACTGTTCATGTCCTTTTATTGCCTGTATGCATGTCTGATAGAAAGTTGGTAGTCTTCCCTGGTAGTGTGCAGTTGCATTGTTAAGAGGTGTGAGATGTTTGATGTTGTGGCCTATGTAGTATAGTGCTAGTCTGTTTTGTTCTGGGTGTCTGATGATTTTACCTATGTGCCTGATTCTAAGTGACAGTATTTTTGTCTGGATGTCCTGTAGTGCAATCCCCCTTGTTTCCTGTCTTGTATGAGAGTTTTGTGTTGAATGCTGTGTATTGTGTTGGTGAAGATGAAGCGTCTGATTTGTTTGTTTATGTTTGTGACGGTCTGTTTGGGAGGGTCCAGTACTGTTGCTTAATATATTATTTTGGGTAATATGTATGTGTTGACTATTGTGCTTCTACCAAATATTGTGGATGTCCTGTACCTATACCTGTGTGACATGTCTGTGATCTGTTCGGTCAGTGCGTGCCATGTCTGTCTGTGTGTTTCTGTGGGATCACATGAAAATGCTTCATGGTGTCTATGTGTTTCAGATCTGGAGGGAAATCAGCCTTTTGTTTCCACTTTCCCAGTCCCAATATCTGTGATTTCTGTACATTAATTTTGGCTCCACTGCCTTTTCCAAAATGGGTAAAGGTGTGGAGTATATTTCTTATTGATGTGTTGCTGGTGGGAAAGAAGGCAGTGTCATCTGCATAGGCGATGAGCTTCTGCTCTCCTATCCCATGCAGGAAGGTTCCTTTAGTACTAGTGTCTTGCCTTATCTTCTCTAATAAAGGTTCTAGGGTGAGCACATACAGGAGTGGTGATAAGGGACATCCCTGTCTTACAGATCTCGTGAGCCTGAAGCTAGCTGTCAGTGAATGGTTCACCAACACTCTGCTCTCAGGAGTTTTATACAAGATCTGTATCCACTGCCTATAGTATTCTCCTATGTTACAAAATTCTAGTGTCCTATGCAGGTATGTGTGGGAAATTCTGTCGAAGGCCTTCTCTTGATTCAAGGATAAGATGGAGGATGGACAGTCTTTCCCATGTGTGTAGTTGATTATGTCTCTAATGAGGTGTGTGTGGTTGTGTATATTTCTGTCTTTGACACTGCACTGTTGGTCGGGGTGTATGAGTGTTGGCATGAAGGGTTTAAGTTTGTTGGTGAGTGATTTGGCGAGTATCTTGTAGTCTGTGTTGAGTAAGGAAATTAATTCTTCAGTTGTGTTTTGTCAGTTTTATCTTTGCATATGAGTGTAATGTAAGACATGTTGCAGCTGTCCGGAAGATTTTTTTTTGTCAAAGGCTTCCTGGTAGACTTTGAGGAGAAGATTGCCTAGAATAGGGAAGAAGTGTTGGTAGAATTCTACTGTCAAACCGTCTGGTCCTGGAGTTTGTCTTTGTTTAGTGTGCTTAGTGGCTGTGTTATGTCTGTCAGTGTCAGTTCTGTGTCCAGTGTGTTTTTGTCTGTGTCAGATAATTTCTTTGTGTACTGTAAGAAGTTGTCTTGTATCTGTGGGTCGACTGTCTCTGCTGTGAATAGTTGTGTGTAGTGTTGTTGGAAAGCAGTCTCTATGTGTGGTGTTTCTGTCTGCATGTTTCCTTGCATGTCTGATATTTTGCTTATTTGTCTGTTACGTTGTACATTCTGTTCTATTGCTAAATATTGCCTCGTAGCTGACTCTTGTGTAATTGTGTTGAGTTTTGTTCTGAGAAGAGCACCCAGATATCTGTGTTGTTGGTGTTCTTCTAGTTGTGCTTCTAATGTGTGTAAGTGATGTGCGTCTCTGTCTGTTTTGTTAGTCGTATGGCTGTCTGTATGATGCGCTCCTGTCTTAGTCTGTCTTTGTGGATCATGGTTGCTAGATGTTGTGTTCTGCTTCGTATGGTGTTTTTCATTAAGTCCCAGTATTGTGTGATGTTCTCAGTCGGTATATTGTCTGTGTACGTGTGTATGAGCTGTGTCATATATTTTACATATTCTGAGTGTTCCAATAGTGAATTATTGTACTTCCAGTGAGATGACCTTTTGTTTGGATGCGTGTTTGTGCTGTTTGTGCTGATGTGTACTAGTATTGCTTTGTGGTCTGTGTAATCTAATGTTTCCCGTAGGTGTTTGGTTTGTATGATGTGATGTGCTGCGGGCGTATAAATCCGGTCTAATCTAGATGATCTGTTGTGTGTTTTGTTTGTGTATGTCGTTTCTCTACTGTCGGGGTGTATATGCCTGAATGCGTCTGTGAGGTTGTGTGTGTCGATGATATTTCGTAGTGTGTCAAGTTGATGTAAGCTGTCCCTGCCGGCTCTCCTCAGCTGTGTTCTCACCTCCCCACCCACAACGTCTAAATCTTCAAGAACACAATTGTAATCACCGGCAAGAACAATATTTTGTCCCCTGTATGTCTGTGTTAGTAAGTCGTCTAAACGTTCATAAAATAGAGGTTGATAATTGTAGTTAGGTGGTGCGTGTATGTTGACTATGACAAATGAGTGTGTGTCGTTTTTAACTTGAACTGCGGAAATTCTACCATGTGGGTCTGTGTGTGTTCTAAAAATAGTCCACGTGTCGGAAATTTGGAGAATGGCTGTCCCTGACCCTACGTTATGTTTGGCCAAACTGAAACACGAATTTCTTAATCCTAAACGTGTTACAAGTTCTGCTGCTTGAAAGTCTGTTTTAATGATTTTTTCTTGTAGTAAAATAAAATCGGGTTTGTGTTTGTGTATGAGTGTGACTATATGTTGTAATTTCATTTTCATACCACGAATATTCAAACAAAATGAACAGGTGTTTTATAATATGTAACAGATTATCACTTTCTGAAGTGATACTTGGCAAACTTAACACTGTTTAGCTAAAACGGTGTATGTGAATGTAACAACGACTTAGTATGTATCGTACACATTAGCGGACTGGCCCGGATGTCAGCTTGTCAGATGGCAAGTGGGTAGCTAATAAAGTTTGCGGCACTGCACATTAGACAATATGTTACAATGGTAATGACCTGCTTGCTTGCTTGTGTTCGTTGGCTTGAGCTCCAACGCGAAGTCCTGTATGTCGGATGAAGACATCCTGTTGTCCAACATCAGTGTGATGTCATACAGGACCTGAGGTTTGCATGAGTATCCGTTGTCCCATGTCTGGCTTATTGGTGTGCAGACTGGTGGTTCCTCGCCGTACAGGCAGACACTCTCTGACTTCGGAGGAATCGGCGATCCTATTGACTTTAGCCAGGACCCCAAAGGAACCTGTTGCCCAGGACGCTCGACGAGGACGCGTCAATAGGTCTTGGCCAGTATATAACCCGGCCCTGGTGCCTTGGAAACACCTCTGCGTCCCCCGTGGTAATGACCTTTTAGTTATGGCAGTCAATATGTTTTTTTTTCGGGGGGGGGGGGGGCTGAGTGCTCTCGAGGTATGGTGTCCGCCTCGAGTGCTGGAGGTCCCGAGTTCAAGCCCCGGTGAGGGCCGGGATTTTATTTTTTTTTAACGTGGACTTCTAGTAACAAAATTTCCCCTGGTCTCTGGGTAGTGAGATCGGACGTCCTTGTGTATTGTTGCGCACGTAAAACAGTCCGTTGGCAGTTATAACTTAAAAAATAATAGCCTAATTGCTCTGCCCGGGCAAAATTTCGAGTTAAAAATCTACCCAAAGTATTTCAGGATCCTCGCCGGTGCTACGGAGTTTGTGCACTGAGCTGAGATTCTCCGGACTCAGTTTTGAGTTAGGAGTGGAACGGAGCACTTATGGGTTGCGTGTGTCGTGATGTTGATCCGTCGACTAAACTAAACTAAACTAAACTAAACTAATCAATATTTTAGACTGAGTCTGCCACAGGTAGGCATTAGGAGAGAAGGGTAGAGATGAGCGTGCTATTTGATCATAAGTAACAGACTGACACTTTCTGAACTGATTCTTAGTCAACTGAAAAACACAATTTTCTGCTAAAAAGTTGTATTTAAATGCAGTATTTAAATACTGGCCGACGCTCGACGCTCAGAGGAAAAGCGAGGCGGACATATAATCAGATTGCTACTGGAACTATTAGTGTTGGAACTCTTCGCTGGTTGCTGAGGATGGGGACGGAGCGCTTATGGGAATGTCCCGAATGCTGTGATGTCGGTTCCTAGATCAATCAATCAATCAATCATTTAAATGCAGTAGCGGGCGGGATCTAAAAATATTGATTGCCAGGAGATAAAGGTACAGAAAGGTCATTAACATTGCTAAAGCATAGCTTAATGTGTAAGGGGTCTCACTTCATCAGAGGAACAATAGTGTTTACTTGCTATCGGGCAAGCTGATACCCCGGTCAGTCCTCCACTGTGTAAATGGGAGGACGTCTTTTAGTATATCGCATACATATATTTTCAATATAGAAAGAAGTCTTAAAAGTCGACAGGACTTATTTCATTCCACCGGGTTTTATCCCGTTTGGCTCGGTCTCTTTCCGCAGGGCGGTCTGCCGAAAGGGTCGCACAAAGCACAAACTCCGTAGCTCCAACGACGACCCCAGGAGTCTCCGAGAAAAATGCACTTGTGAACCGAAAGACGTAGCCCGGAATCGAACCCACAACCTTCGGACCTCGAGGCAGATATCTTAACCACTTTGACACCGAGACGCCCGGTATATTGAAACATACATTACGCTCAGTAGTTTGAATCTTTCATGAAAATTGCAAACTGTCACACAATTCCTTCTCTATAGTCAACTGTCCTAGATCACTAAACCTTGCTTGAGGCACTGAAGTTCTTAAATATGTCTTTATACTCTTCAGTTTTGAAGGGAATAAAAAATCCTTTCATCGGATGCTACACTAATTGGTAATGTCAGAAGAATTCTCAAAACTATTTATTAACAGATTAGTAAATGATGACACGTAGTTACTTTATTTTTATCGTTTTATATATGTTATTTTTTAAAAAAATTGGTCATCCCCCCCCCCCCCCAATCTGTAATTCCACTGTTCAACCAAGCGGCTCGTTGAAAACCATCAATATATTTATAACTTTTGCTCTCTATGTTAATTAGAAGGGAAATATTTAATAAAAGCTAAAATTTTGAAATTTTCTCTTCAATCAATTCTCGAAATTCAGACGGGGAACAAACACATTTAAATATATTGTGACATTCCAGTAGATTGTTAAACTGTTCCCGAATGGAATTTAAGGCTGCATCCGCAATCGTTAAATAAAATTTATATTATGAACAATTCTTTTGTCTTGTGTAATAGTTTCATCATGATTACCATAATCAGAAAAACTAACTTTAGCCCTACTTCTTACAACTGGAAACTCTGCCCCTATATTTCACTCTCAAGCTTAAGCTTGTGCGTCTCTAATATATTTACAAAATATGTTGTGTTTTGTGTATGTATTTGTTTGCTGATGAAGGCTAGTCGCTGCAACATCCTATTTTACCCACAGCCACAAAAGCCAAACACACTAAACTTCTTGTTGCACTGGCGGAGTATAGAAACGTAATATGGTCGAGTAGAAACTCGGCCACACACAATCACCAAACAATACAACCACACACACTAGCAAAGATTTTTCAACAAAAAATCGCCCAGCTATTCGCAGATTAATAAACAAGAACCACCCCCATCAAATTTCACACTACATAACATAAATGTTCAAACACACTCTCACAGTATATTTCTATACTCCGCATGTGTACCACTAAGCCCAATCATTGAGGAACAAAGCGCCAAATGCTGTATTCGCAATGTAAAAGCCTGTGTTTGTACATAATAAATGGGATATTTATGTATACGCTGAATTCGCAATGGACAACTTAACAAATTCCAATCTGTTTACGCGCGCTCTCTCTTTATCCCTCCCCCTCCTCTCCCCCTCCCCAGCTCCCTCTCTCTCCCTCCCTCCGTGTTGACCGCGTTCCTGGTCTCAACCCACCGCACCACAAGCAAATCCTGGGCACTTGCGATTAAGTCGAGGGCTGTCATTCAGCAATAATATTGATTTCACTTACAGGAAGTAAGCTTGCATGAGACTGCCAGCAGTGTAAAACGTGGGGCGGCTTTTGCCGTTTCGACCTTGACACCAACATTTCCTTTAATGTATATATCTTCGGTGTGGAAGAGAACGCGTGATGTGTGTTGAAAGTTTATAAGCGTGTGAGAAAGATGGGTTTAGAATGAACGAGCGGAAGGAATCATCACCACACCATAGTCGTTGTTGTCTCCGTCATTATCATCACCATTATCATCACCATTACCATCACCATTATCATCATCATTATCATCACCATTATCATCACTATTACCATCAATCACGTTAGAATGGGATGACTGAAAGCGTACGTCATTATCATAACTGTATATGTATGTTTTTGTTTCATTAACGCATATGACATAACACTAACAAACGGCAACGCTCTGTAATATACACAAACAAAGAAACACGCATTGCACCTTGTAAATATACATTGCTTTGTATAAAATAAACGTATTAAAAAAAAAAAAAAAGAAAGCCAAGTTTAAAAAAAAAAAAAAATTTTAATTCTGCTGCAGCTTCCGCCCTTTCAGCAGCGAACTGAACAAATCGTTAAAAAAAAAAAAAATTTAGTTTTGCAGATGTTGTGTTTATATAGTATAATTTACTTACACAATGCGAGATATTTATAAAAAAAAAAAAATTAGTTTTGCAGATTGGAGCAAAGGCTTGAGCCTTCTTTATTAAAGACTCGAGACCAGCTATCCTTGAACATCAGCCAAAATGAAAATTTACAGATGTTGCGAAACAGGTGATGAAATGTTCACAGACACCTACCCTATAGAACGTGTGGGTGGTTTATTCAAGATTACTGGCAAGTATGTGTCTCGGTCAGAGAAGTTTGATGATTCTAAGATCGGTGCCAATGCCAGTGCAGAAGAACAGTTAGAAGGGACAGAAGATTCCAGCGTGTCTGGCATTGATGTCATTCTTGATAACAGACTGCAGAAAACCGGATTCGGCACAAAGAAGGAATTCATGGTGTATTGCAAAGAGTTAGTTAAGAAGGTGGAGGCATTCAAGAAAGAGAAGAACCCAGACTTGGATGTTACAGCCTGGCGTACTGAAATACAAAATACTGTCAAGAATGTCTTAGCAGATTTTAACAACTATGAATTCTACACAGGAGAGTCCTGCAACCCAGATGGTGCCATCGCTATGGTTAAATGGGAGACACCAGAGGGAGATGTCAATGACGTTCCTTTTGTCTACTTCTTTGCTGATGGTCTGAAGGAAGAGAAAGTTTGATGTGATCAAGTGAATACTGCTCCATTCTCGCCAAGAACAGCCTCATCTTCAGTCCACCGTGTGCTGATTTGCGAATCTTCATTTACCAGGAAATGTTTATTGGTTTATATAATTGCATTTCCTAAGTCATCAATATTCCCCCTATCCCATTTTATGTTGTTGTATAATTGAGACTTGTTCCTACTTAACCTAGAATAGCCAGGGATCATTGTGATTGATGAGGTTAGTGTTAGGGCTACAGCTGCTGAGACTGGCTGACTTAATGTGCTGCACGAAAGTGACCCTCTTGGAGACATCATACACTTGTGGAACAAGATGTAAATTCATTGCTATAATTAATTGTGTATACTTATATTTCATGAACCCAAAACAAATTCTCAGTGAAGTACAAATAAATCATGTATGAACCAACCCACAAAAAAAAAAAAAAATTAGTTTTGCAGATATCCGGCTAAAATTAGCGACGGTTACCATCAAACTCTTTTTCACAAACGAACAAATCTTTCGCCTTTTAGATTTTTCATTGTGGTGATATTTCCGGAACTTCTACAACAGCAGACATGGCACCTTTTGACAACATGGAATCTGTGGACATCGACCGTTTTCTCGAGGGGACACCGCTTCATAAAAAAGGTACGTTGGTTCTCACTATTACCGGACCCGGCGCGGCGGCCAAAGGCACGCCCCTTTTAATTGCCAGCACGTTGCTCGGCCCATGCGGGGTGCCTGCTGGCGGATTAGCGGACATCTACAAATATGAGACACCCACGCGGTAGTTTGTAAATCTGACCCAAGCTGCCCATGTGGCAGTTTACAAAGGCCTGCATGGCAAAAAGATAAAACTGCCGACGGAGGGACTCGAGGTGTCGATTGAACACTTTGAAAAGGAACGAGAACGTGTGACGATTCATTGGCTCCCCAACACGATTCCTCCAGAGGGAGTCAAGTTCATCGTAAAACAGACAATTGGGGACGAAAATGCGGAAGTATTCCGCATTAAGTACGGTGGCGGAAAATGGGGAGTCCTGTGCACCCCGAAAAAACCAATACCTCATTACGCCAAGATTACAGCTCCTGGGAAAATCACAGGAGACCACCGTATTATGTTCACAATAGTGGGTCGTCGCACCGAATGCCCTACATGTGGCCTGAACTCACACTGGGCCAACAAATGGCCGAGCCGGAGGCAAAAGAAAGACAATATAAATATCACACAACCAACTGAAAGATCACAAGAAGATTTCCCCTCACTCGGGGGAAAACCTCAAACAAATTCGAACAACAAAAAACAAGATGTCGCCGAGACAGCCGGCCAAAAGGAAGCCACGAGGCCAGACGAGGATTCAAAATCAGCGACAAAAACAACACAAGAAGACGAAGACGACGGTTTTCAAGTCGTCAGCCACGGCCGAAAAAGACAATGTGGAGACAGAAGTAACTCGTCACCCAGCAAAGACTTGAAAGAAGAGGAGGAAGGGAACGTCCCCTTCCAACCAAACAAGAAATCCTCAAAAACACAAGACAAACAGAGCGAAAACAGCGATGCGGAAGGGCCACTTTTCATCAACACAGATTCTGAAACCGACGATGGAGACCAAGAGGAGGACGACAACAACGAAGGAAACACCACAGAGGGAGATAAAACCCAAAACTAAAGACAAGACAGACAAAGGTACTAACTCTTAAACTACACATTAATTAGTTGTTTCTTTTAATTATTTATAAATGGCTGACAATTTATGCTTAATTAGTTTAAATATCCGTGGGATGAGAATGAAATTAAAACAAATAGTCACACTCATACACAAACACAAGCCAGATTTTCTTTTATTACAAGAAACTGTGAGTGAATGGTGAGTGAATGATTAAATAAGATCACATATGGTCAAAAGACCAATGGAAAATCCCTTATGTAAAGAATAGTGGAAGTATAAATGCTTGTTTTATTTGCTTCAAAATGATGGTTTCAACCCTTATAGATAAGGGGAAAAAGAAAAAAAAGGAGAAAAGAAAATCAACTCCTCCCATTCCAAATTACTATTAATGGAATGTTTGCTTTAAATGCACTTGTTGTGCTATACCACCACTACTAAGATTATCACTTTAGTAAATAAAATCACATATCTATTATTATTATTATTATTATTATTATTATTATTATTATTATTATTATTAATATTATTATTTTTTATTTTATTATTTACTAATATTTATTTTTACTACTATTATTATCATTATTATTATTACTATCCTTTATCTTACCCTTACTATCTTTAGTATCATTAATGTTATAAGTATTAGTGATATCATCATTATTATTTTACAACTTCATCTCCCCTGGTGCCCCCTTTTGCTTATGGTTTGTTGCTTTTGCTACCACCCCCACTGGTCGGTTCAAACATTAATCCTGCCTGTACCATCATTAAGAGTGGGCATGAGGCATTGGAGGAGTTTAACCGATTGATGAGAGTGTAGCAAAGTAAACAAAAATGTAAAGATTTCCCTTTCTCTTTGTCACCCCCTTTGAATCATGTGAGTGAGTGTTGAATAAATGAATACAAAATCACATATGGTTACCAAACCAATGATACTGTAAAGATGTTTGTAAAAACAAATGCTTGGGGAAATGAGGGGGAAAAAACAACTCTTTTTACTCCAAATATTATTAAAAACTGCAGTTTTACAGTTGTATGTACCTGCTATGCTATGTTAACACCATTCCAAAGAAAATCATCCTAGCAAATGGAATCACAATTTGTAAAAAGTTTATCATTTTCATAACTATTATTACCATTGCTGGTTTTTATATTGGCTGTTATTACCCTCAGTATGTCTCTTCTTGTTATCATTATTATTGTCATCATTAGTAATAAAACAAAAACCCTTTCCCATGTGCCCCCCTCCCCTCGCTCATATTTGTTGTTGCCTTTGCTGATACCCACACCGGTTTGGTTCAAAAAAGTATCCTGCCTTTACCATCATTGCCCAGATAGTGGTGATTAAGGCATTGGTGGGTTGGAACAAATTGGTGAGAGGATGGCAAGGGAAACAAAAATGTAAAGATTGTAAACATTTTGTGCAAATACTTATGCTTGTTTACTTTTTACAAAAAGTGTTTAAAAAAAAAAAGAGGAAGGAAAAAAAATGAATGAACCCTTACAAATAAGACAAACAAAAAAATAAGCAAGGAGAAAAAGAAAACCAACTCCCTTTACTTCTACTATTATTGAACATTGCATGGTGCAAGTATATGTATAAAAAAAAAAAAAAAAAAAAAATATGGGTGCTGTCTGGTAGAAAAAAATTCGTTTTGCGGACATGATAAATTCCTCTTTGTGATTGTAAATCCACATTGTCGGCACGCAATAAAATATTTTTTTTGTACAAATTATAGATATTCGTTAATTTTAGTTGCATTGTCGAATTGTGCATGCAAAGATACATAAATTTGGAAAGTTTCATTTAAATATATGGGTGCTGTCTGGTAGAAAAAAATTACTAAAGTTTTGCGGACATGATAAATTCCTCTTTATGATTGTAAATCCACATTGTCGGCACGCAATAAAATATTTTTTTTGTACAAATTATAGATATTCGTTAATTTTAGTTGCATTGTCGAATTGTGCATGCAAAGATACATAAATTTGGAAAGTTCCATTTAAATATATGGGTGCTTTCTGGTAGAAAAAAATTTCCTTGACGAGGTAGAGGGGCTTGAGCGTTCCAATGACCCCAAGAGCTGTGCCGACGGTAGCACAGCTACTGGTAGGGTCACCCATGTCGGACAGGTCAAGGGAGAGGGACCAGACGAAGAGACGTACAAACCTGCTGCCTTGTAGGTAGACTGGGGACAGTCAAAGGCTAGGGAAAGCATCCCGATCAAATGCTTGTCGAAATCGGATGTACTGAGCCACAGGCTTGACAAAGAAGTGCAACGTAACTTTATCATTTCATGATGCCACAGATGAAAATTAATCGTTATGGTGCTAATCCCGTGAAGTCCCATCAGGCGGTGATAGTGCCGGGCCCCCTGCCTCGAGGGGGTCCACCCTTGACTACTGGTGGTCACCTTCCCCTGTGCTGTGGAGCCAAGGCACAGAGGAGTAGGTTAAGAGCTATTGACCAAACACCCCGGACACTCAACATACTACAATGGAATGCAGAAGGAGTTTATAACAAGAAAGCCTCCCTAACACAGCGTCTTCATAAAGATAGAATAGATGTGACATGCATTCAAGAGACACACCTCAACGCCAATCGCACATTTTCAGTCGAGGGATATCAGGCCACACGTTTCGACCGCGAAGGACACAAAGGAGGAATTGTAATACTTACACGAAATACAATACCTTGCAGCGAAGTATCTGTGATCTCTGACAACCAAACGGAAATTATAGGTGTTGATATAATGATAAAGGACGTGAAAATAAGAATTTACAATCTGTATAGCCCGGCAGATAAGGATCTTACACTCTCAAACATGGAAATAACTGACACAAATTGCATTGTTGTCGGAGACTTTAATAGCCGTTCAGAAAGATGGGGATACCCAGATACTGACAAAAGAGGAGATGAAGTGGAGGACTGGGAAATAGACTCAAATCTCCATCTACTTAACACAGCGGATGACACACCGAGCTTCTACTCCAGAAGATGGATTACCACTTCTACTCCAGACTTAGCTTTCTGCACAGGAGACATCCTCCACAAAATCGATCGCCATGTGCTGGACCAATTAGCAAGTAGTGACCACAGACCAATCAAGCTTGTAATAAATATGGAGTATGTTCCACAGGAGCAAAAGCCTTTGCCCCGTTGGAATTACAAACGAGCAGATTGGGACAGATTTGCCATACTAACAGACAAATATTGTGAAAACATAAATACACGATATGGCAACATGAAGCAAATGGTGGAAAGTCTAAACAGAGCAATAATACAGGCGGCCACTGAGTCTATTCCAAGAGGAGCAAGGAAAAATTACAAACCATACTGGACTGAAGAACTACAAATTTTGGAGGACAAAGTTGAAGATGCTAGGAAGACCGCAGAGAGAGAACAAATAACTGAAGCGAACATCTCTCTCAAAGCCATCTCAGCAAAATATAAAAGAACAGTAAATCAAACAACAAGAGATTGTTGGAGAAAAAAAACACAGAAAACCTGAATTTTGACAGGGATGTAAACAAACTATGGAAACTAGTGAAAGCCATGAACAATGAAGGACCTAGAAACAAACAAATAACAATTAAACAAGGAAATGCCTTGCTTACAGGAAAAAAGGCTGCAAATGCACTAATGGAACACTATGCCAGTGCAAACCATATTGATATTACAGCCGAACAGAAGAAAGCAATCAAAGATAAACAGATACATCATAGATGTACAGAGACAGCAGCAGAATATATGATGGCAAATCTAACAATGGAAGAAATGGAACAGGCAATGAATACCCTAAAAAAGAAGACATCACCAGGAAAGGATGGAATCACAAATGAAATGCTAATAGGACTAGGCACTAAGGCAAAAAAGAAACTACTAGCAGTCCTAAATTACAGCTGGAAGAGGGGAATAGTCCCACAGGCATGGAAGGAAGCTATACTAATACCAGTCCCAAAGAAAGGAAAAGACCTGGAAGAACCAAATGGCTATCGACCTATCAGTCTTCTTAGCTGTGTAGGAAAATTAATGGAACGCATTATCAATGGCAGGCTAACATGGCATCTGGAAGAAAACCAACTCTTAACACCTCACCAAGCAGGATTCAGAAAGTACAGATCCACTGAAGATCAAATAACCTATATAGCTCAGGAAATAGAGGATGCCTTCCAAGAGAAAAAGCACACACTAGCAGTCTGGATAGATTTAGAAAAAGCATTTGATAAAGTATGGAAGGAAGGACTGAAAGTAAAACTGCAAAAAAATTCATGTTTGCGGGAAAATGTACAAATGGATCAGCCACTACCTTGAGAACAGAACTTCCAGGACAAAAGTACAAGGACAAACCAGCAAAATGATGCTGTTGGAGCAAGGTGTCCCCCAAGGAGGAGTTCTTTCACCAACATTATTCCTAGCATATATAAACGACATCACGGAAAATTTTCCAGCCAGAGTACACACATCATCCTTTGCAGATGACCTAGCCATATGGACATCTGAAGAATATATTAGTACAGCTAACAGCAGAATACAGCAAGCCCTATTAGCACTAGAGGACTGGTCAAAATCATGGCTAGTGAAGATAAGTCAGGAGAAAACAACATGCACAGTGTTCTCCCTCTCAACTAAAACTCAGCAACCTAAGCTGGTATTGAATGGAAAAATATTGCGCCATGAAGAAAATCCAAACTATCTAGGAGTCACCTTTGATCGTCGCCTGACATGGAAGACACAGGTTGAGAAAAATCGAACAAGAGCAAGGCAAAGAATGGCAATCATGAAAAAGCTTGCTGGTACAACATGGAGAGCAGATGAGAAAGTTCTCAAGAAGTTATATACTGGACGGGTGAGGCCAGTACTGGAATATGGCATTGCAGCTTGGGCAACAGCAGCTATGTCAAACTTTAACAAAATAAGTAGAGTCCAAAATCAAGGAATGCGAATCATAACTGGAAGCCTGAAGACAACGCCTATTAATGAATTAGAAAAGATCACTTGTTTACAACCAATGCAGGATAGAAGAGATAGCAGAGCCCAGCAACAAGGTGAAAAATTTAGAAGATTGACAGACCACCCTATGTATAAAAGGTTTAGTGGTTTTGGAAAGGGAAGACTGAAGCGTAGCAACTTTGTAGAAACTGCAAAACGAAAGATTAGGGCAGATCCCATACTTAACATATCAACAGTCAAACCCATTTACAATGCAGACAAGTTCCCAGCTTGGAGACAGCAGCAACTGCCTGAGATGATAGAAAACATTCCTGGTATTGAGAAAAAGAACACTCAGCATGAAACCGAAAGAAGAGAAATAACCCTAAACTAAATAAAAGAACATTACCCAAGCAGCAATTGGACCCATGCATATACAGATGGATCAGCCAAAAATTCAGTAGAGAATGGAGGGGGAGGAATTCTCCTAAATTTAAAAAATGGAGTGAAAAAAACACATTCAGTGGCAACTGGAAAGTTTTCAAGTAACTTCAAAGCGGAGGTAGAGGCTCTGAAAACTGCAGCAGAAATGCTCTTGATGGAGGAAAAAAAAAGAGACGCAAATTGCTATCTTTACAGATGCAAAGTCAGCTGTCTCAATACTGAAGAGCAATAACAGCACAGAAATAGCTGACCTAAGAGCAGCACTCCATGGTCTATGCCAGAAATCCAAAAAAGTTGTAATACAGTGGATCCCATCACATTGCAGTATACCTGGAAATGAAGAGGCTGATAGACTGGCAAAAGAGGGCGGACGACTACCACAGCCTGACATAGACATAACCTATAATGAGGCAAAGAGGTTGATAAAAAGCACTTATAGAACCAAATGGGAATTAGAGCATCCAGGCCACCAGAAGGATGATGCATATTACAAACTCGACCGAAGAGAACAAGTAGCAATCTTCAGACTCCGCACATGACATAACAGGCTGAAATACCACTTGTTCAACAAACTAAAGATAGGAGATACAGATGAATGTAATTGTGGAACTGGTAAAATGACAGCAAAACATTTGCTGCAGGATTGCCCAATATATGCAGAACAGAGAAAGATATTTTGGCCCACACCTGCTTCATTCGAGGACAAGCTCTATGGAGATATCAACAAGCTCAAGTCGACTGCAGCTTACTTTAACTGTATTCAGGTTGACATTTAAATATACATGAAGAAGTATTTAGACTGCCACACTTCATACCACAGGCATGTCAGTTACACAAGCCTCCCAGAGGCATGAAATGGAATATTGCTTGGATAGCAAATCCATTACGTGGAAAGTCCGAATCGAAAGCTCACTGTGTGGGCTTCATAAAAGGTGGAAAAAGTGTCCTAGTGGCACAAAATGGAATATTGCTTGGATAGCAAATCCATTACGTGGAAAGTCCGAATCGAAAGCTCACTGTGTGGATGTCATCTGCAAACTGCATTCTTCTGGCTTCTGGAAGAACAGCCTATGGTGAACGGAAGGCCCAATATACGGAAGTGAGGCTAAGCAGCCATGTGCAGGACGTGACGATTCCTTGGGTGAGCCCAGTACCAGAGCGCTGTGTGATGGCTCTGCAATTATGGAAGCCTCCTTGGATGGCAGGGAATGCCCATGGTCTGCCCCTGCCTTCCCTTGAGGGCCGACCAGGATGCCTTTGACTGTTCTATATGGGCCAGCTGGGATGGGAGATAACACCACAACAGTGAGAGTCTAACGTCCTAAGAAACCCCCGGGAAGGTTAACCCGGTCAACAAATGCCCGCAGAAGTCGGATGTGTCGGCCTAACGGCGCAAGAACGCAGCTCTGCTGTAAACAGGCACAACGCAATCACGTCCGAAAAAAACTCCGGATGAACGAAGAAGAAGAAGAAGAAGATCCCATCTATCTGCGTTCCAAGGAGGATATCCTATAAGTACAGGATACATTGCCCGCCTGCTGGTTGTGGACAGTTGTTCTGTACCTGATGTGTTAGGAAAAGTCCAAACCATTGTGGCGACAAATGATCCAGGGAAAGACATAAATGAGGCAATTCTACGTAGTAGCGTTCATCGATTAAAGAAAGTAGTTCTTGATTTTAAAAAAACAACTTAACCAAACAATGGCCATCACTTATTGCACTCTTTCAGCAGCCATTCTCTATCAATTTCAAGAGTCTTCCAATCGCATCTACTTCCTCACTAGTTGGGCATACACCTTTAGAGCCAGCATCTTCTGCACCAGTAATTTCACCTTCTATTTCAGAGTGTAGGACTGCTGATGATCTCAGATCCCATCTGTCTGCGTTCGAAGGAGGATATCCTATAAGTACAGGATACATTGCCCGCCTGCTGGTTGTGGACAGTTGTTCTGTACCTGATGTGTTAGGAAAAGTCCACACCATTGTGGCGACAAATGATCCAGGGAAAGACATCAATGAGGCAATTATACGTTGTAGCGTGCATCGATTAAAGAAAGTAGTTCTTGATATAAAAAAAAACTTAATCAAACAATGGCCATCACCATACCTGATGGTATGATACCTGATAGTATCAGTGATCACCCTTAGAGCAGTGTTATTCCTTGTCATTATTATATTATTTATGTATTTGGTTGTTATTTGCATTGTTATCATTGTAATCACTATTAATATATATGGCTTTGTAAACGCGTATACTGTCACATCCCCCTTTCCAACCTTTTTGATACTGTGATTGTTGTCTCTGCTGCCACCCTCACCGGTTGGTTCTAAACAGTTTTTGCACCGCCATGTTTTATCATCGCCGAGGGGTGGTGATGGTACTTGGTAGGAGTTTTGGAGCTGACAGGAGAGCGGGGCGGCAGGGGAAATAATAACAGCCCACTACCATCACGCTGTTGATTTAAAATATTTCCTTACAACAATGTCAATGGAGGAATGTTTAAATGTATAAAATATTTGTAATTTTTGCGCATATGTCACCTACACGCCCACATACAACGCTCTGTAAAAACACAAACAATACACTTTGCAACGATTTTAACACTCAATAAAAGTTTAAGAAAAAAGAAAATTAGTTTCGCAGTCGCTTCTCGGCCTTTTGGCTAAGATCAAGTGTATTTGCTGCCCCCCCCCCCCCTCCAGTAGTGCGCTTGGTCTGGTCGGAGGCCGGGATGATCCTTCTCGGTCCCTTGGCTAGGGTCAGACGCATTTGCTGCATCCCCCCACAGTAGTGCGCCTGGTCTGGTCGGGGGCCGAGAATCCAAACCACCTCACATAAGCATCACTTTAAACGTGGGCCCGGTGAACCACTGTGGGCAATAGCTCACAGTGGGACTAAGGGTCCACGCCAAAAAAAGGGGAGGCGGGGTTACCAGCTAGTCTGGGGTGACCGCCGAACCCAAAAAGAAAAACAAATTAGTTTTGCAGTGGCGGAACTTCCGGCGGAGCATCGTCAAAGTTCATCAACATGAGTCATCGGCAAACACCTAGTGAGTTTCTTAACCAAATCAGGGGTCGGCCAGTCATGGTGAAGTTAAACTCTGGGGTGGATTACAGAGGTGTATTATCCTGCCTGGATGGCTACATGAACATTGCATTGGAGCAGACAGAAGAATATGTGAATGGGCAGTTGAAGAACAAATATGGTGATACGTTTATTCGTGGAAACAATGTGTTATACATCAGCATTCAGAAAAGGAGATAGCTGCAGATGTTTTGCTGGACTGCCTACTACCATCACCAGAGTGTCTCATTATATCATGTTTTATAGTGTCATGTTAGCATTCATAGCAGTAGACAGAAAGTCATGCCAGTGTACTCCATTATGTGTATGAGATAGCTCTCCACAGTGGCTGCACATAGTTCATGTGAAACTGTATTCTACCATTCACTGTCATCAGATTGCATTGTTATCTCATGTTTTATTTGTTGCTGTAAGTAATATCTGCTTGTTTAACAGATAATTGCTTTTTTTTTTGGGGGGGGGGGGGGGGTCTTGATTTACAATAAAAAAGTAATTTGTTGGGAAAAAAAAAAAAAAAATTAGTTTTGCAGTTTTTGTTTTATTACTAATGATGACAATAGTAATAATGACAAGAAGAGACATACTGAGGGTAATAACAGCCAATATAAAAACCAGCAATGGTAATAATAGTTATGAAAAGGATAAACTTTTTACAAATTGTGATTCCATTTGCTAGGATGATTTTCTTTGGAATGGTGTTAACATATCATATCAGGTACCTACAAATGCAAAATGCAGTTTTTAATAATAGTTGGAGTAAAAGGAGTTGGGTTTTTTCCCCATTTCCCCAAGCATTTGTATTCACAAAAATTTTTACAGTATCATTGGTTTGGTAACCATATGTGATTTTGTATTTATTTATTCAACACTCACTCAAAGGATTCAAAGGGGGTGACAAAGAGAAAGGGAAGTCTTTACATTTATTTGTTTCTCTCACTACACTCCCACCAATTGGTTCCACTCGACCAATGCCTCATGACCACTAATGATGGTACAGGCAGGTTAAATGTTTGAAACAACCAGTGGGGGTGGTAGCTAAAGCAACAAAACTTTAAGCAAAAGGGGGGGGGGACATGGAGATGAAGTTGTAAATTTTATAATGATGATACTTTTAAGATTAATTATACTGAAGATAATAAGTGTAAGATAATGATAGTAATAATAATAATGATAATAATAATAATCATTGGCACCTTGCCGTCTTGACAGACGATAGTTTGTGCTTTAAAAAGGCATAATAACTTTTAACTATGGCGGTAGCGAGTGTGACTGATAAGGCCAATTTGCGCTGTAAATGTCCGTTCACAGTGGGTGCATGTGAACACGTGGTCATTTCCACCATCATGCACCATCTTACGTCTCAAACGCTTGGTGTGTGACTTTTCTGCAATAATTTTCTCCTTTGACTTTATTCCATTTCTGATATTTGCCCTCCATGCAACACGTTCAGCGGCGACTTGCTCCCAATGTGCATTATCAATGCCTGTATCAATCATGTCCCGCTTACACACATCTTTGTATCGTAGTAGAGGCCGACCCTGAGATCTCTTACCCATCTGTAATTCACCAAAAAAGATATCCTTTGGTATTCTACCATCATCCATCCTCCTAAGATGTCCTATCCATCTAAGTCTACGAAGACTGAGCATGGAATAAACTGTCACACAACCTGATCTTTCCAATACTTCAGTATTTGTGATTTTGTCTTGCCACTTAATACCAAGAATTCTTCGCAGACACCGCATATGAAAGCTGTTTAAATTGTTCTCTTGGTGTGAGTAAGTTGTCCAGGTTTCACTGCCATAGAGAAGAGTACTAAGGACACAGGCTTGATAGACAAGGACTTTTGTTTTGGCAGTAAGCTTCCTGTTCTCCCAGACTCTTTTTCTTAACCTGTTCATTGTTGTTGCTGCCTTACCAATCCGGATGTTGATTTCCTGATCTAGGGATAATGTGCTATTTACCACTGATGCTAGATATGTAAAATGGTCTACTATCTCTAGTTCGGCGTCGTCAATAAAGATTGATGGTACCCCATGTGCACCTTGTGACATAATCTGTGTCTTCTTTTTGCTAATTGTTAAACCAAATTCAGAACAAGCATTGGAGAATGCAGATATTAGACATTGCAATTCTTCCTCAGAGTGGGTCGTAACTGCAGCATCATCTGCAAAAAGCAACTCTCTGATCAGTACCCTCCTAATTTTGGTCTTAGCCTTCAATCTCTGAGCATTGTAGAGGCCGCCATCTGAGCGTGAGTGAATGTATATACCACCATCCTGATCACGAAATGCATATTTCAGTAGAAGTGAAAAGTATATTCCAAAGAGGGTGGGAGCTAGTACACAACCTTGCTTAACTCCACTCTTGATTTCAAATTCTTCAGAAGTTGCACCATCAAACTTGATTATACCCTTCATGCCTGTGTGGAACGATTCCACAATGGACAGAAGAGTTGGTGGGCAGCCAATCTTCTTTAGTGCCTTGAACAGACCCTCACGACTGACCAAATCAAATGCCTTTGTGAGGTCGATGAAGGCAATAAACAGTGGTTGATTCTGTTCACGGCATTTTTCTTGCATTTGTCGCAATGAGAATATCATATCAGTGGTAGACCTGTTCTGTCGAAAGCCACACTGTGATTCGGGGTAGACTTGATCTCCTAGGACTTGAAGTCTGCGCAGAACAATTCTGGCAAATACTTTTCCAACAATACACAGAAGTGAGATACCCCTATAGTTGTTGCAGTCGCTCCGATCGCCCTTGTTCTTGTACAGTGTTATGATGCTTGAATCTTTGAAGTCCTGTGGGACTTGTCCTTCACGCCAGCATAGCTCTATTAGCTGGTGGATCTGTATAGTGAGTGTGTCTTGCCCACTCCTGATAACCTCTATTGGAATCCCATCCTTACCTGGAGCCTTGCCAGATGCAAGTTCATTTATAGCACACTTAACTTCTGTTATGGTGGGAAGTGTGTCCAGGTGGTCAAGAGTTGGTAGAGCCTCTATGGCGTTGAGGGCATCATCCGCTAGTTTGGTCTCACTTGAGTAAAGCTCCAAATAGTGCTCTACCCATCTGTCCATCTGCTGTTTCTTATCAGTGATGACTTCTCCAGTCAAGGTTTTCAATGGTGCACTTCTTTTGATCACTGGACCACAGGCTTTCTTTATTCCTTCATACATGCTTCTTATGTCTCCCTTATCACTTGCGATTTTAATGGACTCACATAACTTGATCCAATAATCATTTGCACACTGCCTGGCAGCCTTTTGCACATCCTTCCTAGCTTGCCTTAGCTCACTCAGAGTGTTACGCGTTGGTCTTTCCTTGTTTCTTAAGAGAGCTTTCTTCTTCTTATCAATCAAGGGCTGCAGAGTCTCGCTGTTGGCTGCAAACCAGTCCTGACTCTTATGATCCACAGTGCCGTAAACCCCTACGGCAGTTTTATAAAGAGTTTCCTTAATTTGACCCCACTTTTCATTTACTGTACAATTTTCTGGTGCATCAGTGAAAGCGTCTTCAAGTTGCTGTTGAAACTGAAAGCACTTTTCAGGATCATGAGTGTTAATAATATTAATCCTGGGGCTAGATTTGTGTTTAGCTGTGTAGATTCTCTTTGGTCTCAGTCTAACCCTTGCAACAACCAAAGAATGATCCGTATCACAGTCATCACTGTGGTAACTACGAGTCAATGATATATGGTTCAGATGTTGTCTCCGTGTGATGATGAAGTCCAGCTGGTGCCAATGGCCGGATCTTGGATGTTTCCATGTGACCTTATGCATCTCTTTTGTTTTAAAAAAAGAGTTTGTAATACATAGGTCATTACTGGTGCAATGCTCCAGCAGCCTTTGCCCATTTTCATTCATGCGACCGATGTTGTATTTTCCAAGGCACACTGGCCATGAACTCGAGTCCTTGCCCATACGAGCATTGAAATCACCGAGCATATAAATGTAGTCAGATCTTGGAACTGCCTTGATCACGGAGTCTAACTCCTCATAGAACAAATTCTTCACATCATCAGAGGAATCGAGTGTCGGTGCATATGCAGTAATAATGGTGGCAAACCCACAAAAGGTTGCCACGCGCAGGGATAATAGTCTTTCATTTCCTCCTGCTGGAATTTCAATCATTCCCAGTAGCGAATTCTTCACTGCAAAGCCCACACCATGTTGCCTTTTTTCTGCCTGCCCTCTACCCTTCCAGAAAAAGGTGTAGTTGTTTTCCCTGAGTGACCCTTCCTCAGCGAGGCGAGTCTCCTGCAGGCCAGCAATATCAATGTTAAGACGATTGAGTTCGGCATCAATCACAGCCGTTTTTCTCACATCGTCAATATTGGTCAAGTCAGTGGAAAATCCTTGACACATGGTTCTCACGTTCCAGGTTGCAAGCCGTAGCTTGAGGTTTCTATTTTTATTTTTGTTTGTACCTGGTGCATTGGTTTTACAGCCTGCGATTCAGATTTTGTCCTAGCCCCAAGCACCCATTGAAGCAGGCAGGCTGTGGCGGATCAGCACCCAATTGGCTGGGGGATGCCCAGCTTGAGGCGGGCGGTAGCTGATCAGTGACACCTATAGGTGTCTCCCACCGTCAGAGGCAACGCGTGGCGCCCCATGTCTACGCCAACTGACAAGGACTTATAACCCGTAACAGTTGCCTCTCGCTTTGATTCCGAGACCAGTTAAGACCAGGGATGGAGTTATTGCCTCTCCATAGCACAAAGCCTGGGCTAAAATATAGAGATCATGTGTTACCCATGCAGCATGATCCCTCTCTTGACCTGCCTAGTTCACTCCAGAGGAAAGGTAACACCCCTACATCTGGAACAAGACAAGCTGCAGAAGCTGCCGGATCAGCAAAGCAATGCTCTAACTGTCCGCCTGTCGGAGCTTCGATCCTAGACCAGTCGCCAACCAAGGCTTAGGGCCTGGTCTGCCCTGCCATGACAATTGTCTTTAGCTTGCATTTCCTCGCACCAGGGTAAGGCGTGTACCCTCCCAATTGCGCTCTTCCGCCCGAAGCCGTTGGCACAATGTGGGGTGTCGGGTTTGGTAAGCGCCGCCCAACGTTCGGCGCTAACAGAAACCAGGTAGTACCGTCTACTGTTATACGGTAGCTCAGTCATATTTGACTAAGACCTGACACCTATATCTATATATAGATAATAATAATAGTAATAATAATAATAAAAATGATAATAATAATAATAATAATAATAATAATAATAATAATAATAGTATGATAGATATGTGGTTCTATTTACTAAAGTGATAATCTTAGTAGTGGTGGTAGTCTAGCACAACAAGTGCATTTAAAGCAAATATTCCATTAATAGTAATTTGGAATGGGAGGAGGTGATTTTCTTTTTTCCTTTTTTCTTTTCCCCTTTATCTATAAGGGTTGAAACCATCATTTTGAAACAAATAATACAAGTATTTATACTTCCACTATTCTTTACATAAGGGATTTTTCATTGGTCTTTTGACCATATGGGATCTTTTTAATCATTCACTCACCATTCACTCACAGTTTCTTCTTTCTTTCTCGCACTCATGTAAACCAAATTTGTAATACAATAAGGAAGAATACATATGATTTACTCTGGAAATAGTTGTGATATTTTGTGTGTGTACATAAAGGAGATTAAGTGTGTGTTGTATGTGTGGTGTTTGTATCTGGCAAAATTTCTGCAGGTCCATATACGTTGTCTGTAGTATGAAAGTGCTACAAGTAGTTTTGTATGTATGTCCTTATCTGTCTTTGGTATAGTATTGAGAAAAATTGCTTTATATATGTCGGTTTGTTTGCCTGTGTGCGTTTGTATGAGGTGTTTGAGTGTTGCGCGTGTGACAGTAATTGTTGGACATGTATAATAAATGCGTTCCTCTGTCTCTTGTGTGTTGTTCCTACATAATTGACATTGTTTGGATATGTATGCTTCTACCTGTGTTGTGGGCGTCATACTGTATAAAAGTCTATATGTGATTTCCTTGGCTTTTGGAGCTATGTGTTTGTTGTGTAGGTTTGAAAAGGTGCATGTGAATTCAGTCATGAAGTATTTGTGTCCTCTTTTAATCCTAAGTCTTAGTGATGGTGCTTGTTCTCTAACTAAATGTTTGTATATTGTGTGTGTTGTTTGCTGTATTAACTGTTCATGTCCTTTTATTGCCTGTATGCATGTCTGATAGAAGGTTGGTAGTCTTCCCTGGTAGTGTGCAGTTGCATTGTTAAGAGGTGTGAGATGTTTGATGTTGTGGCCTATGTATTATAGTGCTAGTCTGTTCTGTTCTGGATGTCTGATGATTTTACCTATGTGACTGATTCTAAGTGACAGTATTTTTGTCTGGATGTCCTGTAGTGCAATCCCCTTGTTTCCTGTCTTGTATGAGAGTTTTGTGTTGAATGCTGTGTATTGTGTTGGTGAAGATGAAGCGTCTGATTTGTTTGTTTATGTTTGTGACGGTCTGTTTGGGAGGGTCCAGTACTGTTGCTTAATATATTATTTTGGGTAATATTTATGTGTTGACTATTGTGCTTCTACCAAATATTGTGGATGTCCTGTACCTATACCTGTGTGACATGTCTGTGATCTGTTCGGTCAGTGCGTGTCATGTCTGTCTGTGTGTATCTGTGGGATCACATGAAAATGTGATCCCATACAGCTTCATGGTGTCTATGTGTTTCAGATCTGGAGGGAAATCAGCCTTTTGTTTCCACTTTCCCAGTCCCAATATCTGTGATTTCTGTACATTAATTTTGGCTCCACTGCCTTTTCCAAAATGGGTAAAGGTGTGGAGTATATTTCTTATTGATGTGTTGCTGGTGGGAAAGAAGGCAGTGTCATCTGCATAGGCGATGAGCTTCTGCTCTCCTATCCCATGCAGGAAGGTTCCTTTAATACTAGTGTCTTGCCTTATCTTCTCTAATAAAGGTTCTAGGGTGAGCACATACAGGAGTGGTGATAAGGGACATCCCTGTCTTACAGATCTCGTGAGCCTGAAGCTAGCTGTCAGTGAATGGTTCACCAACACTCTGCTCTCAGGATATTTATACAAGATCTGTATCCACTGCCTATAGTATTCTCCTATGTTACAAAATTCTAGTGTCCTATGCAGGTATGTGTGGGAAATTCTGTCGAAGGCCTTCTCTTGATCCAAGGATAAGATGGAGGATGGACAGTCTTTCCCATGTGTGTAGTTGATTATGTCTCTAATGAGGTGTGTGTGGTTGTGTATATTTCTGTCTTTGACACTGCACTGTTGGTCGGGGTGTATGAGTGTTGGCATGAAGGGTTTAAGTTTGTTGGTGAGTGATTTGGCGAGTATCTTGTAGTCTGTGTTGAGTAAGGAAATTGGTCTGTAGTTCTTCAGTTGTGTTTTGTCAGTTTTATCTTTGCATATGAGTGTAATGTAAGACATGTTGCAGCTGTCCGGAAGATTTTTTTTTTTTGTCAAAGGCTTCCTGGTAGACTTTGAGGAGAAGATTGCCTAGAATAGGGAAGAAGTGTTGGTAGAATTCTACTGTCAAACCGTCTGGTCCTGGAGTTTGTCTTTGGTTAGTGTGCTTAGTGCCTGTGTTATGTCTGTCAGTGTCAGTTCTGTGTCCAGTGTGTTTTTGTCTGTGTCAGATAATTTCTTTGTGTACTGTAAGAAGTTGTCTTGTATCTGTGTGTCGACTGTCTCTGATGTGAATAGTTGTGTGTAGTGTTGTTGGAAAGCAGTCTCTATGTGTGGTGTTTCTGTCTGCATGTTTCCTTGCATGTCTGATATTTTGCTTATTTGTCTGTTACGTTGTACATTCTGTTCTATTGCTAAATATTGCCTCGTAGCTGACTCTTGTGTAATTGTGTTGAGTTTTGTTCTGAGAAGAGCACCCAGATATCTGTGTTGTTGGTGTTCTTCTAGTTGTGTCTAATGTGTGTAAGTGATGTGCGTCTCTGTCTCTTTTGTTAGTCGTATGGCTGTCTGTATGATGCGCTCCTGTCTTAGTCTGTCTTTGTGGATCATGGTTGCTAGATGTTGTGTTCTGCTTCGTATGGTGTTTTTCAATAAGTCCCAGTATTGTGTGATGTTCTCAGTCGGTATATTGTCTGTGTACGCGTGTATGAGCTGTGTCATATATTTTAAATATTCTGAGTGTTCCAATAGTGAATTATTGTACTTCCAGTGAGATGACCTTTTGTTTGGCTGCGTGTTTGTGCTGTTTGTGCTGATGTGTACTAGTATTGCTTTGTGGTCTGTGTAATCTAAAGTTTCCCGTAGGTGTTTTGTTTGTATGATGCGATGTGCTGCGGGCGTATAAATTCGGTCTAATCTAGATGATCTGTTGTGTGTTTTGTTTGTGTATGTCGTTTCTCTACTGTCGGGGTGTGTATGCCTGAATGCGTCTGTGAGGTTGTGTGTGTCGATGATATTTCGTAGTGTGTCAAGTTGATGTAAGCTGTCCCTGCCGGCTCTCCTCAGCTGTGTACTCACCTCCCCACCCACAACGTCTAAATCTTCAAGAACACAATTGTAATCACCGGCAAGAACAATATTTTGTCCCCTGTATGTCTGTGTTAGTAAGTCGTCTAAATGTTCATAAAATAGAGGTTGATAATTGTAGTTAGGTGGTGCGTGTATGTTGACTATGACAAATGAGTGTGTGTCGTTTTTAACTTGAACTGCGGAAATTCTACCATGTGGGTCTGTGTGTGTTCTAAAAATAGTCCACGTGTCGGAAATTTGGAGAATGGCTGTCCCTGACCCTACGTTATGTTTGGCCAAACTGAAACACGAATTTCTTAATCCTAAACGTGTTACAAGTTCTGCTGCTTGAAAGTCTGTTTTAATGATTGTTTCTTGTAGTAAATTAAAATCGGGTTTGTGTTTGTGTATGAGTGTGACTATATGTTGTAATTTCATTTTCATACCACGAATATTCAAACAAAATGAACAGGTGTTTTATAATATGTAACAGATTATCACTTTCTGAAGTGATACTTGGCAAACTTAACACTGTTTAGCTAAAACGGTGTATGTGAATGTAACAACGACTTAGTATGTATCGTACACATTAGCGGACTGGCCCGGATGTCAGCTTGTCAGATGGCAAGTGGGTAGCTAATAAAGTTTGCGGCACTGCACATTAGACAATATGTTACAATGGTAATGATCTTTTAGTTATGGCAGTCAATATGTTTTTTTTTTCGGAAGGGGGGGGGGAGGCTGAGTGCTCTCGAGGTGTGGTGTCCGCCTCGAGTGCTGGAGGTCCCGGGTTCAAGCCCCGGTGAGGGCCGGGATTTTATTTTTTTTTTAACGTGGACTTCTAGTAACAAAATTTCCCCTGGTCTCTGGGTAGTGAGATCGGACGTCCTTGTGTATTGTTGCGCACGTAAAAAAGTCCGTTGGCAGTTATAAATTAAAAAAATAGTAGCCTAATGGCGCTGCCCGGGCAAAATTTCGAGTTAAACATCTACCCAAAGTATTTCAGGAACCTCGCTGGTGCTACGGAGTTTGTGCACTGAGCTGAGATTCTCCGGACTCAGTTTTGAGTTAGGAGTGGAACGGAGCACTTATGGGTGCACCCGTGTGCCGTGATGTTGATCCGTCGACTAAACTAAACTAAACTAATCAATATTTTAGACCGAGTCTGCCACAGGTAGTCATTAGGAGAGAAGGGTGGAGATGAGCGTGCTATTTGATAAGTAACAGACTGACACTTTCTGAACTGATTCTTAGTCAACTGAAAAACACAATTTTCTGCTAAAAAGGTGTATTTAAATGCAGTAGCGGGCGGGATGTAAAAATATTGATTGTCAGGAGACAAAGGTACTGAAAGGTCATTAACATTGCTAAAGCTAGCTTAATGTGTAAGGGGTCTCACTTCATCAGGGGATCTTAGTGTTTACTTGCTATCGGGCAAGCTGATACCCCGGTCAGTCCTCCACTGTGTAAATGGGAGGACGTCTTTTAGTATATCGCATACATATATTTTCAATAAAGAAAGAAGTCTTAAAATTCGACAGGACTTATTTCATTCCACCGGGTTTTATCCCGTTTGGCTCGGTCTCTTTCCGCAGGGCGATCTGCCGAAAGGGTCGCACAAAACACAAACTCCGTAGTTCCCCAGGAGTCTCCGAGAGAAATGCACTTGTGAACCGAAAGACGTAGCCCGGAATCGAACCCACAACCTTCGGACCTCGAGGCAGATATCTTAACCACTTTGACACCGAGACGCCCGGTATATTGAAACATACATTACGCTCAGTAGTTTGAATCTTTCATGAAAATTGCAAACTGTCACACAATTCCTTCTCTATAGTCAACTGTCCTAGATCACTAAACCTTTCTTGAGGCACTGAAGTTCTTAAATATGTCTTTATACTCTTCAGTTTTGAAGGGAATAAAAAATCCTTTCATCGGATGCTACACTAATTGGTAATGTCAGAAGAATTCTCAAAACTATTAACAGATTAGTAAATGATGACATGTAGTTACTTTATTTTTATCGTTTTATATATGTTATTTTTTTTTATATAGGTCATTCCCCCCCCCTTCCCCCCCCCTCCCCCAATCTATAATTCCACTGTTCAACCAAGCGGCTCGTTGAAGACCATCAATATATTTATAACTTTTGCTCTCTATGTTAATTAGAAGGGAAATATTTAATAAAAGCTAAAATTTTGAAATTTCCTCTTCAATCATTTCTCGAAATTCAGACGGCGAACAAACACATTTAAATATATTGTGACATTCCAGTAGATTGTTAAACTGTTCCCGAATGGAATTTAAGGCTGCATCCGCAATCGTTAAATAAAATTTATATTATGAACAATTCTTTTGTCTTGTGTAATAGTTTCATCATGATTACCATAATCAGAAAGACTAACTTTAGCCCTACTTCTTACAACTGGAAACTCTGCCCCTATATTTCACTCTCAAGCTTAAGCTTGTACGTCTCTAGTATATTTACAAAATATTTTGTGTTTTGTGTATGTATTTGTTTGCTGATGAAGGCTAGACGCTGCACCATCATATTTTTTTCCCGTAATTGTGTTCTGTAAAGCTGCATTACTTTGTGTCATTTTATATAGTTTAATTGGAGGTGGCTTCAAATGAAAACCTATTTTATTTATGTATTTATTTTTGGTAATGCGTGAATATATTCTGAAAAAGTAAAGAACAAATGTATCACTTTTCCACGTAGTCACCACCGCGTTCAATGCAAGTCCTCCAGCGCTGATAAAGTGCTTGGATTCCTGTAGAAAAATTGCTTTAGGGTCACTACTCGGTGTCACGCCGTTTCGAAACGTCCTACTCATACACTTGCTGGACAGACAGGCATGCGTCATCATACTAGCCATACATTCGCCGATGAATTTCTATAGGTGTCACCTCTTCATTGAAAAAAAAACAAAAAAACAACAACAACAGATAACAGAACGCTGATCCTCTTAGGCGCATGTCAAAAAGTGGGGCAGCCATTTTTAAACTGTCTTTATGACGTCACCGTGTTCGTACTGTTCTGATTTTAGAAATGGTAGAGAGAGAAAGAGGGAGAAAATGGTCGGAAAACTAAAGGGAGAGAAAGTAATACATATAGCATTTCATTCTCTTATTTTCCCCAAGATTTCCCCCCAGACGGGGGCTGTGTGGTCTCAAGGTATGGTGTCCGTCTCAAGTACTGGAGGTCCCGGGTTCAAGCTCCGGTGATGCCGGGGATTTTTTCACGAGGACCTCTAGTAATAAATTTCCCCTGGTCTCTAGAGAGAGAGAGAGAGAGAGAGAGAGAGAGAGAGAGAGAGAGAGAGAGAGAGAGAGAGAGTCCGTAAAAGAAAAGGGACATAATATTTACTGAACTGTTAATAAGGGATATGACTCCTCAGAATTTGCCTCGGATGATTTCATTTAATATACGGTGTTGAATAACTCGTACTGAAATCTGCTACTCAAATTCTATCATGACAGTTCTAATATGGAGATTATAAGTGGGTGAAGTATTTTGTTTCTTTATTACGTATATTTTAGATTCAGTATAATGCAATGTAATAACAGTATAAAACACCTGCACGACCTTTAGGGATATTTGCCATTTGGCAGTTAAATTTGTTACTCTGGTTTCTCTTCACAACGTATAAATCTTTCGCCTTTTCAGCTTCTCGGCAGCAGGTTCTGCCCTTTCTGCAGCGAACTGAACAAATCGTTTTGAAATCTATTTAAAAATGTGGAATACTCAAGATTACAGTGAATCTGGATTTGGTGGAGGTGGAGGCTTTGGTACATAAGGAGTTGAAGACAGAAAGAAAGGTTCCAGGCGCGGCAATAATATACCTGTCACTGTTGCCCAGATTCTAACTGCCAAACATGATGGTGATGTTTTTGTGTCAGGAAGTGTTGAATTGTCCCAGGTTACCTTTGTTGGCCTCATTGTGGCTGTTAATATGACACCGACACGAATTGACTACTCGGTTGATGACATGACAGGGCCACCAATGGATGTCAGACAGTTCAATAATAATGATACTGATGAAACTGAGCCGGCACAAACTGATACTTCATCTGCACTTCCAATGAATACATATGTGAGAGTGAATGGCCAAATCAGGGCTTTTGGTGGCAAGAGATCAGTCAACGCCCACAAACTAATACAGATCACTAATATGAATGAGCTGTCATGTCATATACTGGAGGTCATATATGCAAATGCTCAGCAACAGGGTTCCGTATCGGCTTCAACAGCTGGTTTTAGTGGAGGTGACAAGAAAGGTGTTTTTTCTATGGATTCGAGAAATCAGATACCAGGGCTGACTCCCCTACAGTCTCAAATTCAGATGATAATCAGAAGCGATCGATCTGAAGGAGGTTGCAGTCTTGATGATATCTGTAGACAGTTGAAGACAGTTGCACCAAAGGCTATCAGGGATGCATTAGAATTCTTAAGTACTGAGGGCCACATTTACTCCACAATAGACGAGGAGCACTTCCAAGCAACAGATGTTTAAATGTACATTCTAGTTATGTATGCTGTGTGTGTGTGGTGTATATGTTGTTTTTAGTGCTAAATAACCATGGACTGAATGAGCCCATGTGTAATGATGATAGTCTAACGACCCAACTAGCTGATCATAAACATTTATACAGTATGTCATGCCCGCTGAATTTCTGTATATTGTGTGGATAGTTTTTAGTGTCAGCCCTGTGTACAAGTCCTGTGGTTTTGTTGAGCGTTTTAAAGATTATTCCATGATTATTGTATGGAAACTTCAAGTGTTTGATTGCTATTAAATGTTTCAACAGTTAATCTGTAAGAATTTCATGGTTAAATGTGTATGTTGAATATATATATTTATCTCAAACCAAAAAAAAAAAAAATTAAATATTAAGCTTCTTGGCCTTCTGGCTAAGGTCAAGTGCATTTGCTGCCCCCCCCCCCCCTCCAGTAGTGCGCTTGGGCTGGTCGGAGGCCGGGATGATCGTTCTCGGTCCTTTGGCTAAGATCAGACGCATTTGCTGCCCCCAGAAGTAGTGCGTCTGGTCTGGTCGGGGGCCGGGTGATCCAAACAACCTCACTTAAGCATAACTTTAAATGTGGGCCCGGTGGACCACTGTGGGCAATAGCTCACAGTGGGACTAAGGGTCCACGCCAAAAAAAAAGGGGGAGGCGGGGGAACCAGCTGGTCTGGGGTAACCGCCAAACCCAAAAAAAAAAAATTTAAATATTAAGCTTACAGAACACAGCTGAGGAGAGCCGGCAGGGACAGCTTACATCAACTCGACACACTACGAAATATCATCGATACACACAACCTCACAGACGCATTCAGGCATACACACCCCAACAGTAGAGAAACGATATACACAAACAAAACACAACAGATCATCTAGATTAGACCGGATTTACACACCCGCAACACAGCACATCATACAAACCAAACACCTACGGGAAACATTAGATTACACAGATCACAAAGCAATACTAGTACACATCAGCACAAACAGCACAAACACGCAGCCAAACAAAAGGTCACCTCACTGGAAGTTCAATAATTCACTATTGAAACACTCAGAATATGTTAAATATATGACACTGCTCATACACACGTACACAGACAATATACCGATTGAGAACATCACACAATACTGGGACTTATTGAAAAACACCATACGAAGCAGAACACAACATCTAGCAACCATGATCCACAAAGACAGACTAAGACAGGAGCGCATCATACAGACCGCCATACGATTAACAAAACAAACAGACAGAGATGCACATCACTTACACACACTAGAAGCACAACTAGAAGAACACCAACAACACAGATATCTGTGAGCTCTTCTCAGAACAAAACTCAACACAATTACACAAGAGACAGCTACGAGGCAATATTTAGCAATAGAACAGAAAGTACAACGTAGCAGACAAATAAGCAAAATATCTGACATGCAAGGAAACATGCAGACAGAAACACCACACATAGAGACTGCTTTCCAAAAACACTCCCATCCATCATGTGCCATGCCGGTAAGCGTGGGCGGTCATGTTCTGCCATCTGACTCGATCACCAGAGTCGTGGATCAGCTCCGTGTTTCTGTCTCGACCATGCCACAAGGCCAAGCCATCCAGGTACTTGCTTCTAGGTCTTCCCCTTGGTCTGTTCCCCTCGATCTTACCAGTTGTCATCAAATTCTCCAATCCATTTCTTCTCATAACATGCCCAAAAATTTTTGACTGTCTACGTCTAATTTCTCTAATCAATTTACGATCTTCATTCGTTTCTTGAAGGACTTGTTCATTGGTCTTTCTGGCTGTCCATGGTATTCTTTGCATTTTCCTCAGAAACCACATCCCCACAGCCATCAGATGTTTTTCAGCCTGACTGCTCATTGTCCACGCTTCACATCCATATAAAAGTACAGGTTCTATGTAGCATCTCAACACTCTTTTTCTCGTTTCAATTGACATCTTTTTATTGGTCAATATGTTTTTCATCTTGCTAAAGGCTACTTTTGCCATGGCGATTCTTGTTCTAATCTCTTCAAGGCATCTCCCATCAGATGTTATTACTGTTCCGAGATAATTGTACCTACTCACTTGTTGAAGAATATTCCCATTTACTTGTATATTACATTGTGGTATTTCGTCCTTCCTAGTGACAACCATAATCTGTGTCTTTTTACAATTTAATTCTATCCCTATTTGTTCACTGTGTGTAACAATCGCATCTACTAAATTTTGCAGGTCCTGTTCATTACAGATACAGATCATTCTTTGGTTGTTGCAAGGGTTAGACTGAGACCAAAGAGAATCTACACAGCTAAACACAAGTCTAGCCCCAGGATTAATATTATTAACACTCACGATCCTGGAAAGTGCTTTGAATTTCAACAGCAACTTGAAGACGCTTTCAATGATACATCAGAAAATTGTATAGTAAATAATAAATGGAGTAAACTTAAGGAAACTATTTATAAAACAGCGGTAGGGGTTTACGGCACTGTGGATCATAAGAGGCAGGACTGGTTTGCGGCAAACAGCCAGATACTGCAGCCCTTGATTGATAAAAAGAGGATAGCTCTCTTAAGAAACAAGGAAAGACCAACGCGTAACACCCTGAGTAAGCTGAAGCAAGCGAGGAAGGATGTACAAAAGGCTGCCAGGCAGTGTGCGAATAACTATTGGATCAAGTTATGTGAGTCCATTCAAATCGCAAGTGATAAGGGAAACATCAGAAGCATGTATGAAGGGATAAAGAAAGCCTGTGGTCCAATGATCAAAAGAAGTGCACCGCTGAAAACCTTGACTGGAGAAACCATCACTGATAAGAAACAGCAGATGGATAGATGGGTCGAGCACTACCTAGAGCTTTACTCAAGTGAGACCAAGCTAGCGGATGATGCCCTCAACGCCATAGAGGCCCTGCCAACTCTTGACCACCTGGACACACTTCCCACTATAACAGAAGTTAAGTGTGCTATAAATGAGCTTGCATCTGGCAAGACTCCAGGTAAGGATGGGATTCCAATAGAGGTGATCAGGAGTGGGCAAGACACCCTCGCTCTACAGATCCACCAGCTAATAGAGCTATGCTGGCGAGAAGGACAAGTCCCACAGGATTTCAAAGACTCAAATATCATAACGCTGTACAAGAACAAGGGAGATCGGAGCGACTGCAACAACTATAGGGGTATCTCACTTCTGTGTATTGTTGGGAAAGTATTTGCCAGAATTGTCCTGCGCAGACTTCAAGTCCTGGGAGATCAAGTCTACCCCGAATCGCAGTGCGGCTTCCGTCAGAATCGGTCTACCATTGATATGATATTCTCATTGCGACAGATGCAAGAAAAATGCCGGGAACAAAATCAGCCACTGTTTATTGCCTTCATCGACCTCACAAAAGCATTCGATTTGGTCAGTCGTGAGGGTCTGTTCAAAGCACTAAAGAAGATTGGCTGCCCACCAACTCTTCTGTCCATTGTGGAATCGTTCCACACAGGCATGAAGGGTATAATCAGGTTTGATGGCTCAACTTCAGAAGAGTTTGAAATCAAGAGTGGAGTTAAGCAAGGTTGTGTACTAGCCCCCACCCTCTTTGGGATATACTTTTCACTTCTACTGAAATATGCCTTTCGTGATCAAGTTGACGGTATATACATTCACTCACGCTCAGATAGTGGCCTCTATAATGCTCAGAGATTGAAGGCCAAGACCAAAATTAGCAGGGTACTAATCAGAGAGTTGCTTTTTTGCGGATGATGCTGCGATTACGACCCACTCTGAGGAAGAATTACAACATCTACTATCTGCATTCTCCAATGCTTGTTCTGAATTTGGTTTAACAATTAACAAAAAGAAGACACAGATTATGTCACAAGGTGCACATGGTGTACCATCAATCTTTATTGACGACGCCGAACTGGAGATAGTAGACCATTTTACATATCTAGGATCAGAGGTAAATAGCAAATTATCCCTCAATCAGGAAATCAACATCAGGATTGGCAAGGCAGCGACAACAATGAACATGTTAGCAAAAAGAGTCTGGGAGAACAGGAAGCTTACTGCCAAAACAAAAGTTCTCGTCTACCAAGCCTGTGTCCTTAGTACTCTTCTTTATGGCAGTGAAACCTGGACAACTTACTCACGCCAAGAGAAAAATTTAAACAGCTTTCATATGCGGTGTCTGCGAAGAATACTTGGTATTAAGTGGCAAGACAAATTCACAAATACTGAAGTATTGGAAAGATCAGGTTGTGTGACGGTGTATTCCATGATCAGTCTTCGTAGACTTAGATGGATAGGACACGTTAGGAGGATGGATGATGGTAGAATACCGAAGGACATCTTTTTTGGTGAATTACAGACGGGTAGGAGATCTCAGGGTCGGCCTCTACTACGATACAAAGATGTGTGTAAGCGGGGCATGATTGATACAGGCATTGATAAAGCACAATGGGAGCACGTCGCCGCTGAACGTGTTGCATGGAGGGCAACTATCAGAAATGGAGTAAAGACAAAGGAGAAAATGATTGCAGATAAAGCACACACAGAGCGTGAGAGACGTAAGATGGTGCAAAATGGTGGAAATGACCATGTTTTCACATGCACCTACTGTGGGCAAACATTTGCAGCAAGAATTGGCCTTACCAGCCACACTCGCCATCGCCATGGATCGCAGTTATTGCCATATGACAGTTATTAAGCCTTTTTGAAGCACAATGTACCAAACTATCGTCTGTCAAGACGGAAAGGTGCCAATGATTGGCTTACTTCATTATCAACTCTTATGGCAGCTTGTTGTTTCCAATATACGTTTTTTACAAGTCTAAGATCTTTTCCATCAATTTGTAGATCTTCAAGCATCCTTATCATGTTGACATGTCTCACTTTATCAAAAGCCTTTGTGTAGTCAATAAAGCAAAGGTGTAGATCTTTGTTTACTTCTATAGAACATTCGATTATGTTTCTCAGTATATACACAGCATTTACTGTACCCTTGCCTTCCACAAACCCACATTGTTCTTCTCCTATTTCAGGTTGTATTTTCCTCCTAACTCTCTGCATGATAATTCTTAGCAAAATCTTCGTGATGTGACTCATTATACTAATTGTTCGATGTTGATCACATTCCAAGGCTCCTGATTTCTTTGGGATTGCAATAAATACAGAATTACATAACTCCTGAGGTATATTTCCAGTATCATATATTGTATTAAGTAGACTGGTAACTTTATCTATTCCATATTCTTCTAAAGCATTAATCATTTCTGTTGTGACGCTGTCTGAACCGGGGGTCTTGCCAGATTTCATATGGTTAAGCGCATTCTGAACCTCCACCTTCAAAATTGCTGGTCCTTCATTATTATACTGTTCGTCTCTGTTATCGTCATAAAGGTTTTTCACGCAATCTGACCATTCATGTAAGATCTGATCTTTTTCTATTATGACTCTTCCATCTTTTGTCTTTAGGCAGCCTGCTGATGTACGTGTTCTTTGATTAGTAAGCTCCTGAATTCTTTTATGCATTAGTTTCGCATTGTTACTGTTGTGTTGTTTTTCAATTTCTCTGCAATTTTTCTCAAGCCATGTTTCTTTTGCCTCCTTACATAAGGTTCTCACTTTTCTGTGAATTTCTTCATATTTGGCAGGATTATTTTTGTTCTGTCTTCTTGTTTCCATTAGTTGTAAAATTTCTTCAGTCATCCATGTCTTACGGCCCACTTTCTTTACTTTTGGAATAGTTTTTTCTGTTGCACAACTGATTGAATTCTTCATCGTTTCCCATTGATCATCTACATCTTGAAACAGGATCTCTAGATCAGACAATATATCAAATTTGTTCTTTCCTATGTTAAAATTATCTTGTATTTCTTTGTCAGTTTTCAATTTGCACAAGTCATATTTAGGGTTTCCTGCTGTATACTTGACTTTCTTTAACTTTACCCTCAATGTGCCTGTAATTAATCTGTGATCACTGTAACAGTCTGCATTTTGAACTGTTTTTACGACTGTTAACGCATTTCGAAACCTTTTGCTGATAGGATGTAATCTATCTGGTTTTTAGTCCTGCTGTCTGGACTCCTCCATGTCCATAATCTTCTAGGATGCTGTTTAGACCAGGTGTTTCCTACAACCATTTCTTGTTCTTTTGCCCATTCTACAAGTCTGTACCCTCTTTCATTTCTCTCTCCCAAACCATGGTTGCCTACACTGCATCCATCGCCTTGCTGTCCTATTTTTGCGTTGAAATCACCCATTATGATATTTATTTCTGATTTTTTGCAGTTCTTCAAAGCAGTCTCCACGTCATTATAAAATTCCTCTATACTTTCTTCACTGCATTCACTTGTTGGGGTATATACCTGAATGACATTTATTTTAAAAGGTTTCCGTTTAATTTTACTAATAGGACTCTGTCTGACACAGCATGATATCCTTTGACAGAATTTGATGTTTGCTTATCTAATATAATGGCTACACCTCTTTGCTGTTCCTCTCCCCCAGAGTAAACAATCTTACAATCCTCTCCTGTCCTTATCCCTGCTCCTTTCCATCTCGTTTCCGATATTCCTAACATGTTAATCTTCTATCTCTTCATTTCTTTTTTGATGTTTTCTAATTTTCCATCTGCATTCATTGTTCTAACGTTCCAAGTTCCTACTTTCAATGATATTAATCTGTTGCACCTAGTAGCCTGTTGACGGTCTGGAGTCACCTGGTGCGCATGACTATCCCTACCGGGCGAGGCTGCTCCTATGGAGCACCCATTTACGCCGTTTCTCTGAATATCGATGATTTCACACATGATTTTCTTGGCATCTGTAAAGAAGGTAGTTTGCCATTGCTTTCCTTCCCAGCAGTGACCATACTGGTCAGTGACCGTAGCCATTGTCTCCTCAAAAAAGAGATCCTCTGCCTACCGTCGAGAAGGTGGAGACCATAACCTACAAATATATGTTGGCTGCTCTTCATCTTCATCCACCACCTGCACCCATGGCTTCACGTAACCCTGATCGGGGGGCTAAATGGGTACTCCACCTTGCCCAAGGGTGTCCAACAACATTACACACAACTATTCACAGCAGAGACAGTCGACACACAGATACAAGACAACTTCCTACAGTACACAAAGAAATTACCTAACACAGACAGAGACACACTGGACACAGAACTGACACTGACAGACATAACACAGGCACTAAGCACACTAAACAAAGACAAAACTCCGGGACCAGACGGTCTGACAGTAGAATTCTACCAACACTTCTTCCCTAGTCTAGGCAATCTTCTCCTAAAAGTCTATCAGGAAGCCTTTGACAAAAAAAATCTCCCGGACAGCTGCAACATGTCTTACATTACACTCATATGCAAGGATAAAACTGACAAAACACAACTGAAGAACTACAGACCAATTTCCTTACTCAACACAGACTACAAGATACTCGCCAAATCACTCACCAACAAACTTAAACCTTTCATGCCAACACTAATACACCCAGAGACACACTGGACACAGAACTGACACTGACAAACATAACACAGGCACTAAGCACACTAAACAAAGACAAAACTCCGGGACCAGACGGTTTGACAGTAGAATTCTACCAACACTTCTTCCCTATTCTAGGCAATCTTATCCTCAAAGTCTATCAGGAAGCCTTTGACAAAAACAATCTCCCGGACAGCTGCAACATGTCTTACATTACACTCATATGCAAGGATAAAAGTGACAAAACACAACTGAAGAACTACAGACCAATTTCCTTACTCAACACAGACTACAAGATACTCGCAAAATCACTCACCAACAAACTTACACCTTTCATGCCAACACTAATACACCCAGACCAACAGTGCAGTGTCAAAGACAGAAATATACACAACCACACACACCTTTTTAGAGACATTATCAACTACACACATGGGAAAGACTGTCCATCCTCCATCTTATCCTTGGATCAAGAGAAGGCCTTCGACAGAATTTCCCACACATACCTGCATAGGACACTAGAATTTTGTAACATAGGAGAATACTATAGGCAGTGGATACAGATCTTGTATAAAAATCCTGAGAGCAGAGTGTTGGTGAACCATTCACTGACAGCTAGCTTCAGGCTCACGAGATCTTCAAGACAGGGATGTCCCTTATCACCACTCCTGTATGTGCTCACCTTAGAACCTTTATTAGAGAAGATAAGGCAAGACACTAGTATTAAAGGAACCTTCCTGCATGGGATAGGAGAGCAGAAGCTCATCGCCTATGCAGATGACACTGCCTTCTTTCCCACCAGCAACACATCAATAAGGAATATACTCCACACTTTTACCCATTTTGGAAAAGTCAGTGGAGCCAAAATTAATGTACAGAAATCACAGATAATGGGTCTGGGAAAGTGGAAACAAAAGGCTGATTTTCCTCCAGATCTGAAACAGATAGACACCATGAAGCTGTATGGGATCACATGTCCATGTCATCCCACAGAAACACACAGACAGACATGGCACGCACTGACCGAACAGATAAGAGACATGTTACACAGGTGTAGGCACAAGACATCCACAATATTTGGTAGAAGCACAATAGTCAACACATACATATTACCCAAAATAATATATTTAGCGACAGTACTGGACCCTCCCAAACAGACCGTCACACACATAAACATACAAATCAGACGCTTCATCTTCTCCAACACAATACACAGCATTCAGCACAAAACTCTCATACAAGACAAGGGACAAGGGGGGATTGCACTACAGGACATCCAGACAAAAATACTGACACTTAGAATCAGTCACATAGATAAAATCACCAGACACCCAGAACAGAACTGACTAGCACTATACTACATAGGCCACAACATCAAACATCTCACACCTCTTAACAATGCAACTGCACACTACCAGGAAAAACTGCCAACTTTCTATCAGACATGCATACAGGCAATAAAAGGACATGAACAGTTAATACAGCAAACAACACACACAATATACAAACATCTAGTTAGAGAACAAGCACCATCACTAAGACTTAGGATTAAAAGAGGACACAAATACTTCATGACTGACTTCACATGCACCTTTTCAAATCTACACAACAAACACATAACTCCAAAAGCTAGAGAAATCACATATAGACTGCTATACAACATGACCCCCACAATACAGGTAGAAGCATACATATCCAAACAATGTCAATTATGTAGAAACAACACACAAGAGACAGAGGAACACATTTATTATACATGTCCAACAATTACTTCCACACGCGCAACACTCAAACACCTCATACAAACGCACACAGGCAAACAAACCGACATATATAAAGCAATTTTTCTCAACACTATACCAAAGACAGCTAAGGACATACATACAAAACTACTAGTAGCACTTTCTTACTACAGACAACTTATATGGACCTGCAGAAACTTTGCCAGATACAAACACCACACATATAACACACATTTAATTTCCTTTATGTACACACACAAAATATCACAACTTTTTCCAGAGTAAATTATATGTATTCTTCTTTATGGTATTACAAATTTGGTATACATGAGTGCGAGAAAGAAAGAGGAAACTGTGAGTGAATGATTAAAAAAGATCACATATGGTCAAAAGACCAATGAAAAATTCCTTATGTATAGAATAGTGGAAGTATAAATGCTTGTTTCATTTGCTTCAAAATGATGATTTGAACCCTTATAGATAAGGGGGAAAGAAAAAAGGAGAAAAGAAAATCAACTCCTTCCATTCCAAATTACTATTTATGGAATGTTTTGCTTTAAATGCACTGGTTGTGCTATACTACCACCACTACTAAGATTACCACTTTAGTAAATAGAATCACATATCTATTATACTATTATTATTATTATTATTATTATTATTATTATTATTATTATTATTATTTATTATTATTATTTATTATTATCATCATATTATTATGACTATCCTTATTCTACCTTTACTATCCTTAGTATCATTAATGTTATAATTATTATTGATATCATCATTATTATTTTACAATTTCTTCTCCCCCGTGCCCCCCCCCCTTTTGCTTACAATTTGTTTCCCTTTGCTACTAACCCCACTGATTGGTTCAAACATTTGTCCTGCCTGTGCCATCATTACAGGGTGGTCAGGAGAGCATTGATGTAATGGAACAATTGGTGGGAGGGTAGCGCGGGAAACAAAAATGTAAAGATTTCCCTTTCTCTTAGTCATCCCCTTTGAATCATGTGAGTGAGTGTTGAATGAATGAATGAATACAAAAACACATATGGTTATCAAACCAATGATACTGTAAAAACTTATGCTAACACAAATGTTTGTTTAGTTTTTATTTAAAAAAAAAAGAAAGAGAGAGCCAAGAGGAAAATATGAATGAACCCCTACATTTAGGGGGGGGGGGAACAAGGAGGAAAACATAACCCACTCCTTTACTCCAAGTATTACTAAAAACTGTAGTTTGCATGTGTATGTACCTGCTAGGCTATGTTAACACCATTACAAAGAAAATCATCCTAGCAAATGGAATCACATATTGTAAAAATGTTTATCATTTTCATAACTATTATTACCATTGCTGTTTTTTATAATTGAGGTTATTACCCTCAGTATGTCTCCTCTTGTCATTATTATTATTGTCATCATTAGTAATAAACAAAAAACCCTTTCCCATGTGCCCCCCTCCCTTTGCTCATGGTTTGTTGCTGCCTTTGCTGATACCCACACTGGTTTGGTTCAAATATTTATCCTGCCTTTACCATCATTGCCCGGAGAGGGGTGGTAGGGGCATTGGTGGAGTGGAACCAAATTGGTGAGAGGGTGGCAAGGGAAACAAAAATGTAAAGATTGTGAAATGTTGTGCTAATACTGATGCTTGTTTACTTTTTACAATTTAAAAAAAAAAGGAAGGGAAAAAATGAATGAGCCCTTACAAATAAGACCCAAAGAAAAAAAAATAAGTAAGGAGAAAAAGATAACCAACTCCCTTTACTTCTACTATTATTGAACATTGCATGTTGCAAGTACAGGTATAATAAAAAAAAAAAAAATAAGCAAGGAGAAAAAAAGATAACCAACTCCTTTTTACACCTACTATATTATTAAACAGTGCATGATGCATTTGTTATTGTATGTACCTGCCATATTTTAACACCATTTCTAAGAAAATCATTTTAGCAAATGGAATCACATGTTTGGAAAATGTGATCATTATCAAAACAAATTTTATCATTGTGTTTATTAGCATTGCTGTTTATCACCCTTAGTAGTTTTTATTCTTTGTCCTTATTATTATAAGATGTATTTCATGTAAACACCATTCCTAAGATAATCAATTTAGCACATAGAATCACATGTTAAAATCGTTTTAAATGGTTTTAACATGTGATTCTATGTGCTAAATTAGATATGATTGGATTAGATATGACATTTATAATTATTGAGTCTATCACCCTTAGCAGTGTTATTCCTTGTCATTATTATATTATTTATGTATTTGGTTGTTATTTGCATTATTATCATTGTAATCACTATTAATAAATATGGCTTTGTAAACGCGTATACTGTCACCCCTTTCCCACCCTTTTGATACTGTGATTGTTGTCTCTGCTGCCACCCTCACCGGTTGGTTCTAAACAGTTTTTGCACCGCCATGTTTATCATCACCGAAGGGTGGTGATGGTACTTGATAGGAGTTTTGGAGCTGACAGGAGAGCGGGGCGGCAAGGGAAATAATAACAGCCCGCTACCATCACGCTTTTGATTTAAAATATTTCCTTACAACTATGTTAATGGAGGAATTTGTAAATGTATAAAATATTTGAAATTTTTGCGCATATGTCACCTACACGCCCACATGCAACGCTCTGTAAAAACACAAACAATACACTTTGCAACGATTTTAACACTCAATAAAAGTTTAACAACAAAAAAAATTTAAATATTAAGCCGACATATATAAAGCAATTTTTCTCATCACTATACCAAAGACAGCTAAGGACATACATACAAAACTACTGGTAGCACTTTCTTACTGCAGACAACTTATATGGACCTGCAGAAACTTTGCCAGATACAAACACCACACATATAACACACACTTAATGTCCTTTATGTACACACACAAAATATCACAACTATTTCCAGAGTAAATCATATGTATTCTTCTTTATTGTATTACAAATTTGGTATACATGAGTGCGAGAAAGAAAGAAGAAACTGTGAGTGAATGGAGAGTGAATGACTAAAAAGATCACATATGGTCAAAAGACCAATGAAAAATCCCTTATGTAAAGAATAGTGGAAATATAAATGCTTGTTTTATTTGTTTCAAAATGATGGTTTCAACCCTTATAGATAAGGGGAAAAGAAAAAAGGAGAAAAGAAAATCAACTCCTCCCATTCCAAATTACTATTTATGGAATGTTTGCTTTAAATGCACTTGTTGTGCTATACTACCACTACTACTAAGATTATCACTATTCAGAATCACAAATCTATCTATTTATTATTATTATTATTATTATTATTATTATTATTATTATTATTATTATTATTATTACTATTATGTCTACTATTATTATGATCATTATTATTATTACTATCATTACCTTACCCTTATTAACTTTAGTATCATTAATTTGAAAAGTATTAAGGATATCATCATTATTAATTTACAACTTCATCTCCCATGTTCCCCCCTTTGCTTAAGGTTTGTTGCTTTTGCTACAACCCCCACTGGTTTGTTTCAAAAATTTGTCCTGCCTGTACCATCATTAGGGTGGTCATGGGGACATTGGTGGAGTGAAACCAATGGGTGGGAAGGTAGCGATGGAAACAAAATGTAAAGACTTCCCCCTTTTCCTTGTAATCAGTACTTACCGTATTATCCTTAGTATCATTAATGTTACAAGTATTACTGATATCATCATTAGTAATTTACAATGTCATCTCCCCTTTGCCCCCCTTGCTTATGGTTTGTTACTTTTGCTACTACCCCTACTGGTTTTTTTCAAACATTCGTCCTGTCTGTACCATCATTAGTGGTCAGGAAAGATATCGGTGGAGTGGAACCAATTGGTGAGAGTGTAGCGAGGGAAACAAAAATGTAAAGATTTCCCTTTCTATTTGTCACCCCCTCTGAATCATGTGAGTGAGTGTTGAATGAATGAATACAAAATCACAAATGGTTACCAAACCAATGATACTGTAAACACTTGTGTTAATACAAATGCTTGGTTAATTTTTATTAAAAAACAAAAGAAAGAGAGAGCAAAGAGGAAAATATGAATGAACCCCTACATTTAGCAAGAAAAAAAAATATAGAGGAAAATATAACCCACTCCTTTACTCCAAGTATTACTAAAAACTGCAGTTTGCATTTGTAGGTACCTGCTATGCTATGTTAACACCATTCCAAAGAAAATCATCCTAGCAAAAGGAATCACAATTTGTAAAAAGGTTATCATTTTCATAACTATTATTACCATTGCTGGTTTTTATATTGGCTGTTATTACCCTCAGTATGTCTCTACATGTCATTATTATTATTGTCATCATTAGTTTAAAAAAAAAAAAAAACCTTTTCCCATGTGCCCCTCTTCCCTCGCTCATGTTTGTTGTTGCCTTTGCTGATATCCACACCGGTTTGGTTCAAATAATTATCCTGCCTTTACCATCATTGCCCAGATAGTGGTCATGAAGGCATTGGTGGAATGGAACAAATTGGTGAGAGGATGGCAAGGGAAACAAAAATGTAAAGATTTTCCCCTTTCCTTGTTTAACCCCCATTCATATGTAAATGTGTTCAAGGAATGGAATATGCTAATGGGTAAATTTCCTATGTTGTAAACACAAAATATCACTGATATCTCCAGAGTAAACACAAGTACTCTTCTTTCTGATTTTAAAATTTAGTACACATGAGTGCGAAGAAGAAACAAGAATATGTGAGTGAATAATGAATGAATGAATACAAAACCACATATGTTTACCAAACCAATGAGATTGAAAAATTTGTGCAAATACAGATACTTGTTTACTTTTTACCAAAAAAAAAAAAAAAAAAAAGGAAGTGAAAAAAATGAATGAACCCTTACAAATAAGACTACAAAAATAAGCAAGGAGAAAAAAGATAACCAACTCCTTTTACTTCTACTATTATTGAACGTTGCTTGTTGCAATTTACATGTACCTGCTATGCTATGCTAACACCATTCCTAGGAAAATCATTCTAGCAAATGGAATCGCAGTTTTGGAAAGTGGGATCATTATCATAACTATTATTATCATTGCTGTTACTATCAGTACTGTTATCACCCTTAGTAGGTAAATGTTGGTCATCATTATTATTAATGTATTTAGTTTTAATTGCATTATTATATGTTTACATTTATTAATATATAGCTTCATCTACCATGTGACCCCCCTCTCCTTTTCCTTGCTCATGGTTTGTTTGTTGCCTTTGCTGACGCCCTCACCTTTTGGTTCCAAGAATTGTCCTACCTTTACCATCATTACCCCTTAGTGTGGTGGGTCACATGGGTGAGAGTGGGACAATACAATAGAAACAAAAATGGAAAACTTTTATCCCTCTCCCTATCTACTCCCCTTCACATGTAAATATGCCCAATGAATAAAATATGCACACGTCACATACACGCCCACATGCAACGCTCTGTAAACACACCTAAACAAATACTAAATACACAGACCGCATGTAACAATACAAACATTATAAATGCAACCACTAACCTTTCTGCCTTGTAAATCCCGATACTGTTTACACCTACCAATCCCACCATCTTGATACTGTTTGTTTGTTGATGCTGCTGCCGCCATCTCCGATCGGTTCAGACTTTTTATACTGCCAGTTTCATCATTACCCAGTAGTGGTGATGGAATTGGAGGTTTTAGAGCCGACAGGAGAGGAAGGCTGCAGGGGAAATAATATCGGTGCACTATAATCATGTTGTTGTTTTTGTAAGGTTTTACGCTACAACAAATTCAATGTAGAAATGTTAAAATGTATAACATATTTGTATTTTTTGCGCATATGTCACCTACACGCCCACACGTAACGCTCTGTAAAAACACAAACAATACACTTTGCAACGATTTTAACACTTGTAGCATGGCAGACATTCTCGAACAGTTTGCAGACAGTGCATACATGGTTGCAGGAAAACGTTTCTCAGAAATGACGTTTCACTCGGTTGTTTAGCATCTCCTTAAAAGGCGACGCATAATGTCTTACTGCCGCGAACAAAGGGAAATGTACCTCCGTTAGCTAAAAATAGATAAATTAGCGGGGCTATTTAACCAAGGACTAAGCCAGATAACGGCACTTGAATTTTGAATATCAATCAAGTCAAAATTTAGTCGATAAGGGAGTGCAATTTTACTTAACTGTGCCTTCTTTGGGTGCTATGGTAAGCTAATAAGTCTTTTTTAATGTAATACCTGTATTTTATGATAAATAGAATATATGTATTTGATGTACATTTTGTTGAAGATGATAACGACAAAATTACTTCTTGAAAAGATAGCCTGACTTTTGTTTCTGCAGAAATAATGTCTATGCCACTCCTGCGAAGTTTCTATGCTTACAGTGTTATCCTGCTAAGATGCTAATATCTATGGGGAAAACCTACCCCACTGTCATCTGCGCTTTGAATGCAGAAAGAATATCTGTTCACTCTAATTTTATATCTGTACCAGGATTTTCGAGAATTAGGGAACTGTCTTTGCTAAGACCTCCAGTTAACACTTGTGTACTCAAGGGTGCATTCTTATAATTCATACAGGTAAACCTATATATAGTGTGTGAATCATGTTGTAACCTGTTTAAAGAATAGAAAGGGAAATTGGTGTGCTGTTTTTGTCTATGAGTATTATCTCATAAGGAACGAGAAGTGGACCCTCTGTGTCTCCAGGATATGTGCCGCATCTGCATAGCAGTGTCAGCAAGGCTAATTCGTGTGACTGCCTAAGTGACCATGATTTATGTTCAATTAAATCGGGCAGGGTTTGATGCCAATAGAAGAAGATAATTGACCCACCATGTTACCAGAGGGAAATGGGTAGAGGGTGGATACATAATCCGTGGGTGATTACTTCATTATTCTAGAGCAAGATTATGTGTGTTCTCTCATATGTTTTGGTGTTTCCCATGTGCCGTGAGAGTCGTGGTTTTTTGTCTTGTAAGTGGTCGAAGTGTCTGATCGTGTTGTAACGTCAGTTAGATTTATAGTCACGAGACCCCAGATCAAAATACGGCTAGGTTACAGGCAAGCACTCGATACAAACCCCCCTCCCCCTCGAAATTTGTGGTTAGGGACAGATTAATTCACAGAGAGATAAAAGAGGTGGGAAGGCCACCCCTTCCCTATTCCTGTATTGTTTATGTTCTCTGTGTGTGTTTGTTCCAATGACAATTGATACGATGTCAAATATACATACATTTGTTTTGTTTTTTTTTATCTTAAAGGCACTGTAGAAAAGCACAGTTTTGCGATGGGAAAACCTTGGCCTAGAAAATAGAGAAAAACAGTGGCCTAGAAAATAGAGAAAAACAGTGGCCGAGAAAACAGAGTACAACAACAGTGGCTCTATATAGTATGGGAAACAGAGGGAATCAAACCCATGCTATAATTTGGACAATCCAGAGAAGAAAAACCTACATACTAGGGTGTGCTGAAAGAAACCAGACAAATTATGAAAAATAAATGCTGGGGACGTCATCACAGATAGCCCTAGACAAGGGAACCAACTCATCTTAGAATTGCCAACGAGAACTTGAAGTCAAATATAAGTTATTCCCCTGAAACTTTCCGATCTCAAGGATATTACACAATTGAAGAGTAAACGGCAGTAGTTGTCCTATGTGCAACTAATTACCTAGGGAATTACCTAAGGGGTTACGTGTGCTGTGCAGCTTAAAACAAAGCTAGTACAGAAAAGTGGATATCCTTAAACCACTCATTTCGTCTGCAAAGCCCCGGACGGGTAATACTCAAAAATATATGTAAGTGGTTGCAAGATCAGCTTCTATATGTGGCTGGAACCGAGTCGGCACTCCGAGATTGTATCCACGTCATACAAAACATGTTTCGGATCCGACCTTTGCCGGAAAAATGAAGAGTAAGACCGCACATGTAATTTGATGTGCCGCTCGACTAACTACAACCCGCATTACAGACCGACCTTTACCTAGTCCTGGCTCCATGAGCTCAAATCATGGGAGCTAAACAGCCATTGGTAGAATTACCATTTCAAATGCAGAATCACGTTAATCGCAAGACCTCTACAAGAGAAGAGGGCCCAAAGGAAGATGCCGACATCATTCATCATTATCGTGTATCTACATCATCGGATAGCGGGAAAAAAATCTTAGACAGTGCATACGTCTACCTGTTATGTTCCAGAGCAATGGGATTACACACGCAATATTCCAGCATCTTCATTTCAGATATATACTCAGTCAGAGGAACTATTAGACAGTGATAGATTTATGAGTAAGATGCGTCAATAATGGAATGAACCCATCGCTTCATAGGTGGAAGGCTTTATAGCAGAGACATTGCAGTAAAGATATCTCATGTTCGTATAGTGGAGCTTAGGTTCATTGGATTATCAAGCTCTGTGTTGCGTGACAGTACCTCATGGTTGAGTTGCAGAATTTTTCCGATCAAGGGGATTTAGTTAAGAGAATGATCAAAGCAACAATCTATACCAGTTTAATGGACTACATATGTGGTTAATGAAGTTTAGTTGCTTACATGTATTATGTGAGGAAATGATGTAAAACCATTCCAGATATTGGTATTGGATTGCTGGGTGGGAAATAGTTTGTTGAATCTGATTATGCACAGTGTACTGTTAAATGATGGTTTATTTTGTTATTGTGTTGTGTTGATTTAGGAACGCTGAGATTTTAGAGTTCAACATAACTCACCCTGAAATCTATATTAAAAAGATAGCGTTAGAACTAAGAGTTGTTCGTACTGTCTTGTGACGGTTGTTACAACGTAACGTTATTGTGGTGCTATAAGACACTGTTAATGTAGGGAGGTCGAACGCACTTGGCCTATTATTTCAGATAGAGGATCTTATCTCCTTGAAGGCTATGGCAACTGACCTGACTCTCAATATCTTCTCCAGGTGATTAGTCTTATTAGGGTGAATTAGACTCTGATCTACTTCTACCTAGTCTTATCCTTATGAGAAATAGAGCCGTAAGTCTAGTTGTCTGGAGAATTCACAAGGAAGAGAACCATGTATCATTTCATCATATCTTAAATCTTGGATCCAGGCACTCTATATACCCCTAGACACCAAAGTCTTATATTCTTTACAAATAACCTCACAGATTGTGGGCTTGTCACGGGATATTTTGATATGTTTGAGTTCATAACTTCCTTTACACTTTTAAGTTACTCGACTATATTGATTGATTGATTGATTTAGGAACCGACATCACAGCATTCGGGACATTCCCATAAGCGCTCCGTCCCCATCCTCAGCTCGACTATATAAGAAATAGGAAGATGTCTGGAAATAATTTGTATTTTCATCACGGTGTGCACACAGTATAGGCTAATCAGAGGGGTGGTATGTAATTGCCAACTGCCATGTAATTAGCAACTGATGTTCATCAGTGATGTTTGGTGATGATGTTTGAAACCTGGACAGCAGTGTTAAGTTTATCCTCAAAACATCTTGTGTCCAAATATATGAACATTTGGGTTTATTAATTAGCTAGTCATTATTACTATGTGTTATGGTGCATGATATGTTGACTTGTATTTTGTGTTATCAAGAATACTAATAGCAACAGGAAGGCACAGAACATTTTTAATATAGGAATGAGACTCCTAAAATTATAGCCCATAATATAAATGTTTTTTTTTTTTTAAATAAATAAACATAGATTTATTTACTAGGACACTTTATAAAGATTGGGGAGTGTGGGAGCTAAGAAAATAAAAAAGTAATAATCACTTCCCTTAACTAGAGCAAGGCCAATTGTTTTCCCTCGCAAGTCGTCCACATGTATTAAAGGAGAGAAGGCATCATGTTTATAAAACAGAGCTTACGCACAGGCGGGCAACCGTTAAGTTACACTCTTCACCAAAGACTACATGTGGAAAAATACCGGAAGCTAGAAAAGTGCATACATATGGATATTCCTGGAGGAAAAACCATGGGGCACTTATTCGACACTCCCGGGGTAATTATAAGTTCAGTCATTCGTGACCGAACGGCACTCTGTGTCGTGGAGAGACATAAGTGTATGTTATTCAACTGTGTTACCTCAGATGGGCAGTTCAGACACCATCGTAGGGGGGGGGGGGCAATTGAAACTACAGGGGCCTTTAAAGGACAGTCTCAATGCTATAAGCAGAATAGGTAGAATAATCCTTCACATAAAGAGACTGACGACTGAAGAGCTGAGGTTCATAGTACTTTTTCCCTGGAAAATGGGAAAGTGGACATGATTAGGAAAGTGTATAGAGCTTACAGCACTCAAGTATGAGAAGTAAGTAGAACATAAACACGCCGACGTCTGACTCCTATCTTATCCTCACTTCAGAGGAAAATGTGAAACAGATGGAGGTGGCTGAAAGCTCCCAAATACTGTTTCAATACTGTCGGGATTCACTTCATCTATTTGTCTAGACGAAATGATGGGGAAGAAACATAGACAGTAATAAGGATCAGAGCGCGTATCTCGAAATTCATTCTATTATAATAAGGGTACTGCCGGAATATAGTTACACCTACCCATCGCGAAGTGGTTTGTGTGATAAATTAATTTTCCAAACATGGCAGAAAACTGGAGAAGCGAGGAAAGTGCACATTCCCGTCTCTTCTTGTCTATTCTGGCATCTAAATTAAGATTTCTAGATAGACCATTTTGTCTACAATAGAGTGGACTAAGAAATCACTATCACTACCAGTAGATTTCTATAACCCTTCTGTCTACAATAAAGTGGACTAAAGAAATCAATGTAACTACGCAGCATGATTTCTATAACAATTATTTCTGACGTGGGACGAAACCAGACAGTCTAAATATTTCGCACCATGTACCCATTGCTTGGAAATATTATAGTTGGAACCAATATTGGGAAAATACTATTAATGAATCTCGGTCGAAAGGAAAGCTGAGAACAAAGTGGGCTATTTTCGTTTCAAACGATTCATACGTTCCCTGTATTATTGGGCTGAGGACAGATTTATAACGAGTCTGCAACGTTTCCGGTAAACTTAAATAGAATGCAAATCGGGACAAACTAGCAGGAGGATCAAGCAAAGCCGGCGTGCGTGTGAGTTCCGTGTGGGAAAACCCGAAAAACTTACCGAGAAATCCCAGCAACTGTTGATAACAACGGGAAGAGCGGTATATCAAAGTACCTCTGTTCAAAGGGTTGAGTTGCTTGGCATCGCGTGCAAAGGGAAAATGAATCTATTAGCTGAGGCACGCGTAAGCACCGTGTAGTTAGGGATCCAGGGACGCTCACGCGTTGACGTGGAGGCAGGATAGAGATTAGTTACCAACTAGAAGCCATGTTAGCAGGACGTCTTTTGTCATCCAGACTTATATGTTGAAATATACGCCTTTTGGAAATATCTTGAATAAAGCAAGACATATATAAACTACGGCCGGACTTTGTGTCATTCAGTTCAGTTGCAACTCTCCTCTACAGCACTGTGATAGATTCAGAAATGGTGCCGTAGACCCAAGGATCTCCAACTTATGGGTCGTCGCGGGAATACGCAAAGTACTAAGCTCAGTGGGACCTTCCCGGAGGAGGTCTTGAAAAAAAGTGCGGCTATATTAAAAGAACGTTGCTGAACGCGTTTTTGTCAAACATGGTGGCTTCTACAACTTCTGCGAGAGCCACGGCGTAAATCCTTTTCATGGGGCTATAAGAGCCGTTGTCTTGCAGTACCAATTTCAAGGAGGCTGCTGCTGCCTATAATTGCCGTTTTTAAAGGGGCACAAGAGCCACTGTCTAACATTCTCAATTTCAAGGGGCCTACCATGGCCGTTGTTGAACACTCTCAATTTCAAGGGGCCTACCATGGCCGTTATCTGAATACTCTCAATTTCACGGGGCCTACCATGGCCGTTGCCTGAACATTCTCAATTTCGAGAGGCTTGCTATAGCCTGAGCTTCGCCATTCTCCAAGCCGCCACCTGCATTATCGTTTGGCGTCTCAACGCCTGCCTGCACTGTCGTTTAGAGGGGCTAACCAAGGCCTCCGCTGATCGTAGTCATGCAATACTGATCCTCGAGAGACCTGTCGTCAAGTGACGCACTCTGATCCGTGTGAGACCTGCTGTCAAGACATCTACGGTCTAAACTCAAGAGGCTTGTCCAAGCCGCCACCTGCGTTGTCGTTGGTCTCAACGGGCTACCAAAAGCCGCTGCCTTACATAGCTGTTTCGGGGAGCTGACCAAAGCTGCTCTCTGGTTACTGTCTGATCTTTTCTTTTTTTTTGAAACCTGAGGATCTGATCGTTACTGTCGAGACTACTAACTTGTCGTGCCCTGATTTGGTGACCAGAGGACAGAACTTGTATACGCTGGTGAAGTAAATATATATAATTAGATTAGTTAGATTAGATAGTGTTAATTCTGGATTATATTAGTTATGTGACAGAGAGAAAAGAAGAGGAAGAAGAGGAAGGAGAAGGGAGGGGAGAGGGAGAAGGGAAAGAAGAGGATGTGAGGGAAATGATATAAATAGTGTGAAGCCTAAAAGTTCGTTCCTCAGTCGAACTCTGCCTACAACGCACTACCTTTGATAAGGAAAGATGAAGAGAGAGAGAGAGAGAGAGAGAGAGAGAGAGAGAGAGAGAGAGAGAGAGAGAGAGATAGAGAGAGAGAGAAGGAGAAAGAGGATGAGAGTAAGGGATACGAGAGATTTAGGTTCGTGTCTCCGCGTGAGAACAATAGTTAATTATACTATTGCACCATCAATGTCTCGTGGTGTATATTATCAGGTTATAGAAGAGATGTACAGCCCACCTCACAATGTCTCTAAACTACTCTGATCTACACAATCTCGGGCTGACAAGTCGAAATTAAAGGCAACTCAAACATATATTTATTTCCTTTTGAACAGTAACAGAGTGACAATCTACAACATAATCGCATAGAGTAATCACTACATGCATTGCAGACACATCTATGCATAATCGACTCCAATAACAACACAATACCGCATGACGACACAAGGGGGAGTTAGATAATATAATAAACTATGCAACCGGATGTTAGGGAAATACTACCTACAATCACCTATTAACTGCATCAAGTAAAGAACTAAAGCTAGGATTTCCACCGGCCTTTTGTCTATCTCGCAGTAACCGTTCTGCAGGCCTATAAGTGACCCATTTACTTAGTCCGAATACCGATTGCTCCAAAGATTGATCCATCAATCCATATACCCAGAGAGCTAATTCGCTCCCATCCAACTTGTTCAGCGGGTAACTGTTTGTTCAGCTATGCCCGGTATGTCTAGGCAACTCCAGTTTACCCAGACAATGCCTGAAACATTATAAAACAATACCCGTGAGTTTTATATAAGAATAGACCTTAGTCTTTCACTACCTACAAAGTCCATAACATCTGTCGCTTCTTTATCTATGCTAGTATTAATATATCTTAGCCATAACATAAATTAAGAACCGTATAGTAAACACAGTAATCTATCGCCTACATATGTTTAACTAACATTATTATCGCCTATTTTCCGACGCGCCGCCTACAACCAACATAACCCTAAAAGTATTTAACCATTTACCCGAAGATTTGAACTCGTTGCCTGTACCACGCCAGGCCAACTTGACTACACAACAGCAGAAGCGCGACCTTCTTTCACCACTGTCTAGTCGGACAAAAGACAACATTCCTTCCTGTGCCCGCCCCGTCTCTGGCCGACGATCTCACCTGTCCTTATTGTCTGGTTGATCTATTGATCGCTTCCCGTCTGCTAGTTTTTGGTCGCCGTGTTTATATTCTTGCAGTACTGCCATCTTTTCGTATTTACATGCAGTTGTAATCGCCTAGTTCTCATTAATTTTGTACGTCTAATTTCTTAGTTTACATGTACATATATAGTTTATCTACACTCTGCTTATCTAACCGATTAATATGACTCCCATCACTCTATTTCGGCCATTTAAATATAGGTCATATGCAGGACGTCGCATTCAATGCTGACCCTTGCCGGGTCGTGATTCTGTTAACGGGTTAACCTTCAGTGGTTTGTCAATGCTTCCTTGCTTAGACTGCTATTATAGTTAGCTAGCTAGTTAGGTGTGGGTCCTCTGCAGGACGTTGCAGTCATTCCTGACATTTGTCGGTCGTTCACTTTTACGCGGTAAGTTCACCTACGGTAGTTTGCCATAGCTCTCTAAACTAAGATACCTGATTATAATATACAATTAAACTTATTAGGTCTAAGTTTTACGCCATTTACTTACATTCAGCTTCTGCCGTCCCGTTGTCCTTCTGGGTCCCATATTTGAGATACGATTGCTCTCTTCAACCTCTCGTTTGTCGTGGATCAAACCACACGGTTTCCAGTCGTATTTGACATTAGTCTCATGTGTGATCCCGATTGACCTTAGTCTCCTGTGTGGTTCCGATTGCAGTGTCTCTGGCTAGTGGTTGTCCTATTTGACGTTAGCCATCATCTGCAAATAATGTGTGGTCTTCTTAGCCAACAGTCCCTCTCAAATGGCTTGCACGCCATTTTGTGATCCTCGGAATTTGCTTTCCACTCCATCAGGTTTATCTGCCTGAAATAAATGGTTCACAGATCATTGACCATCCTGCTTTTCTTCGGCAGTCCAGACGAAACTGTGATCTCTGCATCTTTTCCGTCTTTAATACTGCCTCTCCGTCTTCCTGGACACTAAACAGCCTGGGATATAGTCATCACCATTGCTGGAGTTCCAAACTCACACTTCCTGGGCCGGGCGATAGCCCAGCCCTCGGCCCTGTTGCTACCGTAGTCTTGCTCGCTCCACACTCCTTTAAACTGACTGGGTCCAAAGTATATATCACCTCATGAGTTGGCGCCTTTCTGGAATCACGTGACCATGCCCTCTCCTTGTCGTGAAGGGCGACCCAATCAGCATACAGCACGCAGCTGGGCTAATCTGCATGTTTAATTTGCATCCTATTATTAATCTAACTCTCTCCACCCCGCTACGACCTTGTTTCTGAGTTCATCGTCCTTGTTTGAGTTCATGCTCCTTACATTAGATTTCCCAGCTCAAGCACGTTCCCACTGCTATAAATCTGCCAGCCTACGGTACTTATTTTTGTTCTTTGACAGCCTCAGTTTTATTTCCGATCTCGTATGCACCTATAAACTATGTGGCCTGTGTTGTTTTCTGACAGCTCGAACCTAAAGTATACATTACATCTGGCATTCCTCGACCCTGAGAAAGCTACAGAACAACGAAAGTTGAGGTAGAGTTTTAGGGAACCGAAACAAACCGGGTTCAGAGCTTGAACTTTCAAGCTGTTTAAAAATATCTTGGCCGATGAACTTAGATACTTCCAAATTCCACTACTGGTTTTGGTGTCATCAATATCTAGTGCCTTGTTATCCCATTTTGTGACGCATCAGGCGTTCACAGCTATATTAGTTATTGTTTCATTGAGACATTGAATGAATTTCCCAAAGAAAGTATAAAACAATAATTACTTATACATGTGATTTTGAGATAATTATTGGTTAATATTGTTGATTAGAAGTTATAGACATACTATTAATTCATATTATTGGTGAGAGGGTAAATTATCAAAATTTTCAGATATAAGAGAATGGCACAAAATGAAGCTTCCTTGACACATATTCTGGGTGGAGTAGGTAGAGCCATATCTAAGTTGGACACCACCTTGAAACAGCAGAGCATAGGTATTGATATTGAGAAATTTAGTGGACAGGCCAGATGTTTCAAGAAATGGATTGTAGCTATAGAGAAACATGCATTTCTGGTAGGGGTCATAGATGAGGAGAAGAAAAAATTTGCTTACCAGACAACTGTAAAGCCAGTATCGGACCATATTAGGAGAAAATAAGAAGCCGGGGTAGAGGAGACTTGGGAACATTTTAAAGATGATTTGGCACATACATACGCAGAGATCACAGATCCCCAACACGCATTTTCAGTATTGAGACAGTCTAGACAAGAAAATGGAGAAAGTGTTCAGCTATATAGTGATAGGCTAATAAATCTAGCTGAAGAGGCGTTTCTAGGGCAGAATGTACAAGGAGAAGAGATAGAAAGGATGCTGGTTATAATATTCGTGGATGGAATAAAGTCGGTTGGACTGAAATTCAAGTTAATAAGGGAAAATCCAGCTATGTTATCACAGGCTATGGATATAGCCATACAAGAAGAAAGTTTGAGAAGTAGGTTCAGATTAAGGGTAGGAAGAGAAGTAGGAAGCAATAGAGAAGAGAGAATGGAGGAACCTATGGAAATAGGACAAGTAAGGTATGGATGGAGAAGAAGAGGAGAAATACAGACACTGCAGAGAAATAATGGAAGTACTTACGATAGAGGAAGACAAATGAGAAATCCTATAAGAGAGACAGTAGGTAGTACAAATATGGTCTGTTGGAATTGTGGACAAAACGGACATAGTTACAGATTTTGTAACAACCGACGTGCTCAGGTTAGTACACAGAATAGAAATGTTAATAAAAGACCAAGTAGAAATTTTGAAGACAGGCAGAGGAATTTTACAAGAACAGGAAGTAAGAAAACTGGCATCCCACTTACTGAGTAGGACCTGTGGTAGGAAGGAAAATAAAAAGGTCCTAAGAATTAAGGAATATGTCGATTAAACGAATAACGAGTATAGGAGGACATGTAGAAATAGAGAATATAGAAAGTGGTCTCAACTTGGAGAGATAAAACAATTCTCAGTGAATATGACTAATCCCAGTTCATGCATTATAGAAATAGGAAAATTTAGAATTAGAACATTGATTGATTCGGGAGCTCAAGTCGGCGTGATCAAGGAAAAATTCTTATATCGCATATTAAAGAATTTCAGAATATTTAGGAATCAGGACAACCTTCACCCTGTTACCGTACAAAATTTAAAGGTGGTCGGTCAAACGATGATAAACTTTAAATTAGGAGGGATAAATGTGAGACACCTTTTCCATGTAGTCAAAGATTTAAGTAGGAACATGATCCTAGGTAGAGATTTCTAACTGAAAAATGGGGTAAGACTTTATTTTGACTTACATAAGTTGAGATTTCAAGATGTCTATGTTGATTTAGAGGAAGAAATGCACGTATCGGCGCTGGTCAGAGTAAAAACATCCATGACCTTACAACCACAGACGGTCAATCTGATATAAGCAAAAATAAAAGAAAGTCCTTATTTTTCGATAGGACAAACAGTTACATTAACAGAGCTAGAGAGGGAAATAATAGATGGACCAGGGTTAGAGGTCACAGATGGAATAATGACGTTAGACAGACACTTCAGTTTTCCAGTAATGATTTTTAACAACACAGGGAAGGAGATTAAATTGTATAGAGGGTGTGTGATTGCTAAAATAGCACATGATCCTAACAGCATATTAACAACAGTTAAAGAGGAATCGACAATAAATGAGTATCCAGAAATCCCCATTAAAAGAAATAATACCAGAAATAGAAGTAGAGGAAGTTGGAAAAGAAGGAATTGATCCATGCATTCAGAAAACATACATCTCAGGTACATTCAGTAGACAAAACAACGTCATTCTTGACGAGGGAACAAGAGTTATTATCACAATTGAAAGCTCCGCAAGAGTATAAGGAAGTATTGGAAGAGTTAGTGAGAGAAAACCAGGATGTTTTTTGCTATTAATGACTTGGAGTTGGGTAAGACCAAGTCAGTTACTATGGAAATAGACACAGGAAATCATCCACCAATCAGTTTGAAACCATATAGAACTCCTCTAAGGAATAGAGAGATTGTAGAAAAAGCAATAGAAGATATGCTGAAAGCAGGAATAATAACAAGATCCAAGTCAGAATGGTCATCTCCGATCGTAACTGTGACCAAGAAGGACGGTAGTCAAAGGTTCTGTTGTGACTACAGGGCCCTGAACAAAATCACCAAGAATGTAGCTTATCCATTGCCGGTGATTGATGATATTTTGGGGCTGCTTAATGGGTCTACCTTCTTTACTACGCTAGACGCAAGGTCAGGATTTTGGTGCATCCCCATGTCGCCAGATGCTCAGAAGAAAAGTGCTTTCTGTACTCACGCAGGTTCTTACGAATTTTTACGTATGCCATTTGGGGTCAAGACAGCTCCTTCTCATTATATGTTATTAATGAATCAAGTATTAGAAAGAGACATGTCAACATGATAAGGATGCTTGAAGATCTACAAATTGATGGAAAAGATCTTAGACTTGTAAAAAACATATATTGGAAACAACAAGCTGCCATAAGAGTTGATAATGAAGTAAGTCAATATCAGCCTATTAAAAGGGGTGTGAGACAGGGATGTGAAATGTCTCCAGATCTGTTTTCCCTGTACAGTGAAAGTATTTTCAGAAATATTGAAGATATGGAAGGAATCAACATTGGGGGCCGATGCATCAATAACATTAGATATGCAGATGATACAGTCTTGATTGCAGACAATGAACAGGACCTGCAAAATTTAGTAGATGCGATTGTTACACACAGTGAACAACGAGGGTTCGAATTAAATTGTAAAAAGACACAGACTATGGTCGTCACTAGGAAGGACGAAATACCACAATGTAATATACAAGTAAATGGGAATATTCTTCAACAAGTGAGCAGGTACAATTATCTCGGAACAGTAATAACATCTGATGGGTGATGCCTTGAAGAGATTAGAATAAGAATCGCCATGGCAAAAGTAGCCTTTAGCAAGATGAAAAACATATTGACCAATAAAAAGATGTCAATTGAAACGAGAAAAAGAGTGTTGAGATGCTACATTGAACCTGTACTTTTATATGGATGTGAAGCGTGGACAATGAGCAGTCAGGCTGAAAAACATCTGATGGCTGTAGAGATGTGGTTTCTGAGGAAAATGCAAAGAATACCATGGACATTCGGAAAAACCAATGAACAAGTCTTTCAAGAAAAAAATTAAGATCGTAAACTGCTTAGAGTCAAATCAAATCAAATCAAATCAAATCAACTTTATTAGGGTCACAAATTGGGCGCGCAAGCCCGTCTTACATTCGGCCCTTCCAATCACTCGTCTTTCGTTCATCAAGAGCATTATACACAGGAAGAAAAATAAACATTGTGAAATGAATGTTGTAAACATAAACAAGGCTAATTACCATGTTATGAAGCCCATCTCCCACCTATCCATATGTGATCAAGAGGAAAAAAAAGGGGAAGAAGGAGAGAGGGAGGGAGGAGAGAGAGGAGAGAAAGAAGAGGGGTGTATGAGGGAAACGATATAAATAGTGTGAAGCCTAAAAGTTCGTTCCTCAGTCGAACTCTGCCCACTACACACTACCTTTGATAGTAAAGAAATATGAAGAGAGAGACGGAGAAAAAGGATGAGAGTGAGAGAGAGAGAGAGAGAGAGAGAGAGAGAGAGAGAGAGAGAGAGAGAGAGAGAGAGAGAGAGAGAGGAGAAAGAGGATGAGAGTAAGGGATACGACAGATTTAGGTTCGTGTCTCCGCGTGAGAACAATAGTTAATTACTATTGCACCATCAATGTCTCGTGGTGTATGTTATCAGGTTATAGAAGAGAGGTACAGCCTTACCAGGTCTCTAAGCTACTCTAAATTATATTACTTCAGACTGACAAGTCGAAATAAAAGGCAACTCAAACATATTTATTTCCTTCTTGAACAATAACAGAGTGACAATCTACAACATAATCGCATAGAGTAATCAGTACATGCATTGCAGACACATAATGCATATTGAGCTGTAATAATACGATGCTGCATTGCCTCACAAGAGAGAGAGAGATAGTGTAACAGCCTATGCAACTGGATGTTAGGGGAATGCCACTGATTATCACCTATTAACCGCATGAAGTAAAAGACTAAAGCTAGGAACTACACCGGCCTTTGTTTAGTAACTATTTTTTCGTAGGCTTATTAGTGGTCCATATATTCAGCCCAAATACCCATTGATCCATAGATTGATCCATCAATCCATATACCCAAGGAATTAATTCGCTCCCATCCAACTTGTTCAGCGGGTAACTGTTTACCCAGACAATGTCTGAAACATTATAAAACAATACCCGTGAGTTTTATGTGAGAATAAACCTTAGTCTTTCACTACCTACAAAGTCCTTAACATCTATCTCTTCTTTATCTATACTAGTATTAGTATATCTTAGCCATAACATAAATTAAGAACCTTATTGTAAACACAGTAATCTATCGTCTATATATATTTAACTAACATTATTATAGCCTATTTCCCAACGCGCCGCCTACAGCCAACATTAAGTATTTAACCATTCACCCGAAGATCTGAACTCGCTGCCTGTACCACGCCGGGCCAGCCTAACTACACCTTAGCTACACAACCGCAGAAGCGCGACCTCCTTTCACCTATGTCCAGCTAACAAAAGACACGCATTCTTTCCTGTGCCCGCCCCGTCTCTGGCCAACGATCTCACCTATTGTCTGGTTGACCTAGTGATCGCAAGTGCCTTGCCATCCTCTTCTGCCGTCTGCTGTGCTTGGTCGCTGTGTCTATATTCTTGCAATACTGCCATCTCTTCGTATTTACATGCACTTGCACTAGCCTAGTTCTCATTAATCTTGTAGGCTAATGGCTCAGTTTACATGAACATATACAGTTTATCCACACTCTGCTTATCTAACCGATTAATATGACTCCCATCACCCTATTTCGGCCATTTAAATATCGGTAATATGCAGGACTTCGCATTCAGTCCTGATCCCTGGTCGACTGGTCATAATTATTTGGTAAGCTTACCTATGGTAGTTTGCTATAGCTCTCTAAACTAAGATATCTGATTATAATATACAATTAAACTAATTAGGTCTAAGTCTTATGCCAACTTACATTCAACTTCTGCCGTCCAGTTGATCATCTGGGTCCCATATTTGAAATACGATTGCTCTCTTCAACCTCGTTTGCCGTGGATCCCACCACCGGTTTCCAGTTGTATTTGACAGTCTCCTGTGTGGTTCCAACCGCAGTGTCCCTGGCTATGGTCGTCCTGTTTGACGTTTAGCCATCTACTGCAACTAACGTGCGGTCTCCTTAGCTGGCGGTCCTCTTAACTCAAGTGGCTTTCTTGCACTTTAACAACCCTCGGACTCTGCGTGTCTTTCCCTTCTTTGGCTTATCTGCCTTGGGTAGGTTCCGTTCACAGATCCTTAGTCGCTCTCACTCCTATCAGTGATTCAGACGAGTTCTAGCATGAGCGCTTGTCCGTCTTCCTTCACTTCCTCCTCCTACAGATACTATACAGAATTGGGCACGGATTAGCCACAATTTCTGAAGTCCTGTTACTATGTTCCTTGGGCTGCCCCAAGAGGGCTCAGGCCCCGCCGCTCCCGGGGTCCACTATTAACTGTCCTCTCTCCTGCTCGACTCTTCTAATACATACATCACCCCACCCACACAACACCCCCACCTACCCACACACACGCGCACCAAGGGACACATACATACCCTACCAACCGACCCATCCCCCTCCCGCACATCCCCCACCCACACATACTGCCCTCACCTGATCCCCCAACCAAAACACACTCGCCACCCACAAACATTCCCCCACCAACCCACACATCCCACGCCCATCCACATCCTACCCCACACATCCTCTCCCCACCCACACCTCAAACCACCCATCCCCCAGCCACATCTCTATCGACAACATATTCCCCACCCACACACACAATCCCCCACCAACCCACACATCGCACATCTACTCACACATCCCCAAACCATACACACACATCCCCACCAACTGACATGTCCCTACCCCCCCCCCCCCCCACACACACACATCTCCCTAACCACCCATACATCCCCAATCCACTCACACACACCGCACCACCCACACATACAACTTCCACCCACCCACACATGCCTTAACCTAATCCCCCACCACACAATCCCCCACCCGCACATCACATACACCCCCTACCACGCACTATTCCCAACCCACACATATCCCTCACCAACACATCCCCACTTATACACCACACACATATCCCCCACCCAGATACCACACAATATTCCCACCCACACCCACACAGATACCCTTGCCCATCCACCCCACATACCCCCACTCACACACCACAAAAATCCCCCACCCACACACACATACCTCACCCACACAATATCACCAACCAACACACCACACACCTCTCCCCACCCACACACGCATTCCCTACCCGTCCACCAACACACACTCACTCACGCATACATCCTCCACTACGCACCCACACCCCCCCCCACCCACCCACTCCCAACCAAACATCTTTCGATCACAATACCCCTACCCCCACACACATCCTCCACCCACTCACACATCCCACCCCGACACATACAACTCCCTCACCCACCTACACATCCCTAAGCCACTCACATACCCCCACCCACACATTCCCCATCCACATACACACATCTCCCACCCACCCTCCCCCACATACTTCCCCCAACCACCACAATCCCCTGCTCACCCACACATATACCCCACCCATACGCACATTACGCACACCCATCACACACATCCCCCACACCACACACTATCCTCCACCCATACCACCACAAACATACCCTCCACCCACACATCATTCACACATCCCCCACCAACACACCGCACACATATCTCAAACCCACACACCATACACTTCTCCCCACCCGCCCTTCCATCCCAAATCCACCCAACACAATCCCCTACCCACACAACCCCGCCTCCCAGACATACTTCCTCAAACCATCCACACATCTCCACCCACATAAACACACATCCCCTGCATCCGTCCCATACACATATCCTCCACCCATACACACATCCCCCACACCCATTCCAACACCCCTACTTTCACCCCCACACATCCATCCACACATCCCACCAACACCCACAAATACCACTACCCACCAACACCCACACACCCCAACCCATCCAAATGCATACCCCCACCCACACACCCCCACCCACACATATCCCCACACTCACACACATCCTCCACATACACTCACACTTCCTCACATCTAGACACATACAAAATGTCTCACGTTAGTATTGAAACTAGTATGAACAAACTCCCACACTTTACTCACACACATACACTGACACTTGTCATGAGCAGTCTCATAAAAATGTTAAACATGGAGAAAAATGTGTACATAAAATGTATGTGACGTAAAAATAGTGATGCTCTCTCTCTCTCTCTCTCTCTCTCTCTCTCTCTCTCTCTCTCTCTCTCTCTCTCTCTCTCTCTCTCTCTCTCTCTCTCTCACACACACACACACACACACACACATTCACTCTCACGCTCACACATTCACTCTCCCGCTCACTCATTCACTCTCACGCTCACTCGTTCTGTCTCTCATTCACACTCACTGACTCACTCACTCAAACTACAGTAATGAACATGAGTTTATATTATGCATGATAAAATCAAATGGTATTTAACTGATAATATGACAGATGAGAATACACAAACATATGGATTCGCGTGTTACATAACATGCGTGTTACATGACATGCATCTGCTCAGCTCTCTCTCTCTCTCTCTCTCTCTCTGTATTCTTTCATATACACACGCTCACACACATGCGCTCACACACACACACACACACACTAACACATCAACTCTCCCACTGTCTCACTCTCTAACACACAATCCTTCACACACACACACACACACACACACACACTCACTCTCTCAATCACACTCTCTCACACATACACATACACATGAACGCACGCATACACTCCCTCACTCACTCTCACACATACACGTACGAATGCATGCACTGACACATTCCCCCACCATTTCTCGCTCAAGCACTCTCTCCACACACACGCATGCACGTGCGCACACACGCATTCACTCTCTCCCTCTCACTGACACCCACTTTCTCTCTCTCTCTCTCTCTCTCTCTCTCTCTCTCTCTCTCTCTCTCTGTCGCTCCCACACGCACACCCATATATAGTGAACAATTATAGTTAAACAATTATAATGAACAATTATACTGATCAATTATACCAGTAAATGAATTATGGTGGCATATAGTCGGTATGGATTAAGTATTGAAAGAGTTTTCGGTTAAATGTGTAGGAACTCATTGGAGTTTTCAGATCTGGAGGCAGATCATTCCATAAGTGAGCACCAGAATAGGCGAAACATGTTTTGTATAGGTCCAATCTAGGCTTTGAGACATGTAACAAATTTAGGCGCTTGCTGTTCATTGCATTAGACTGAATCAGGGTATTTTGAGATATAATTTTATTCACTAATTTGGCTTTGTTGAAAAGGAAGCGCTTTTGTAGTGGTAGAAGTCTTAGATGACTGTACAAATTATTACTTTCAACGTGCTTTATGTCAGAAACCAGACGAATAGCGGGGTTTTGTAGAGAACATAGTCGTTTTAAATTAGATTTAGGGCAACCATCCCAAACTGTGGAACAGTAATCGAGATGTGATTGGATATAGCATGTATAGAATATTTTTCGTGTGCTTTCGTCCAGGAAGTGCTGAATTTTAGCAAGTTGGTAAACTTTTTGTGCTATTTTCTTGGTAAGAGCGTGAACATGAGAGCTCCAGTTCAAATGGCTGTCTATTAAAAGCCCTAGTGTTTTATGTTCAGTCACATTAACTATAAGTAACGTGCCCATGCGGAGTTCGAGCGGTGATCCAGTTATGGCTAGTGTCTGTAGTTTTTGTCTGGTCGTTATTAGCATGGACTTGGTTTTGTCGATGTTAATTTGCATGCGGTTTTCATTGCTCCATCTAGTAAGATTATCAAGTTCCTTTTGTAAAGAATTCTCTAATTCACTACGGTTTTCTTGACTAGTATATATAGTACAGTCGTCTGCGAATAGATCACAAGTTGTATTGATATATAAAGGAAGATCATTAATATAAACTGCAAAAAGCAGCGGACCTAGTATTGAGCCCTGAGGCACACCAATATTAAGCTGTGTGGGTCTTGATAGACAGTTGTTGAAGGAAACGACTTGTTGCCTGTCGGATAGAAATGACGTAATTATGGTCACCATGTTGGTGCTTGTCTTCATTTGCTTTAGTTTTCTAATTAAAATATCGTGATCTACCATATCAAAAGCTTTTTTAAAGTCTACAAACACCGCTCCACAAATTCTACCGTTGTTGATGTTTAAGTGCCAGTTATCGGTCATTTTTGTTAGAGCACTATGGCAAGAATATTTAGGTCGAAACCCAGATTGACTGTTAATTATTAGATCATTGTTGATTAAATGTTGTAACGTTATTTTATGAATGTGTTTTTCTAGTGGTTTTGATAGCGATGATAGTAAGGAAATAAGTCTATAATTACCCAAAACGCTATTATCGATTGAGCCATTTTTAATAAGCGGAAACACTTTAGCAATTTTAAATGCAGATGGAAAGTAGTTTTTGGCCAGCCACTGGTTATATATGAACGTTAAGGACTCGCTAATGACTGGTGCAGCACAACGAAGAATTCTATTACTGATGCCATCTAGGCCGTGTGAGTTTGTTGATTTGAGGTTCAAGAGATATTTATAAACGTCTGCAACAGACATTAAAGGAATCTCAGCGGGAATATTTCTGGCGCACTTCTCCTCACAGAATGATGCCAGTGAACTTAAATTACACGATGAGTCTGGTATTGAAGACTTTAGATTCTCTATTTCTGATTGAAAGAACCAACTGAATTCATCGCATGTTATAGAATTTGGTATTGCTGATTCTGTAGGGCGTTTCTTATTGGTTAGCAAGTTAATAGCCTTCCATATATTTGTACTGTTTGAATTATCTACAATCAAATTTTTAAAATGATCTTTTTTTATCCTACGAATTTCATATTTAACTTTATTCCTTAGTCTGCGGTAATTGATGAAGTCTTTATTTTTGTGTGCTGTATCTCGCTCTCTCATGATTTCCAGCACTTCTCTAGTGACCCATGGGGATTTATGTTAATTTTTGACTCGAACTTCTTTGATTGGCACGTGTTTATCGAACACATTGTAGACTGTCTTCGTCCAGACAGCTAATGCATCGTCCGGGTCAGGAAGTTGGTAAACGTGATCAAGGGCTGCTTTTCTTAAGTCTTGCAAAAATAAATCTTGGTTGAATGCTTTATACTTCCTAAATTTGATACTTACATGTTTATGTTTAAGAGGTTTGAACCCAATTCTTGACCATGTACAACATACCGGGTAGTGGTCACTAACTGTACAAACAGGAACAGAACATTCAATAATATTATCTGGACAAGTAACATATATATGATCAATTATAGTTGAGGATGTGTCAGTAACCCTTGTGGGACGGTTTATTAGTTGTTTGAAATTGTAAGAAAGAATGATATCGTCCCATGTCTGGTTGGATTTACTAATATCTATGTTGAAGTCACCTAGTATCATAACTTCTCTACCTGCTGTAAACACTCTATCCATCATTGTAGTGAAGCAGTCATACAAACTGTACCCGGCACAAGGATTCCTATATAGGTATCCAATGAGAAACGGCTGTTGGCTGGCTGGCTTCACCTCTAACCAAACACATTCTATCTCTACTGTCTCGAGATCACTTCTACGGGACTAGTTGAGAGAATTGGAAATGTATACAGCAATACCTGTCTCTAATTTTTGATTTGCATCTTTCCGAATTACTTTAAACCCCTTAAGTGAGATTTCGGAGTCGGTTATTTTGTCGTTAAGACGACTTTCTGTGATTCCAAACACATGGAACTGTTTGGACAGTATTACCGAGAGCTCAGGTAATCTGTTGAGCAGATGAAAGATGTTGAGATGGCCTATATATAGACCATTTTTGCTGAGCCACTGATCGTGATTAGCGAACATTACAAACTACAAGGAAGATGTCGCTTATGGTATACAAATTGCAGGGATTTTGAAACTTTATTTAGAAATAGTTAAGGCTGTTAGAGGGGGCAGGAAAATGTCTTTGCTGGAGTTATATCATGAATGCTTGGTGCAGGGCTGCAGGATTGTATCGCATTAGCTGCTGAAGTTGACGGTTCCACTCATAGGGTTGTAGATTACCGTCCAGCGAGGGATTGCTATGAGTGTCACTAGAAGTGCCTACATTGGAAGCAGGCATCGACGGTACAGCACCATTGTTTAACGGTGTCCCCTTTGACATCATAGAGGGAGACTGTTTTACGGGCAAGGTAGGAAACAAAGTATCATATTTAGCAACATTTGGATTGGAGCTTGGGTTGCTATTCACAACGTTGTGTTCCTGGGGTACAGGCAAGGGTGGTGTGGAAAGAGAAGGAGTGTTTTCTGAACACAGTGAGATGGCTGTTGCCGGAGGTGAAGTTCGGTTTACTCCTGTAACTGGTGCTGGTTGTTGTGCACGTTCGGGATATTTTATGTTCTTCGCTAGGAAGCTACTTCCTAGCTTGGAACAATGTATTTGATCCCTGTATAGTTTTTTCTTAGGAGCTCCGGACGGTGACGTAAAGTAAGGGGTGTTATTTATGAAGTTCATGCTATTATTTTTACAGAATTTATATAACGTTAGATTAGCAACATCGGCAGTACGACGCTGGAACCCGTAACATGGTGGAATGATGGATGAAATAAACAAAGATGATTTCGGAAATCTATTGCGCAACAGCACCTCCAATGTAGCTAGTTGTGAGGTGCTGATGATTTTCTTATCCATTATGTCATTAACACCAATATGGACTGTTGCTCTCCTAATTCGGTCGTTCACTTGGAATCGTCGCAGTGTAGCGGTCAGCCTGTCAATGTCAGCGCCTGGTACAGGGTAGATTGAAGTTGATTCGCTGTCAGAAGATGACATGCGATCACTATAGATTCCCTTCATCAGGGAGTCTCCAATGACGACATGTGTTGCACTATGATCTATGGTTATTTCACGCTGCTGGCGTGTCCGCTTGGACTGTTGTTGCCACTGGTCACTGTCGTCTTTCTTGTGTTCTTGTTTATTATAGCTTTCTATTTGCGTTGGTTGTTGATATCCAGTAGTGGTAACGACTGAGTTCTGTGATTCCAAGTCTGCTGCTGGAGAGTCTACACTTAAGGCCTGGAACCTGTTGCTGACATGCACATCGATGGGGTAGATAGATGGTGTGCGTTCTACAGGTTTTGTGGTGGTTTTGTTGCTTGTAGAAACTATCTGTATGTCATTATGCGACGAACATTCACTGGTAACACACGCATCTACAACACCATGGATACTTTCAGTTTGTGCACTTTTATGAAATGACTGTGCACGCTTTAGTTTCAAGGCATGTATGGATGTTTTAAAAGTCTCCTTCTCTTCTTTAAGAATTCTGATTTCCTCTCGAAGAAGAATGTTTTCTTTTTTAAACTCCGCAATAATGTTAGTGGTGTTGTTGGTAATAAAATCTTTTAACCTAGTCTCCAAAGCCTGAATTAGATCACGACAACAATCATTGTGGCTCTGTGTTTCGGCCGAAGAAAGCGTCTTTGAAGGTGATGTGTTAGTTTGATAAGATTGAGCTGGCGAATTGTGTTGTTTGTCCAGCTGGACATCAGTGTCTACTAGTTCACTAGATTGTTCACTAGACAACGTGATGGATGTTGGCGATGAAGATGATCGATTCAGTCGCTGAGCTGGCGTGCTAACTAACTTTTGTCCCGTCTTGTTTTTGTTTACATTTTCACATCGCTTTGACACAGTTGATGATCATAAGTTGGAGGACATGTTGGCAATATAGGCAGCTCGACAAGGCAAGGAGTAAATAAAACTGCAGGCCTTTCTGTAGTCGTGCGTGGCGCTTATCTCTTGCTAGTCACACATAGTTAAGTCTCACGTTGTCGTGAATCAATAATTGGTAAAAATCAAAAATGTATGCTCTTACCCTCACGTGTCACAATGAAATCTTCATTTAACTAAATAAACAGTCACATAAACTTGACAGTTGAGAGTGTGTAAATTCAGCACAATAATGGAGTAAATAAAAGCGCCGGCCCTTCTGTAGGGCGTGCGTGGTGATTATCACTTGTTAGCCCCGCATGGCTAATTCTCACGCTGACGTGGTCGATAATTGGTAACATTCAAAAATGGCTGCTCTTACCATCACATATCACAAAGAATTCCTCATTTCACTAACTAAACGGTCACATAAACTTGAAGTGTTGAGTAGTATGTAAATCCACTCTTAGAACGAACACAATGATATACACAACATCGCGATTGAATTAAGTAAACTTGTTAAAATATTCAAATAAAATATTCAAAATATTCAGATAGGCAGTACACGAGACAGAAGTTTGTGAACAGTGAGTCGTTAGATGTGAGTCGTTAGATGTAGACAGTCAAACTTTTTTGGGCATGTTAGGAGAAGAAATGAATTTGAGAACTTGATGACGACTGGCAAGATCGAAGGGAAGAGACCAAGGGGAAGGCTGAGAAGTAAATACCTGAATGGCTTGACTACGTGGCATGGTTGAGACAGAAACACGGAGCTGATCCACGACTCTGGTGATCGATTGAGATTGTCGAAACATGACCGCCCACACTTATCGGCATGGCACATGATGGATGGATGGAAATGTTATCAGGGTCTCCGTAGCGTAGAGCTTAAGCTCGCTGCCACGCACCCCGAGGGTTGTAGTTTCGATTCTGGACTTGATCGTTCGGTTCACGAGTGCAATTTTTCTCGGAGACTCCAGGGGATCGTCGCTGAAGCTACGGAGTTCGTGCTTTGTGTGACGCTTTCGACGGGTCGCCCTGCTGTAAAAGACCGAGACATATTGGATACAACCCTGTGCAATAAAGTCGCACTGAACGTAAACTTGTCAAGAGATCACAAACAGTTAAAAAAAATTGCTGGGGGTGACGGCGACGTCCTGTAAAAGAATATGTAACTAAATATTAATAAAGTCGTGCCTCTCGCATTTAACCTTCCTTTTTACACTCCTTTTTAAATGTTGTCACTTTGTGCAGAAAGCAATATGTTAACAGTTTGTTAAAACACCGCTAGTCTGCGTACATGTTACACACGATTAGAAACAATGTTTTGAGCCAAACGACATTATGGAAATGCCGCCAAACATAAGAATTAACACTAATTTTACAAGGAACACTCTGTCAAAATGAAGTAAAGAAAATAGACTGCAACAAGGTATGGAACTTAATAAATATCGCATTCTTACGAAAACAAAGCAGTTTAGCAACTGCATGCCAACTTGAAATGTACGATGTAAGAGGGAACTTTGAAATGGACAAATAGACATGTCAAAATCCGCGCTGAAGATATTTGTTATACTTTATAGTAGCACATGTTTCTTCTAAACACTGCAGGCATTTACATCTTTCAGTTAAACTGCGAATACAGCATTATTAGAACAATAAGATGTACACGTTGTTTGTATAGTTTTCCTTCTTGCAAGTTTTAATCGTTTAGTTTGTGGAGTTTTTTTGTGCTTGTTTTCCCCCGCTCATTTTGAACTCAAACGTCGTCCATACTACGTGCTACTACTTCTAGTGCATTCGACAGATTTTTCCGTATGTATTAGCTTTCCCTATTGCCAGTAACCCCCTGGCTCGCCATTAGAGCACCGAAAGTATAAACGCAAGCGCAGAAAGCCCCGCCGCCTTGCAGACAGCCAATATGCAAAATAGGTAACGAGAAAAGGAATTAGAAATGAAAGTGAATTAAAATTATAAACTGCCCAGGATGTCAGCATGGCCGAATGCATCTGAACGCTTGTTCTTAAACATCCGGTGTGTTGATGCCAAGGTAGCGTGTTCAACCCCTACACCGGACAGTTGGACTAAAATGTTGACTTGAGGACGTAAATTACAAGTACCTCTGAAGTCGGAGTAGGTTCGCCTCAAGGCGAGGGACACTGGTAATAGGGAAAGATAATCCACACGCAAAAACCAGTCCATTACACTTGAAATAGTTGCACGTGTGTGGACTAGGCTTGAGTTTATAGTGAGCGAACGCTAAAAAAAAAAAATATGTGAGGCAATGAAGGTACTTGGAACAAATAACAAGTCCTAGCTCCGCGTGACGGAGACAGCGGGAGAAGGGCAATTTTGTATGTGGTATATAACTAGATAAATCCTTCAAGCTGAAATATACACATGTTCGAACAGCAATGTCAATTGTCTACCACGTTAGGCCTACATAGGCCAGTTTTGTGCAAACAGAATGACATGATGAAAGACAGTTTAAAATAATTATTGTGTGAACATGTGTATATTTCAGTTTGAAGCATGTATCTAGTTACTTTACTTTATGTTGTGTGAATTCTGCGGTACATATCTCACGAGGCGCAGCGAAATATGTGCCAGGCAATAAATCGTGCAATCTATTGTCTGTGTCTTTGTTATTCAAATATCAAGAGATGTACTGGAAGAAGCATATCAGAAAGCACATCTAAGATGTTTTGACATGTCAATGTCGCATGCTCGTCTTCATGTAACGAATACAGCACGCACCATATAAAATTGCGAATATAGATAGATAATAGTGTTCTAATTGAAAGGACAGACGGCAAGCAGTTTCTTAAGTTTCCAAACTTAGACTAAAATTGCAGTGTGATTCAGCGACCGCGTGAACAAAGGCTGTCTCCGTTCCCAAACGTAATCTGGTACCTATCACCTGTCAACTGGGAAGACTTATACAATGGAAAGATAGTACCAAGTGCGTTGTTGCGATTTCATTAGCAGACACTTGCATAGGTCAGAGAGCGCGGTTGATGTTTCATTACCGGGGAAAACTAGGTGCCCGCAACAGAGTAAAAGGAAAGATAAACAGGAATTGTTATCGGTAAAATTGGATGGATGTTGGTGGAATGAGTCATTGTCACGTCGAGGGAAATCCTTTAGGGAGGAGCGGTGGAGACTAATAAAGCGGCTTGGTAGGAGATAAATTAAGTTACAGAGGAACTTAACGTGCCAGTCTTTTAACACGTGAGCCAGAAAGCAGAAGTGTTTCATTTGTGTGTGGATATAAAATTGTCCTGTGGAGTGAAGGTAATTAATAATTAATATGCCTCTACTTCTAAAAATGGATAAGGTTAACCGAAAGATGTCTTCTATAGAGATCACTTGTTCATTGTGATAAGGAATATATATATATATATATATATATATATATATATATATATATATATATATATATATATATATATATATATTATATATATATATATATATATATATATATATATATATATATATATATATATATATATATATGTGTGTGTGTGTGATAACACGAAGATGAGAGATGAGAGAGAGAAGTGGAGGAGAGAATAAGGAATTGAAAGATAAAGATTGTCCGTCTTCCGGTTGTAGAGATAACCACTGATTTGTGATTACCCTTGGTTTTATCTACCAACCTCACAAGTATACAGGTACGCAGGTCACGAATACAACACTATCCTAACCGACAAGCACAGTACAGGCACTAAGAAGAATAAGCTAACACTGAATCAAGTTTATTTGCTTCTCAAAAGAAATTACAAAGTATACAAAGTATCGTGTGAAAACAATCCCAATAAATATGGGGAAAATGCTGTCAAATAACTAACTACTTGAGAATACCATTGACCGAACATAAAATCTAAGGAATGACCACTAAGCCACCAACTAGTCACATATCAATCAGATGAATATAATAAGGAAGTACGCAAATCTGACAAGAAAGTACATGAATCTAATAAGGATGCACACACACGGACTACCACCGTCAAATGACCACCCACTAGTTTACCCAGGCAATCGATCAAGCGACAACGTAGGAGTCCTGTCCAGTGGATAATTGCTCGCCTGCCTACGGGTGCTTTTGTCTGATCACCGCCCGTCTCAGAATGATTTCGCCACTTTCCAATAAAGTCAGGCTCCTTCCAACTTTGTTCGACGCAGTCCTCTGGATGATCCCATCAAACGTGTGTCCTCTTAGCCCACACTAGTCTTGTGTGACTTTCCTTAATGATTGCAATTGCCAGTAGCAATCAATAGTTTCTTTAGGGCGGTTCTTTTTCCAACACTTAAGTCCGTGCTTTCTTTGGTCCTCGGGTTTATCTGCCCGACCAGAGTTGCCACAGTCTTATTGGTCTCAACAGCCTTTCGAGTATCTGCACTCGGCTGTCTAGAACTCGCTTATCTCCTCCAATACTTCTCTGTCCCGCGTATATATATACCGCTTAATTTGGCGGTTCTTTCTGGCATCACGTGACATAGCTCCTCCTTGCCGCGAAGGGCTACCCAATGAGATTTTTAGCTGTACCACTTAATTAATTCTACTTAATCCGCTTTATTCTAGATCCCTTGACACCACTAGGTTATAGCTTGAGGTCGAAGACCTTACCTTTTCTGCCTTCGCCTGGTCTGGTTCATTGGGCGTGTCCGTTCCCATATATCTAGCCATACCCGTTGTATTTCTTGCTCATTTGACAGCTCCTATGCTAAGTTCGGCTTCATGTTTCCTGAATTTCTTATTCTACTAACAACGAGAGGTAAACTGTCGGTCAGCGGGCTGCACTAGAGTCATTGCCCGACCACTCACTAATTTTGAACTTACTGGTCGGTGAACTCTTTGTCGAACCAAAAATATCCCAGTTAATGCTTTCCAGTAAACTCAGGCGCCTAGAGACAATGAAAGCATACTGTCTCATACCCACCTACCAAAAGTTGATGGGTCCCACCATCAATATAGCGTCATTCCTCCTTGAGATCGAAGCCCTGGCTCCGCATCTGACATTCCTCATAAACAATATTGGATGCCTAAGGGGAAAACTCTTTTTGGAACTTCCACCCCAAATAATAATAATAATAATAATAATAAATACTGGTTGCCTCCCCTGCTCTCCCAGTGCATAAGGCAGAAAAATCTTGTTCGTCTTCTGGCGTACATCGTAACAACATAGTAATCAAGTAATATCATCAATAAAACAGTCCAATCCATTTCACGCAGGGGATTTCCCCAGACAACAAAATCATTAATCAATGGTTGCACATAGGAACATCAAAAATGAAAACAATATCAGCAACATCAACTCCTTACAGCGCTACTTCCCACTGTAGAAAAAGAATCAAGGTACACAACCATGCTAGCGCCTGAAAAACATTATAACAAGTAAGCCCCCTATTCATGGGGAACACTTCGTTTTTTTAGACAGCCGCAGAGACAATTCGAACTACATTCCACATGAAGCAACCACGTCATACCTTGCTAACTATTAAAACATCTCCTACCCACACGTCGAAGTTCTATCACTCCCTTTTACGACGTCCGATCCTCTCAGACCTCCGTCTACTCAGATCCCCAGACTCGAACGCGTACCATTCTGGTTTGCCTGGAACGTCTTGGTAAACTTCGACAGCCGCTGGGACATCCGGTTGTGCTGGTAGTCCCAACGTCGTCCCTATGTCCTCCTCTTCTGCTCCGTCCTCGCAACGCCGCATTTCGTGGCCGGCTATCCTAATTAGCGATCCATCTCCTCCAACCTTTTTGATCGCATATGGTCCTCCCGACATGGTGGGTGCCCTAGCAACTATGTACATGTCTTCCGACCACATGTCTTGTATTTTCGCCCTCTCCTTATAGTGGATTCTTTTTCTGACAAGTTCGCCAACTTGCAATGGAATAGAGTTTGCCATTTTGTCACTCCTATCTTTCCTAATGGCGGCATGCTTCTTCAGCTGTTCACTAGCCAGGACGTGCGCGTCACGCAAACGTGAAAGATGCCCTTCCAAATACTCACTTGCGTTGGTGTCCCTGTCTTTGGTGCCTGTATTTAAAATGAAGTCCACTGGCAGCCGAGGCTCTTGTCCGAAAATTAGGTAGTGAGGTGAAAATCCTGTCGAGGCGTGAGGCGTCGAGTTATACACCTGCACCACTTCGGCTAAGTGATCAGACCATCTCCTCTTCTCCTTGGCCTCGAGGGGTCTGAGTAAATCATGCATAGTTTTGTTAAATCGCTCCACTTGGCCATTGCAGCGAGGGTTGTATGGAGTGGTGCGACTCTTTTCTATGCCATATGTCTTGCATAACTCAGCAATCACCGAGGATTCGAAGTTCCTACCTTGGTCAGAGTGCAGTCTCCTTGGCACACCCATATATAAAAACCACTTCTCTACTAAAACCTTCGCCACAGTTGCTGCTTTTTGGTCTCTGGTTGGGACAGCAATAGTAAATTTAGAGAAGACATCTGTGATGACCAACACATTCTCAAATCCCCTTGAGTCCCTCTCCAGTAGCGTAAAGTCCATCGCTACTACTTCAAACGGTCTCGAAGCTAACAAACTACCTGCCAGTCCCTTAATCTTGACCGGCGGTGGCTTCGCTACATTGCACCTGTGGCAACTTCTACAGAATTTATCTACATTTGCAGTAATCCCTACCCAGAAACACCTGCTCTTCAAAATATTTATCATCCTATCTCTCCCCTGATGCCCTACGCTATGAACTGACTCCAGTATCCTCAGCCAAAGTATCTCCGGTATCACTAATTGCAGCAACTCTGTCATACCTGTCCCCTTGATTTTCCTATACAGCAACCCATCTAATACACATAACTTCTTACGCTGCCTCATCCACTTCTTCGTCTGATGGGGCAACCTTTTCATAGATTCATTTGACAACACAAGTTTACGCGATACAACATCAAATACCGCATTAATATTTACATCATTTTGCTGCAGTCTCACCATATCTTCCGTTGAGTAAGACGGCAAGGTGTGTGTGGGAAGGACATTAAAACATCTGCTGTCCTAGCAGCAGCTTCCACCACACCAACCCCACCAATCATATTTACATCAAGGCATAATTTTGAACATTCATCAACATTATTTACATCAAGGCATTCTAAAAACACATCAGCATTTTCTACATTAAAATCTCCCGTTGGACGGCTATCAACAGTACCAGATAGTCCTAGGGCTGGCGGAATGCATGTTGCTGCAACACTGCAAATGGCGATGTCGCCCTCTTCTTCATCGTCTCCCCCCCCCCCGGTTCTTCCAGCGGGAATCGAGACAAGTAATCAGCGTTACCGTTAGTCCGCCCAGGCCTGTGTTTTATTACATAATCAAACATAGACATTTGGGCAATCCACCTTTGCTCAATGGCACCCAGTTTCGCTTTATGCCACATAGTTAAATTCATATTGTCTGTGTAAATCTCAGTATGTCCACCTAAAAGGAGGCCACGGAATTTTTCCGTAAATGCCCATTTTAAACACAAAAGTTCTAACTTAGAACTACTTTTTGCATTCCTCTCCGACGGGCGGAGAGTACGACTAGCATACGCTAACACTCTCTTTGTACCATTCTGGATTTGGGACAAAACAACACCCAGACCAGTGTATGAGGCGTCACACTCTAAAATATAAGGGAGGGTGAAGTCTGGAAAGCCTAGTAATGGTGTCGACGTTAAGGCTTCTTTAAGTTTGTTAAAGGCCTCGTCGCATTCTGTAGACCATAGCTGCCCCATGGGACTCTTCTTCCTTTTTCTCGGATCTGTGTGCTGCTGGTTTAGCTGAGCTACTAATTCATGGAGTGGCCTAGCTAGTGTGGCAAATTTGGCTACAAACCGGCGATAGTAACTGGCCAGGCCTAGAAATGAACGTAACTCAGTCTGCGTTCTAGGTATGGGAGCTATTTGGATCGCCAGCACCTTATCTTCTAACGCTCCTATGCCTTCTGCAGACACAGTATGGCCTAGGAATTGCACCTTTTTCTTGCAGAAATTGCATTTAGCTGGGTTTAGTTTCAATCCCAACACCTGTATCCTATCAAATATGGCCTCTAGTTTTACTAAATGTTCACTAAAATCTCTGGAGTACACAAGAATGTCATCTAGGTAAACTAAAAGTAACTTAAACATATAATCATGAAGCGACGACTGCATTAGACGTTGGAATGTACTAGCTGAATTTGCCAGTCCCATTGGAAGTCGTGAATATTCATATAACCCAAAGGGTGTAGTGAACGCTGTCTTTTCCTGGTCTGCTGGATTCATCGCCACCTGGTAATAACCGCTAGCTAAATCAAGAGAAGAAAAAAATTTCGCGCCCCCTAACGCATCTAAATAGTCATCTACCCTTGGAAGTGGATATGCGTCCTTTTTAGTTTTTATGTTCAGGGCCCTGTAGTCGACGCACATTCTCAATTTGCCATCCTTTTTTCAGACCAGGACTATCGGAGAGGCCCAGGGACTACAGCTCTCTTTTATTATCTGCTTCTCTAACAATCCCTGTAAACGATCTTTCACTTCTTGATACAGGGCAGGAGGAATCCTCCTGTACGGCTGTTTTATGGGGACTTCATCCGTCAAAAGTATGTTATGGGTTACCCTGTCAGTAAACCCAATGTCGGTGTCATCTTTCGCAAATAGGCAGTCGTATTTTGCTAACAGTCCCTCAAGTTGCATCCTTTCCTCATCGCTTCCCTCAAATTCAGTCAAGTCAAAAAGGGGCTTGTCTGGTCTCTGCTCCCCACTGTCTGGTTTAGCAGACAACTCTATTTGTTGCGTTCCTACCACTCTAAAATGTCTAGTCAGGTCAATTGTGGCATCGGATATCTCCCCCACCTGAGTACCTCTCGCTAAAAACACATCTTCGTCACCCATGTTAACTATCTGTATTTGGCACACGCCCCCCTCTAACCTAGTAAAGCAGTAAGGCAGAATTAAACCCTTGTGGTCAAGGTCCCTGACTGGTTCAAACAAGACCGTCCTGTCTGTTAACCCCGCGCGACCCCTAACTAGCAGGACAGCCAGCGAGCGGGCAGGTATGTGGGTTCTGACCTCCCCTGTTACCCACACCTTCTTCCGATCTAGGTCAACACTTGTATTGTTGTCTGCTGGCCTGTAGAACTGAAAAAACCTGCTAACATTTGGCAACTCTGCTAGTACATTCACTTCTAATATACAAGGCGTTTTGTTCTCGGTGCCCCTGACATCTTTTAAAACAAAAATTCCACATCTATCAACACTATCTGTCCCTATTTGTACACTGGTACTGATATACCCTAAATATGGTATTGAAACGCCATTTGCTGATGTTAACCTAATGTACTTATCTACATCTAACCTATAATGTCTGAAAAGTCTATTGAAACACTCCTCTGAAAACGTGGAAACTTGTGAGCCAGTGTCCAGAACACATCTTACGTTTCTACCGTCAATGCTTATCATTGTCTCTGGGCGATCGCCTAGCATTTTTATTGGTGAGTCCTTGAACCTTCCCGCCGCGGCCTGACTCGTAGCTGTACGGGATTCTAGTTTAAATGTGCCCTACAAAATCTGGCAATATGTCCTACCCGGCCACAAAGATCACAACGAATCTGTTTTTGCTGTCTCTGGGACCTTGGCTGGGGCTGTCCCCGGCCGTTCACAAGATGCGACAATTGCATTTTTAACTGCGCCATCTCCCGCTTAAGTTCATCTACCTCGCCCGACTGTTCATGTGGCACCCTACTGTCATTTTCTGCTGGAATGCCCTTCTGTTCGTTGTTTCGGCCATGCCCAGTGCTCTGCTGCCTGTGATCGTTGTTACGATTCACAACCGTGGCTTCAACGTTGTACACCTCAGTCTGCGGAGTGTGTTTAGCGCTGGCCCATCGCACTGCACAATCACGAGCAGCTAGAAACGACATGGAAGGCTCGTCAATGAGCCTTTCTATTATCATCTGCCGAGGTAAATCGTCTCTCAACTGCGCGACAAACTGGTCTCTGAGCATTGACTCGTGAAAAGGTGAGACGTTCTGTCTCTCTTGTGCACAGACCACCTCCTCGAATTCTCGGTGCAATTTATGGGAGAAGTCGACGATCGATTCCCGGCTACCTTGTCTGGTGGAGAAAAATGTCGCCGTTAGTTCTTAGAGGGTTCGTTTGTCGCCGTAGATGGTCGCTAAGACCTCCAACATCTTTTCGGGGTCCTTCTCAGAGGTGTGCAGCTTTAACTCTCTGTGCACGTGCGGTGAAATGGTGTCGATGATAAGGTCAACTTTGTCAGCTGTCCCCATCATGCCCGCTCTGAACGCTGAACGGATTTCCCGTAGATACTCATTAACAGTGGGGCCGTGTGGGCCCCCGAAAGTATTGATGTTCTTCCGAGTGGGTATCATTACATATCTCACTTGTTCACATGGCGATGCTGTGGGGTGAGAATCAACATTGCCCTGCACAGAGGCCGACGCCCCTTCGCTGCTTTCGACTAATGCTGCAGAGCGTGTATTTCTGGTAGTCATGTTTGTAATCGTCGTTGAGATCTTTTAAAAAAAACTTACTAGACTCGCTTCCGGACAGGACTGACTCTGCTGCTTCGGCTTCTTCTGGGTTTATTTTTTCTCTTGCGGTGTAGTGGGTTTGCCGGGTGTGCTTAAACCAAGAATCCCTAACCGAGTAGACTTACTAGAAACTCCTACTGACAGTTTTGACAGCCTACTGAATAACTGTAAGATTAGTAGACCTAATAGAACAAAGCACTTACAACTGCCAAACTAACAACAATAAACTACCAACTAAATACAACAACTTGTATGTGAGTCTGTCTCCAACCCTAACTTTGAGGCAGGCAGACAAAAGCTACTTTGGAAGAATCCTGCTCGCAGCGCCAATTTTGTGATAACACGAAGATGAGAGATGAGAGAGAGAAGTGGAGGAGAGAATAAGGAATTGAAAGATAAAGATTGTCCGTCTTCCGGTTGTAGAGATAACCACTGATTTGTGATTACCCTTGGTTTTATCTACCAACCTCACAAGTATACAGGTACGCAGGTCACGAATACAACACTATCCTAACCGACAAGCACAGTACAGGCACTAAGAAGAATAAGCTAACACTGAATCAAGTTTATTTGCTTCTCAAAAGAAATTACAAAGTATACAAAGTATCGTGTGAAAACAATCCCAATTAATATGGGAAAAATGCTGTCAAATAACTAACTACTTGAGAATACCATTGACCGAACATAAAATCTAAGGAATGACCACTAAGCCACCAACTAGTCACATATCAATCAGATGAATATAATAAGGAAGTACGCAAATCTGACAAGAAAGTACATGAATCTAATAAGGATGCACACACACGGACTACCACCGTCAAATGACCACCCACTAGTTTACCCAGGCAATCGATCAAGCGACAACGTAGGAGTCCTGTCCAGTGGACAATTGCTCGCCTGCCTACGGGTGCTTTTGTCTGATCACCGCCCGTCTCAGAATGATTTCGCCACTTTCCAATAAAGTCAGGCTCCTTCCAACTTTGTTCGACGCAGTCCTCTGGATGATCCCATCAAACGTGTGTCCTCTTAGCCCACTCTAGTCTTGTGTGACTTTCCTTAATGATTGCAATTGCCAGTAGCAATCAATAGTTTCTTTAGGGCGGTTCTTTTTCCAACACTTAAGTCCGTGCTTTCTTTGGTCCTCGGGTTTATCTGCCCGACCAGAGTTGCCACAGTCTTATTGGTCTCAACAGCCTTTCGAGTATCTGCACTCGGCTGTCTAGAACTCGCTTATCTCCTCCAATACTTCTCTGTCCCGCGTATATATATACCGCTTAATTTGGCGGTTCCTTCTGGCATCACGTGACATAGCTCCTCCTTGCCGCGAAGGGCTACCCAATGAGATTTTTAGCTGTACCACTTAAATAATTCTACTTAATCCGCTTTATTCTAGATCCCTTGACACCACTAGGTTATAGCTTGAGGTCGAAGACCTTACCTTTTCTGCCTTCGCCTGGTCTGGTTCATTGGGCGTGTCCGTTCCCATATATCTAGCCATACCCGTTGTATTTCTTGCTCATTTGACAGCTCCTATGCTAAGTTCGGCTTCATGTTTCCTGAATTTCTTATTCTACTAACAACGAGAGGTAAACTGTCGGTCAGCGGGCTGCACTAGAGTCATTGCCCGACCACTCACTAATTTTGAACTTACTGGTCGGTGAACTCTTTGTCGAACCAAAAATATCCCAGTTAATGCTTTCCAGTAAACTCAGGCGCCTAGAGACAATGAAAGCATACTGTCTCATATATATATATATATATATATATATATATATATATATATATATATATATATATATATATATAGAGAGAGAGAGAGAGAGAGAGAGAGAGAGAGAGAGAGAGAGAGAGAGAGGGAGAGAGAGAGAGAGAGAGGGGGGGGGGGGGCTCAGAAGATAGAGAAGATTTTCTTGATTTAGAGAAGAATTCTTAATGAATATTTTGATGCGTTTGTCATGTATTTGATGAGCGATACACTTTCTAATTCACTATTTCTCAGAGAGAGTCTCCAGGGACGATCTATACTTTATAACGAAACTACCATGATTCTTTTTCAGAGATAGTCATTATATTATATGTCTGGAAAATTATGTTCTAAAGTGTATTGCGTGTTCTGACTCTATATGATTTTGTGTCAAAATAATTCATACGTTTTATTTGTGAATGATACTTTTCTAAACCCTACACTGTAAGATTTTAGATGTGTTGTGATGTATATGGGAATTATGGAAATATGGGACAATAATGGAGGGTTAGGCGAGTATTTTCCAGGAAGAAGCAAAGCATTGACAAGGCAATGGGCTCATATCGCTCTACTGACAAGAGAAGGACTAGCCTGCAGAACGCCTGAAGGAAGAGGACATGTCGTGCCAGTAGGGGAGATGAACACCTCCAACTGATATTTATAGAATAACAGGCACACAGGGTGGCCAGTTTGGACTACCCTGAGCTAAGGAAAGGATCCCTTCTCCCTTCGCTTATATTTTTCCCCTAACCCAGCTCTTAGGCGAGATAGCTATATGGTGTTTGGTCCTATTTCTCAAGGGTGGTGGTTAAGTGATTGCATAAACTGGGCAGAGACCTGTATGCCGATGGTGGTTAATCCGGAGGAACAGCATCATAGTGAATCAACTGCTTCTCCTATGCCACAACCCTACAGCCCAGGAATGAACAGCTAAGTACCTGTCAGTACAGTCTGTGTTGTCCAGGACTATATAAAACGAGATACCCCCTGTCACATCATCCCACGTAGGATCTACCCGAGAGTACTTACTTCTTTAAGCGCAAGATTTCAAGAACACCACCTTGGTATAGTTCAGGATACCTCAGGAACATTTAGTGTATATATATATATATATATATATATATATATATATATATATATATATATATATATATATATATATATATATATATATATATATATAGATGCTATACGGTGAACTGTGACATACGTTTGGTTTAGTGCCATTAATGAATCAAACACGGTGTACCGGAACATTAGTTAGAGTTTGGAACTTTAATTCCTTAACTGTGCTGATGATTTGCTTAGGGTCCCAATTGATGGTAAGGTTCTAATGTGTGTATCTGACATCATATACCACGCTAACACACACAACACAGGAGCACACCACTATATCATCTCATTATAGTGTTTTGATGATTCACTTGGTGTTTGGTGCTTTACTTGGCGTTGTGTAATATTAATTAGAATATATTAGTTACAACATAATAGTGGAGCCAAGTGTGGCCGGATAAACACAAGTATCTCAGATTTTCCCGGGTGAAAATTTCCCTTATCGGAGTACTGTGAACTTCAGGGGCTCCACTGGCCCTCTGTGAAGAAACTTCAACTATTTATCACCCGTGCCACGGAACCACTGTAATGAACGATAAGATGATAAAATAACAGAGACAACTGTATTCACAGCTGTAATTGTTTGTTACCAGTGGGGACAAACTCACGGCGGATCAAAGAAAACCGCCAGTCTTTGAGAATTCCTTAGGAAATGGGAAAATATGTCGGCTGTTGTTTTGCCGAATCGCAAGTTGAAAGGAAAGACGGGTGCGTTAGTTGTAAGAAGAGAGACAACTCTCCTTGTGAAGTTAGGGACGGATTGTCTGCCCCTGGGGACACCTGTTGTAGACATCGAATGACGTCACTAGGACAAATCCCAGACGGCAGAAAACATAATTTCTTTTGTCGCCAGTGTGAAGAATGTGATTTAACTAGACTGACGTGTTAGCTGGCTCGGTTCTAATATTGAAAAGAATCTTGTGTGTTCGGTATCAATTAACGTTGAAGAACATGTGTCTTTCATGGCAAAGTGTAGATTCAATTCAAGATTGAGCTAGGATTAAATAAGGTATTTAGAGATAGCCTGTAGATGTAAATAATGTAGAACAGTCTAGTGATAAATAGAGTGTAGGACTTTAACATAGTGTTGTTGCGTTGTGGTTAGGTATTCAAGGAGTGTCAGCGACAGTAGGAAGTTGCATTGTTAAAATTAACTAGTGTGAGACGTCAATTAGCTCAGCTGGTTGGAAATAGTGAAGTGGGATGATATTTAGAAGTATTGAGGGTGGTTGGGGGATAGGGGAAATGTCCAATGGTGGAATCTTCCAGTGGGGGTCTACTGGGGTTCTGCACTTTGCATTTGGTATTTCCTTGTCTTACCTTAATTCAGACCGATGTGATGAGCTCCTCTGTCCCATGACAGAGTTTGGTTCACTGTATATATCTGAGTGAGGCCACCGGCCTACACTCATATAATAGGGATCAGTGTCCGGTTGCGCTCACCAGGTGTGTTATCTCTCTTTCACAGGTTTCCTCAGGTTATCAAGAAAACCAAGTGAAACATCACAATATTCAGATCATGGATAAACTAGTGCAGGAAGATGTATTCAGTGGCCTTTTCACTGGGCCTATAATAAAAAGGGTATGAAGAAATAGGGCTCTGTTGAGCCGATACATATAAGTATCCGACAGGATGACTTCTTAACGATAGTGATTGTTGTTTCACACAACATGTGAACAGAACGATAATGATTGTGTTTTCACACCACACGTGAACAGAACAATAGTAGTTGTTTTCCACATCACATGTGAGCAGAACAATAGTATTTGTTTTTCCACATCACATAGGAAAAGAACAATAGGGAGTATTTAGGAAATTAGTATATTCCTATGAGACTATGTACAATAACTGTGTAAGGGTGAAGACTTTAGGACATTTTTTTAGAAGGGAATAATGTTATTTCAAGGGACAGTGTTCCATGTTTTCACGATGCAGGGATTGTGAAGTCTCCGACTCTAAGTACATTTAAGGAACATTGTGTATGATCAATTTGGGATCAGTACCGAACTATATCTGAGATTTGTGACCAGGTATCGTGGTTATCAAAAGCTACTGGAGATAGTTAACATCTAGCAGGAGGGACACATCGTTTGGTGAGGTCATTTTGTGCTGACTCTAATGATGTTGTGTAGTCCTTACCGGGATGATAGGACTTTGCTCCTGAGCTGTTCGGTCTGATTCTGCAGACACACTAGAGTATACGACATACATTCTACACATACACTTCTCACATACATATACTTTTCTTCATTAAATTAATGTCTTATTAATTTTAGAAGCTAGAGTTGTTTAGTATGTTATCTTGGGGAAGTGTGAGAGGAGACATGGTCCAGGGGTGAGAGAGAGAGAGAGAGAGAGAGAGAGAGAGAGAGAGAGAGAGAGAGAGAGAGAGAGAGAGAGAGGGGGGGGTATCCATTGATTGAAGGAGTGTTGTGGACGGAATCTGGTGGATCTATTGGAGGGCAAGTCTGGTGCCAGCAGCCGCGATAATTCCAGCTCCAATAGCGTATATTAAAGTTGTTGCAGTTAAAAAGCTCTAGGCTACCTTTTGTTTGTAAAGAGTCATTGCACGAGACTCTAGGCTACCATCTGTTTTGTTAAAGAGTCACCATTCTACAGAGTTTCCGGCTTGGGTCAAGATGGCGGGACGTGTTTTCTTCCAACTTGACTGAAGACGGTTGATCGGCGGCTTGACAATCCGCCATCATAAAACTCACAGCTGTTACAGAATCAGATTTCTGGCTCCAAAAGTTTGATGCTTCGCACAAACAAAGACAATCTCGATTTCTGCCCTATGCGCCAACTTAGGCACGAGAGGAAAGACAAGACAAGACAAGAAGCGCCCACTAGTTCTCGACTTTGATGATTTGCATCATATTATCGATTTAGACAATTTTAGATGATACATAGTTGTTCTGATTTACGAGACTTGTTTACCAAGCATATTTATCCCGTTATCTTACCCCTGTCCGCGATTATCTTGAACACCAAGTTCAAGTTCTTCCCTCATCTGTCAAAAGTTAACTACAAATAATTACATAATCCTTCGCACTCTGTATCTGGAACTGGACAAAACTGAATACATATTTCTAGATATATTTCATAATAATTTCATCATTTAGTAGGTCCTTTACAAAATCTGGCTCTCATCACGGCGAACAGAAAAACATCTCGATCATTTGCCGTTTCTCCCGCCCCATGCATTCTCATGCCCATGGTGTCTGCAATGTCCAGTGTCCATCTTCGTGCTGGTCTACTACTGCATCGTCTTCCAGGAACCATGTCTTTCCTCCCTGTTCTCTCCAAGCCACGGTGACGTTTAGGATTGCCAGAGCTTCCAGGAACCATGTCTTTCCTCCCTGTTCTCTCCAAGCCACGGTGACGTTTAGGATTGCCAGAGCTTCCAGGAACCATGTCTTCCCTCCCTGTTCTCTCCAAGCCACAGTGACATTTAGGATTGTCAGAGCTTCCAGGAACCATGTCTCCCCTCCCTGTTCTCTCCAAGCCACGGTGACGTTTAGGATTGCCAGAGCATCCAGGAACCATGTCTCCCCTCCCTGTTCTCTCCAAGCCACAGTGACATTTAGGATTGCCAGAGCATCCAGGAACCATGTCTTTCCTCCCTGTTCTCTCCAAGCCACAGTGACATTTAGGATTGCCAGAGCATCCAGGAACCATGTCTTTCCTCCCTGTTCTCTCCAAGCCACGGTGACGTTTAGGATTGCCAGAGCTTCCAGGAACCATGTCTTTCCTCCCTGTTCTCTCCAAGCCACGGTGACGTTTAGGATTGCCAGAGCTTCCAGGAACCATGTCTTTCCTCCCTGTTCTCTCCAAGCCACGGTGACGTTTAGGATTGCCAGAGCTTCCAGGAACCATGTCTTCCCTCCCTGTTCTCTCCAAGCCACGGTGACGTTTAGGATTGCCAGAGCTTCCAGGAACCATGTCTTTCCTCCCTGTTCTCTCCAAGCCACGGTGACGTTTAGGATTGCCAGAGCTTCCAGGAACCATGTCTTCCCTCCCTGTTCTCTCCAAGCCACAGTGACATTTAGGATTGTCAGAGCTTCCAGGAACCATGTCTCCCCTCCCTGTTCTCTCCAAGCCACGGTGACGTTTAGGATTGCCAGAGCATCCAGGAACCATGTCTCCCCTCCCTGTTCTCTCCAAGCCACAGTGACATTTAGGATTGCCAGAGCATCCAGGAACCATGTCTTTCCTCCCTGTTCTCTCCAAGCCACAGTGACATTTAGGATTGCCAGAGCATCCAGGAACCATGTCTTTCCTCCCTGCTCTCTCCAAGCCACAATGACATTTAGGATGGCCAGAGCTTCCAGGAACCATGTCTTTCCTCCCTGTTCTCTCCAAGCCACGGTGACGTTTAGGATTGCCAGAGCTTCCAGGAACCATGTCTTCCCTCCCTGTTCTCTCCAAGCCACAGTGACCTTTAGGATGGCCAGAGCTTCCAGGAACCATGTCTTCCCTCCCTGTTTTCTCCAAGCCACAGTGACCTTTAGGATGGCCAGAGCTTCCAGGAACCATGTCTTCCCTCCCTGTTCTCTCCAAGCCACAATGACATTTAGGATGACCAGAGCTTCCAGGAACCATGTCTTCCCTCCCTGTTCTCTCCAAGCCACAATGACATTTAGGATGGTCAGAGCTTCCAGGAACCATGTCTTCCCTCCCTGTTCTCTCCAAGCCACAGTGACCTTTAGGATGGCCAGAGCTTCCAGGAACCATGTCTTCCCTCCCTGTTCTCTCCAAGCCACAATGACATTTAGGATGGCCAGTGCTTCCAGGAACCATGTCTTCCCTCCCTGTTCTCTCCAAGCCACAATGACATTTAGGATGGCCAGAGCTTCCAGGAACCATGTCTTCCCTCCCTGTTCTCTCCAAGCCACAATGACATTTAGGATGGCCAGAGCTTCCAGGAACCATGTCTTCCCTCCCTGTTCTCTCGAAGCCACTGTGACATTTAGGATGGCCAGAGCTTCCAGGAACCATGTCTTCCATCCCTGTTCTCTCCAAGCCACAATGACATTTAGGATGGCCAGAGCTTCCAGGAACCATGTCTTCCCTCCCTGTTCTCTCCAAGCCACAATGACATTTAGGATGGTCAGAGCTTCCAGGAACCATGTCTTCCCTCCCTGTTCTCTCCAAGCCACAGTGACATTTAGGATGGCCAGAGCTTCCAGGAACCATGTCTTCCCTCCCTGTTCTTTCCAAGCCACAATGACATTTTGGATGGCCAGAGCTTCCAGGAACCACGTCTTCCCTCCCTGCTCTCTCCAAGCCACAGTGACATTTAGGATGGCCAGAGCTTCCAGGAACCATGTCTTCCCTCCCTGCTCTCTCCAAGCCACAATGACATTTAGGATCGCCAGAGCTTCCAGGAACCATGTCTTCCCTCCCTGCTCTCTCCAAGCCACAGTGACATTTAGGATGGCCAGAGATTCCAGGAACCATGTCTTCCCTCCCTGTTCTCTCCAAGCCACAATGACATTTAGGATTGCCAGAGCTTCCAGAAACCATGTCTTCCCTCCCTGCTCTCTCCAAGCCACAATGACATTTAGGATGGCCAGAGCTTCCAGGAACCATGTCTTCCCTCCCTGTTCTCTCCAAGCCACAGTGACATTTAGGATGGCCAGAGCATCCAGGAACCATGTCTTCCCTCCCTGTTCTCTCCAAGCCACAGTGACATTTAGGATGGCCAGAGCTTCCAGGAACCATGTCTTCCCTCCCTGCTCTCTCCAAGCCACAGTTAAATTTAGGATTGCCAGAGCTTCCAGGAACCATGTCTTCCCTCCCTGTTCTCTCCAAGCCACAATGGCATTTAGGATGGCCAGAGCTTCCAGGAACCATGTCTTCCCTCCCTGTTCTCTCTAAGCCACAGTTAAATTTAGGATTGCCAGAGCTTCCAGGAACCATGTCTTCCCTCCCTGTTCTCTCCAAGCCACAGTGACATTTAGGATGGCCAGAGCTTCCAGGAACCATGTCTTCCCTCCCTGTTCTCTCCAAGCCACAGTGACATTTAGGATGGCCAGAGCTTCCAGAAACCATGTCTTCCCTCCCTGCTCTCTCCAAGCCACAGTGACATTTAGGATGGCCAGAGCTTCCAGGAACCATGTCTTCCCTCCCTACTATCTCCAAGCCACAATGACATTTAGGATGGCTAGAGCTTCCAGAAACCATGTCTTCCCTCCCTGTTCTCTCCAAGCCACAGTGACATTTAGGATGGCCACAGCTTCCAGGAACCATGTCTTCCCTCCCTACTCTCTCCAAGCCGCAATGACATTTAGGATGGCCAGAGCTTCCAGGAACCATGTCTTCCCTCACTGCTCTCTCCAAGCCACAATGACATTTAGGATGGCCAGAGCTTCCAGAAACCATGTCTTCCCTCCCTGTTCTCTCCAAGCCACAGCGACATTTAGGATGGCCAGAGCTTCCAGGAACCATGTCTTCCCTCACTGCTCTCTCCAAGCCACAATGACATTTAGGATGGCCAGAGCTTCCAGAAACCATGTCTTCCCTCCCTGCTCTCTCCAAGCCACAATGACATTTAGGATGGCCAGAGCTTCCAGGAACCATGTCTTCCCTCCCTGTTCTCTCCAAGCCACAGCGACATTTAGGATGGCCAGAGCTTCCAGGAACCATGTCTTCCCTCACTGCTCTCTCCAAGCCACAATGACATTTAGGATGGCCAGAGCTTCCAGAAACCATGTCTTCCCTCCCTGCTCTCTCCAAGCCACAATGACATTTAGGATGGCCAGAGCTTCCAGGAACCATGTCTTCCCTCCCTGCTCTATCCAAGCCGCAATGGCATTTAGGATGGCCAGAGCTTCCAGTGTCTGAAACAAGATAATTGTTCTGAGCCAGTGTTCTTCGATAGTCAGGCCTGGTAGAATTTCAACAATTTAGTAGAATGTCAGCATTTTACTTCTTCCCGGTTCAACAATTGTTCTGTATAATTTAAGTCAAAAGCACATATTCCCTTCTATATAGATTGCGAAATGGCCGGTGACTCGCATCCATATGTTGATATAGGAAAGTTGCATGTAGTTACAATATTACTTTAAGTTGTTTGTTGTTGTGGTGCGATAGGTTGTTAATATTGTTTAACAGATTCAGTGCAAGACAAAAAGTAGGTTTGGACCAAACAAAAATGGATGGTGGATAATGGGAAGTGGGATGTGTCACAGTTGTAACTTAAAAGTTGTTAATATGGTAGCAGATATGTTGTATTCTATATCACATTAAAGTGTGTTGCATAGAGAAAACTACTGTATATAAGCCTATGGCAGATACAGAGAGTCGTTTAAGGCGAGTAATCATCCCATGGCACTTAATCAGTTACGTAAATTCTTTATTAGCAAAAGCTCAAATTCCACACGACAGTTCTGTAGGTTATATGTATGCATCGATTGTCCTTCTAGCTAGTTCTCACTGCTCACTTTGTAATAACATGTTACGAATGTTTATTGTGATAATGCTATGACAAACAGTCGACAAGAGTGTTGATTGTTGAGTGAATGTTTAACGTTCCTTTCGCTTCAATCTGTGGCGGATAGGAATAAAATGCTGCCAGATGGTGTTGTGATTTCGTCCACTTACCGGGCGTGTGCCATAGTTCCACCACCACCCCCCCCCCCCTCCTTTTTTTGCCTCTCCCGCTTCGATGAATAAAAAAACAAAAGAAATTTAAGAGCTCACAGTTCCCCAGTGACAAGTGCCGCCCCATGAAGTTCCACGTCCCTGTATGGTACTTGGTTGACCGCCTCTGATGGTGGTCAAGTCTTGATCAAAGTGCAGATTGCAACACATTCAGCAATTCTCGAGCACGTGGATTTATAATTTATATGATGCACGAGTAAGTGAAACTGAACTTCCCCCTTTGTTTTCCCAAACCGTAACATCATACCATCAACTGTTAATGGTCAACAGTTATAATAATAATTATGTTATTTTCACTTTAAGACTAAGAGTAAGGGTACGAGGACATTAAGATTACATTACTTAACAATGCCACATCCGCTTTTTCGTCACCGATCACTATCAAAGCATATTGAATGGTATTTATATTCTACATTTTTTAAGGGTAAATAATGAGGCCGTCCCGGCTGCACTGCACACCCACCTCAACCGGCACTGTATACTTTATATTCAATTTTTGGGAGGGGGAAAAGTTTTCATGGGAAGGAAGGGAGATAACTTACATCGCATGCCAGGTACAGACCAGGTTGTCGGTCTTGCAAATTTCCCACAGGAAGCACATTTCTGCAGACGTTACGGCTGGAATGTGCAACCCCGCCCCGCCTTCCTTTCTCCTGTCTCCGTGCTATTAACTGGTGATTGTTTTAGTTCGCCTTTGGCTGGCGCTCGACAAGCTATAAGTAAACCGAACCCTACTCAAGTTCCCGCAGAAGCAATTAAAACGGATTTCAAACAAGCAGAGGGCACGGAAGGTTACAGGAGGCCAGGTAAAAATGCCGGGTGTAACACTTAATCCAGACTTTGGCGAGGGTTGAAGTGAGAGCGAGGGTCTGGTGCTGGTGACGTAGTTTTGTTATGATGCGGGTGCGAATTGACTGTCCCGCGCTTTGGTTATTATCTAACTACGCGTAAGCGAGGAGCAGCTGACCGAGTGACAAGAATGCTGCGCACTCCTTCGAGATACCAGGGTTCAAATCCTCGGTAAGATGTGGATTTTTTTTCTGTTCGGGGAAAAAAGAAACCCCTAACCTGCACAGTTCGCGGCGACTGCACTAGCCAGGCGACCTTAATTCCCCAGGCACAAGTCAAGACCCCTCTGTCCTACACCGCAAGGTACTATAGACAGTAGATGACAGTTGACAGAGTATGGGTCTGCGTGGCCAAGTGGTAAGGGCGCCAGCTTAGAGCTGCGAAGCTGTGAGTTCGTTTTTCGGACTTCGATGATGGGTTTACCAGTACAGTGTTCTCGGAGACTCCTGGGGGTCGTTGCTGGAGCTAGGAAGTGTGGCCGCTTTCGGCCGGAGCTACGGAATGCGGCACATTCCGCAGACCGCTTTCCTGAAAGAGACCGGGCCATAAAGGATACGTCATTGTGCAATGAAGTCGATCCTCTCGCATATAACACACACCCCCCCCCCCCTCCCCCAACCTTTAAAAACACCTATTGGCATGAGTAACTCAACGAAACTGAGAAGTGGAACTGGTATGTTTTACAAGAGCACAATCATCATCATCATCATCATATCATCATCATCATCATCATCATCATCATCAAGTGCCCTGCCAGCTGGCGTAGGCGTTCGTATCTCTCCACAGATCTCGGTCTTTGATGTTCTGGATCAACTCTGCTGCTGATATTCCTCCATGCCACCGTCTCAATCCACTCATAATCATTTCTCTGGGTTGGCTTCTGCCTCTCGCCCCCTCGATTGTCCAGTTGTTACGATGTTCTCCATTGCCTCCCTTCTCATCACATGACAAAAGAAAGCTGTTTGTCTCGTTGTTATTGTTGTATATAACTGCCTCTAATATGTGATTATTCAGCACAATCACAGATGACAGAACGAACGTTGCAGCTAGAGCCTTGGTCAGCACACAAACAACAGACACTGAAACAACTAAGTAAGAAATATACACAAGTTACTAAGCTAATGTCGACCGTTGAAGTCGTGTAACCCGCATTGGAGATGCAGATCCTATAATTTAACTTGAAGGGGACAACAAATCTGATTATATCTGAAAATATGAATAAACTCCAAAATCTTATATGTACCTGTGAATTTATTATTTACTCTCAGAAGCCGATCAAAGCATGTGAATCTATTATTTCATTAAAAAAAATTATAGAAGTAAAAGCGAGGTAATTGCTTGGCATTCTTGATCACGCACATGACGAGATGCGGTGACAGTTCGTATCTTGCTGTTATTTTCTTGCCAATAAATTTAATTTTACTAGACTGGGTCGAATATAGGGTTGTCTATACTTTCCAAAGGATTGAGTCCAGAAACTTTGTGGTGAAAGGTCAGTGCTTTATCCACTACATTACCAGAACTGTTTTACATGAAATGCAAACTTTCTTCCTCTTTCTGCGTCTTAATCCGTCGGTCGTCACGTTTGTCAACAGCTCCCTGTTTCTGTTTATATGTCGTTGGTTGTATTCTGTGTCCACATTTCGCTGTCAATATTCATATAGTCCATGCAATGTAGCGTTGGCAATCGAGTTTGTCCGCAGCTTCCATCTCGCCGTATAGTATACGCTGTATGGCGTTGTTCGTCATGTTTGTCCACAGCTTCCTGTATATTCTTATGGTTCTCACTCGTATGACGTTGTCCACAGCGTCCTGTATATTCTTACAGATCTCGCTCGTATGACGCTGTCCACAGCGTCCTGTATATTCTTACAGATCTCGCTCGTATGACGCTGTCCACAGCTTCCTGTATATTCTTACAGTTCTCGCTCGTATGACATTGTCCACAGTTTCCTGTATAGTCTAATAGTTCTCGCTCATATGACGTTGTCTACAGCAGTGGTGGCCAACACTAGGCCCGCGGGCCGCATGCGGCCCGCCATACGTCATGTTGCGGCCTGCGGAGTGGGAAGCGATGATGTGGTCGATGCTGTAGCACGCTTGCTTGTTTACTTTAGTTAATCAAAACCAAAAAAACAGGTGTGTGGCCCGGCAGAAAATATTATTTCTGAAATTTGGCCCGCCAGCTGAAAAGGTTGGCCACCCCTGGTCTACAGCTTCCTGTATAGTCTAATACAGGACTCAAATAGTCTACGCTCGTATGACGTTGCCTAGAGCTTCCTGCATAGTCTAATAGTTGTCGCTCGTATGACGTTGTCCACATCTTCCTGTATATTCTTATAGTTCTCGTTCGTATGACGTTTTCCACAGCTTCCTTATATTCTTATAGTTCTCGCTCGTATGACGTTGTCCACAACTTCCTGCATATTCTTATAGTTCTCGCTCGTATGACGCTGTCCACAGCTTCCTGTATATTCCTATAGTTCTCGCTTCTTATGACGTTGTCCACAGCTTCCTGTATATTCTTATAGTTCTCGCTCGTACGACGTTGTCCACAGCTTCCTGTATATTCCTATAGTTCTCGCTCCTATGACGTTGTCCACAGCTTCCTGTATATTCCTATAGTTCTCGCTCCTATGACGTTGTCCACAGCTTCCTGTATATTCCTATAGTTCTCGCTCCTATGACGTTGTCCACAGCTCCCTGTAGATTTTTATTGTTCTCGCTGGCATGGCGTTTGGTCGTCACATTTGTCCACAGCTTCCTGTCTCTGTTTATAGTCTACATAGGAAGCCATATTTCGTCATGTTTGTCCAAGAGCCGGCTCTGTGGCGAAAGGGTTACGAGTGCAATTCGTAATCCCGCATACCGCGTTCGAAACACAGCTGCAGGTGATTTGGAAGCAGTTCGCCTTGCGTTAATATTTCCATACAATGGTATGAGTGCCGGTCGTTCAGAAAGCAATGGCAAACTACTGAACGTAAAGCTTATCCAGGAATCGCAAATAGCCAAACACTGCTGGAGTTGACTGCTACGCCCTGTAAACTAACTGTACAAGAACTCCTGTCACTTATTGTAGTCCATACTGCATGCAGTTTGGTCTGAATGTTTGTCCACAGCTACATATCACTGCTTATAGTCCAAACTATATGGCGCGGGTTGCCTAACTTCAGTATACAACGAAGGAATCTATTCTGTTAATGTCTTTGTCAAAATCCGTAAATATACTTAGACATATGTAACCGTTGTCAATATGGTAATGTTGTCGAATCCTACTGAGGTATATTTTTATGTTTTTTCATTGACATGGTCACCCAGCTTAAATGGGTTTCGTAAAATTACACAGGAAGCCGCGGCTGTCGACATAATATTGACGACATTAACCCTTTGACAATAAAGTTCATTCGTTGGCTCGTTTGAGTGCTGATGTGTCCAAAATATGACTCTTCTACCATTATATATCTAACACGCGTCATGACACGAAAAGGTATCATTTACTTTTTGGCATACTTAAAAACATTGATTATCATCATGAGCCATGCAGCCAAAGGCTTGCGAATGCGGTTCGTCAGCCGCTTACCAGGCGTTCGAAACGCAGCTGCGACTGATTTGTGCAGCAGACCGTGTCGCTTTGTGTTATAACGTGTTGGTATGGAAGCCGGTTGTTCAGAAATCAATGGCAAACTACTGAATGTAAAACTTGCTTAGTGCATCAACAGCAGCTGGAAAATGCTGTTGTTGATTGCAACCTGTAAAGGATATACAACATTTAAAAAAAAAGAAGCCTTGCAGATAAGCGTAAGAGGTCATGTTTCGTGATCTCACACGATCAGTCTCGGATCGATTCTTGGTTTTCGTCTGGATTATGTCATATGGCCAAGCCATCCTAGTGTTCATCTCTTTTCCATTCTCTAGCTCTTTTTCAAACATGTTTATTAGCTGTCAGTAGTCTTGAAGTTTATTTTTCCTCGTAACACGTACAACAAATCATGACTTTTTTTTTCGCCCTTTGTTTTCTCTCTCTCTCTCTCTCTCTCTCTCTCTCTCTCTCTCTCTCTCTCTCTCTCTCTCTCTCTCTCTCTCTCTCTCTCTCTCTCTCTCTCTCTCTCCCCTACTTTTTTTTTACCAAATCCTCCGGGACATAGGCGTTCAATCAACTCACTCCAAACCCTACCCTCCGTAGCTATCACAAGCACCTCCATCCCGCCTCTCTTATGTTATTCATTTCTGTCTACTTTTCTTCTGCTTGTATGCTTGAGTCCTTTGCCTTGTGGGTTTTAGACAAGGACCCTTCTATTTGAACAATGACCAGGTGTTTTCAGCGTATGTCCTATCCAGTGTATGTCCTATCCAGTGTGTGTCCTATCCAGTGTATGTACTATCATTGTATGTCCTATCCAGTATATGTCCTATCCAGTATATGTCCTATCCAGTGTATGTCCTATCCAGTATATGTCCTATCCAATTTATGTCCTATCCAGTGTATGTCCTATCCAGTGTATGTACTATCCAGTGTATGTACTATCATTGTATGTCCTATCCAGTATATGTCCTATCCAGTATATGTCCTATCCAGTATATGTCCTATCCAGTGCATCCAGTGTATATCCTATCTAATGTATGTCCTATCCGGTGTATGTTCTACCCTACGTATGTCGTAACCAATGTATGGCATTCCGGCGGCGGCATTATGCACAGTGTACCTGTGTGGGCTGTTGGTATGCCGAGACTCCTGTCTATTCCACTTTTCACATTGGACAGTGGGGAGCATTTGGTATGATATTCACTAGCACAGGAACGGAGCATAATGAGGACGACCCGTTGCCGTGAATTTGGAACGTCGACTAACTAACTTACCAATGTATGTACTATCCAGTGTATGTTCTATCCAGTGTATGTCCTACCCTATGCATGTCCTATCCAGTGCATGTTCTATCCAGTGCATGTTCTATCCAGTGCATATTCTATCCAGTGCATGTTCTATCCAGTGCATGTTCTATCCAGTGTATGTCCTACCAGTGTATATCCTATCTAGTGTATTTTATATCCAGTGTATGTCCTATCCAGTGTATGTCCTATCCAGTGTATGCCCTATCCAGCGCCATCGTCTTTTCTTCCCCTCTCCATTCACTGGTATTTGTTTAGTTCTCTTCATGCCCTCCATATTGGAGATTCGTTCATACCATTTTAATCCTTCTATTCTGCGCAAGCACACCAATGAATGAATATAAACCTTCACTGCCGAAATCTTATTTCTTTAACACATTTATTGTTTTCAACTACTTCTAGAAGTGTCCCATTTGTGTTTCTGTCCGTTAAATGTATTCTTTGACATTTTCTCAGATACCATTTCCCAACTGCCATTACACTTTGAGAAACGAATAAACTGTAATGAGTTTGCAACGGCAGTAGCAGGAGCGGTGTTATACACACACTCAGCCCATAAAGTTCTGTGAGTGCAATCATTTGCGATATTAGAACCTTCTGTTTCTCTCGTTTATTCTGAAAACATCATATTCTTTAAGTGTATATGTATCCGCGTTTGCATGATTCCAGATCTCATTATTACTACGTGTTTATTCAGTTAGCTTCACTGTGAATAGCTTTGAGTACGGGTCGTCTGGGGAACGTTGTGACAACCTGGAAGATTACCGGTGTTAGAGATGAGGAAGACAGAGGGATGGGTTGGCAGGATGGCAGGATGTGTCTTATTAAGAATACAGAAGACATGCGGGACTTTATCAGTAACACACACACGCACACAAAACACATAGGACTTCATCAAGAATACAGAAGACATATAGGACATTATCATCAACACAGAAGATGTGTAACACTTCATCAAGACCGTAGAATACATATAGGACTGCTTCAAATACTCAGAAGACAACGAAAAGTTAGATGTATATCGTTTACAATACATCGCAGTCAACCCGAGCATTTTTCACTCTTTATGATTTCTTGGCAAGTTTACCAGATAATGAAAGACTTCATCAAAAACGAAGAAGACTGTAGCGCTTTATTAAGTACACAGACGACATGTAGGACACAGTACATATAATTAATATACGATTACACAAAATACACATAAGACAATGAAGGACTTTATCAAGCTTACAGTAGTCATGCAGGACTTTATCAAGAACATATACAACATGCAGTACTTTATCAACAATACAAAAGACATATTGAGCTTCATCAAGAATATGCAAGACACGTAGAACATTCTCAAGAATACGGAAGACACATAGAGCCTTGTCAGAAATACAGAACTCAGCACTTTACCAAGAACATAAAAGACGTGTGGAACTTTATCAAGAACACGGAAGACATGTAACTTTATCACGAACGTGGAAGGCATGTCGGACTTTATCACTAGTTCAGAACAGTGTCAGGAATTCAGAAGACAAGCACTTTACGAAGAACATAGCTGACAAGTAACTTTATCAAGAACATGACAGAAGAATAAAGAATGACAGGAGACAATGAAGGACTTTAAAAAGAATACAGAAGTCATGTATAACTTTATCAAGAGCACATAAAACATGAAGGATTTTATCAAGAATACAGAAGTCATGTGTAACTTTATCAAGAACATAGAAGGCGCGTAGGACTTTATCAAGAATACGGAAGACACAAAGAACTTTGTGGGGAATGCAGAAGACACTTAGCACTTTATCAAAAACATAGAAAACGGGTGGGACTTCGCCAAGAACAATGAAGACACGAACAACTTTATCAAGAACACAGAAGACAGATGGTGGTGGAGGAATGCGATTGGTTGCGCAGCTCAACATGGAGACTGATAATGGTCAAAATCGCTACACGCCATCAAAAACTCACAATGCAGAAATTTCATGTTTACTCGATCTCATTGGCAGTTTCTCTTAACACTCATGCCAACATTAATATCGGATAGCGTACTCCGTCATAACACAAGAAGATACCTAGGAGGAACGAGGAGGGGGAAATAACACATGTTTTTGTTGCATGAAATAATATAATTTTTTCACGGCTCTGTTCACACCTGAAGGCATGAATAAATGACTTTATGCCTTGTTGACTTCTGTATGTCTCCTTGTGTTGTTAATTCTACTTTTGGCTGCCCTTTTAGTTTAACGCATTTCCTATAACCGTTGTTATGTCATCTTTCCCGAAATCGCTTTAAGGATTCTGGGCTGTTAATTTTTTTAAGTTTCTCAAACGCGAAAATAAATTATGCTTACATTCACCTTCTGGAGTCGCGGCACCCCAGTGGTTAGCAAACTTGCCAGCTGTCCCAATGGCCCTGTGTTCGAATTCATATGGAGGTGGACTGTCATAAACCTATGGCTTGTGATAGAAAGTAATATTACTAATGATGCCCCAACCGACCCAAACCGGCAAACTGGTTGTAACGGAAATCAACAGAAATAACGTTGTGATAACATTAAACTAACGTTTATTGGTTGCGAGCGTTTGTCACACCAAACATGAATTACAGTCCCTATTTCGAAGAGAATCACACAATCACTAACTACCTGCTAACCCTTCTAAATATTTGATGCCTATCTAAAACAACCCCGTAACCAAATGGTTCTAAACTCCGACCGTCTTCAACGCCATTTTAAACGCTAACCGTCAACAACAACACCGACCTCTTCCGTCTACTATCTTACACAGCGCGTGCGCACCACGCATGTGCCGAGCTGCGTGTACATAATTTAGGTTCATGTTTAATATGGGGCTGTGACATGGACATTGTTCATCCGTTGACCTTTGCTTCCAGGTGACCAAACGCCATAAATTGGTCTCAGGAAATGCCCTGGGCAATAAAGGCGGTCGGGGGATATTGACAATATTACCCATCAAATCCCGACTGTCTATACAAGTATAAAGCCAGCACCTGCTACCAGATACTTATCGTGGCCTGAAGTGGGTCATTTACTTTACATACATTCACCGTAGCTGTGGCGTAAGGGTTAAGAACGTGATTCACAATCCCGCATACCACGTTCAAAACACAACTGCGTGCGATTTGGAAGCAAACCACCTAGCGCTGGTTTTCATTCAATGGTAAGAATACCGGTCGTTCAGAAAGCAATGGCAAACTACTTGCGTAAACTTGCCCAAACAAATTTCAAACAGCCCAAAGATACTGGGTTGACTGCGACGTCCTGTACATGATATGCAACTAACTAACCTTCACCTTCGATATAAAGCGACGATAACGTAATAAGTAGCGTAATCTCCTACCGGTCGTATGTCCAGGATTCAAATTTTTTCTTTGAAAATACGTAGCACTAGGGTCGACTTAGTCTCATACAATGGCTATGGACAATGTCTGAGAAGTAAGATGGCTAACATAGTACTGACCACATCGCCTAACGAGGGTCATTTGGAGGAAACATGCGCCTAGCTCACATCTCCCTGGCAGGATCCTGCTGTGTGCATAGGAAGTGTTAGCACCATCATATTTTCAAGCATGAGTGATACAAACTCTTCCACAGAGCAAACAGGGCAAGGGAGATTCTGATCGTCAGAAGGTTTCACTCTACATGAAATGTTTCGGCTTTTACCTTCCTGACACTCTCTACGCGCGGGCCCACCGGGATCATGACTCCGGTTGTCTTTCTCCTGCTGTTCATTCCTACGCTTTCGATAATTTAGAGTGGTTTTCCCACTTGTTCCACACATGCACATTGTGCCTGTTCCAAAGCCAAGTGGCCATTCTTTCTTACCCGTAGCGAACGACGAGAGCTGCCATTGAGTGGGAATAGCACAATATACTGCGATATCGTGGACAACTTGTATCCGTATGTCTCGTTTAGGTCAACCTGGATAAGGGCCTTTTTACCAAACATGATTTGTACTAAGGTCTATGGTAAGTAGAGGCCCTTATTTTTATAGGTCTTGGGACATATTTGGTAAATGGTATGTTAGTAGAGTAAAGGGCTCTGTCCAACGCCTTGAAAGTTTTTGAGTATTTCATTTCATCCGAATTTGGTGAGTTGTGTTACACCGTTTCGCCAAGTTTTTGGCTCAGCACAACCGGCTTCGGCATGTATTTTTTCTGGTTTGCTTTAAATAGCCATTGACTGTACACAGTCACCTACAAGGCAGCAGGTTTGTCCATAGCTTCATCTGATCCATACCCCTGACCTGTCCGACATGGGAGACCCTACCAGCAGCTGCTCTACTGTCCTGTCGGCATAAATCTTGAAACACGCAAGACCTTCTACCGATACAAGGTGGATACACAGCAGAGAGAAAGAGAGAGAGAGATAGATAGAGAGAGAGAGAGAGAGAGAGAGAGAGAGAGAGAGAGAGAGAGAGAGAGAGAGAGAGAGAGAGAGAGAGAGAGAGAGAGAGAGAGACGAACAAACTTTATTTTCAAAAGATTACAAATTGGGCACGCAGGCCCGTCTTACATTCGACCCTTCCATCACTCATCTTTCGCTCATAAATTGTACATTCACATAGGAAAACAACTTTGTCAATAGGATGTTGCAAACATAAACAGTGCATATTACCATGTTATGAGACAGGCAGACACACGTACACATGCACATTCATAAACACACACGTTGTGTTAGCTATCTGTGGTGTCCTGTCCTTGACAAAGATTCTGAGAATCGAAACGTCAGCCGTCCTGTGTGTCGTATTGTACGCGTTTGTGGGTATTTTATTTTATTTTATTATTCATTTTATATATTTATTGAGTGCTTCTGATTTCGGATTTTCACCTGTATTTCGCGATACGATGGATCTCCTTGTAAGGTATGTGCAACGTGTTAATGTTTAGTACGTTTCTTCTCGCAGGAGCTTAATATACCTATTTGTTTCCAGTTCAACTCATTATTTGACAATGCAAGTAAATAAATATAACATTCATAGTTAACTGCCAATGGTACGCTAACTTATGTAATTTAACTCATTTGACAATGCAAGTAAATACACATAACATTCATGGGCAACTTAATCAAATTAACGGAAATATCCAAGAAATGTACTACTCTTTCGTGTGTTATCAACCGAGATATTTTTCCCACGAAGGTAACATCTATTTATATCTAGCCTGGGTAAATATTTTGAAGGAAAGCACAAGGTACAAGAACCCAGTGCAGTGTGTATCTCTGGCCTGGATGTTGTTCTACCGTGTGTAGCTATAACTCATGGCTGTTTTTGTATTGTCTAGTGTGTTCTCTGCGAGCAAGGGTTAATGCGTTAACTTATTATCAACATGATTCAGGGTTAATTCTCTGGGTGGGAAGTTTTAACATGGGGACCAGCAACGTTTCTGCGAGGAAGAGCTGATGGGGAAATGAAAATGTCACCCTGCCACACACTTCCGTGACCTAGTATATGCGAGGGGTAACATTTAACACTCAAGTATTTAGTTTCTATCTATCTATCTATCTATCTATCTATCTATCTATCTGTCTGTCTGTCTGTCTGTCTGTCTGTCTGTCTATAGCTTAGTGTTAGTGAACGCAGTCTCACAATCCCGACAAACCTGGTTCGAACTCAGCCTAGGGTGGTTTGTAAGTAGATCGCTTTACGTTGATTTTCGTAACAGTATTAGCTTATTTCTAGATACAGCTGCGTGCGATTTGGAAGCAGACTGCCTTGCGCTGGTTTTCATTCAACGGTTTAAGTGTCAGTCGTTCAGAAAGCAATAGCAAACTACTGAACGTAAATTTGCCTAGAGATCACAAACGCCAAGAAATTATGGAGTTGACTGCGACGTCATGTAAAGGACACACAACTAACTTTATGATCGTAGGCCAATCAGAAAACAATGGCAAAATACCGAAAGTAAAAATATCATCAACATAATCATCGTCATTATGTGCCTTGCAAGTTGGCCTTCATGCCCCCCTCCCCACCCCCACCCCCACCCCCCACAGAGAGAGAGAGAGAGAGAGAGAGAGAGAGAGAGAGAGAGAGAGAGCTTTGTACAGTAATATTCATGCAAAACACTTAACATGATCAGCGGAAAATTGAAAGACAAAACCAAGAATTCGTTTCCCTCTGTTCTGTTTTCGGCGCGTTAGAATAATGGGGTTTTCAAAGCAAGATAAGGATACACATGCTTCACTTCACCTGCATGCTTACACCGTCAAAATATGAGAAGGCGGCATTGATGCATGTTGAATCTGTAGCGAACGGGCTGGCACTCATTCCACATGGGAGCGGTTGTAATTTGAGAACAAAACACACATTAAAGAAAGCTAAAGGAGTTGGGGAGGTAATGGTATAGGGGAGGGTCAAATACATTCCACACAGAAAATAAAATAAAAATGTGTCTTTGTACTTCAGATGATCTAGCATTATCATCTAGTGCAGTGGTTCTCAACCTGTGGGGAACCCCCCCCCCCTCGGGGGGGGGGGGGGGGGATTTTAGGGTTTCCAGGGGGAGGGGGGAATTAAGATTATTTCAAGATTGCGTTAATGCAAGAACCGATTACTTGATATTGTTTTTCCCTTTATACTGTACGATTCTGTACGTCTCACCCTTCTAAAATTAAATTTATAAAGTCAGTAGACCCACAAATCATGTTTTATGTGGACGTCTAGACTTGTTTTAGTATGTGCTATTAAATTTAGCTTCCATTGTTACCTATACTGTATGTGTGTGTGGGAGGGGGGGCAGGATTTTTAGGTAGGAAATACGAAAGGGGGGAACGACGTTCTGAAAATATGGTGAAGGGGGGCACGGGCCAAATTTTTAGGTAGGAAATACGAAAGGGGGGGGGGGGGATGACGTTCTGAAAATATGGTAAGGGTGGGGGAATGGGCCAAAAAAGGTTGAGAACCAGTGATCTAGTGCAGGGGTGGGCAAACTAAGGCCCGCGGGCCGCATGCGGCCCGCCACCTGATTTTATGAGGCCCGCGAGGGCATTTAGGAATAATAATTTTTACTTCGTTTTTAAGTTATTTTGTTGCATGTTAAAGAATTTTATGTACCGTTATGATTGTTTCAACATTTTTTTAAATAAGATTTCTTTCTAATTATCAATTTTTGTAAACAGTCCTTGGCCTTCGTAATGTAATGCTTCTTCTTCCTCTACTTCTTTTGTTCGCCTTAAATATTATAACTGCATTGTTGCCTCTTGTGTGAATTTAACTGTCCTTTTTAGTTCACTCAGCAGTCCATAGAGTTTATCTTCTACTGTCGTCTCTATACTCAGGTCCCCTGGCTTCACAGGACATCTGAGAAGGACCTCCACCAATAGTTGTGGTTGGACTCTTTCGAGGCATATGGCCCGGCACTGCACCTGCCTGGGGGTCCAAAGTAGGGCGAGCACCGTAACATTTAGCCGTAGTCGACATATTTCATTGCGTGTGATTGGTGGTATCCTGATTTCTGTGGTGCGCCTCCTGGCTGGTTGCCTCTTTATTCAGCACCTTTCCTTTGCTAGAGCAGACTGTGGTCTTACTCGAGGTAAAGTGTATAGGCACGCACACACATGTCTGCGCATGCACGTACGAGCATACACATCTAGAGCGTTCTGTATATTTTTCGGCGCCAGTGACTCGCCGCCGCCCCTTCTCCTGTTAGTTAAAACAGTTCCACCACGAGAAGGCTAGAATTTGGACTTCTGCTGCATAGGTGATGAATGCACGAGCGATTAGGGTATTTATGCAAGGTTGGGCGCTCACCCCAACCGGCCTCTGGCTATATACAGCAACATTTGGAACCATGCTATGCTAAAATGTGAATTTATCGATTTTTATAAAGAGAAATATTTATCGACATGAAAAATTTAATAAGGATGATTTTATGAAAAACAGATATTTCTCCGGTGAATAAAATGATTTATTTTGCAAGAAAATATTAAATTTAAAAGTCTTTTGCTGTTTTAAACTATTTCCACATTTACAGTGTTCAAATTAATTTATTTGTTGTAGTAGTCTTGATATATTTCTGAAATTTATTCTGAGTTTTACTTGTTTTCCGAATATTTTATTTTCACACAAACCGGAAGTAGGTTTTGTTTCATTTCCGTTTTGAAGTTTTGTACAGTTCTAACTGTTGGAAATTTATTTAAAATTTGAGTGTCAATAACAAACGTAAGATTGAAGATGAATGCCGTGGTTTTAATTATGAATGGACAACTAAGTACTGTTTTATAAAAGTTGGTAGCAAATCAGTTTGCTTGCTGTGTCGTGAGTCAGTGGCTGTCTTCAATGAGTACAATTTAAAAAGACATTATCAAACAAAATATTCCGATTTCGGATACAATTTAACAACCGAATGGAGGGAAAGGAAATGCCTTGAGTTGGTGAAATATTTTGGAGAAACAGCAAACTGTTTTCACTAAACAGTCTTGAATTCAAGATGCTGCAACTGAAGTTAGTCTTGTGCTGTCATACAGAATTGTAAAACAGAACAAGCCATTTTCTGATGGCGAGTTCATCAAGGAATGTTTGCTAGATGCAGCAAACATTATGTGTCCAGAACAAAAGAAACAAAAAACAGATCTGACATTACTTTATCCAGGAGAACTGTGGTCAGACGTGTTGATAAGATAGGTGACAATGTTATGCATAAACTTCAAGATGCAAGTAAACAATTTTTGTGGTAATCTCTTGCATTGGATGAGAGTACCGATGTACATGATACTGCCCAATTATTGATATTTATACGTAGAATAAACACTTCTTTCAAACTCACTGAAGAGTTATTGAGTGTTGAGTCACTCAAAGACACAACCACAGGCCATAATATATTCAATGCTTTTACTAACTGTATTGAAAGAACTGGGTTAGTTCGGAACAAGATGGCAAGTGTTACAACTGACGGAGCTCGTGCTTTGACTGGAAAAAATGTAGCTCTGGTAAAGTTGATAACTGATAAGATTAAAGCAGAATATCCAGACCACACATTATTACCACTTCACTGTGTGATTCATCAAGAAAGTCTGTGAAAAACTGTTTTGAATATCAAGCATGTTATTGACCCAGTTGTCAGTGTCACCAACCTCATCAGATCAAGAGGACTTAATCACATACAGTTCAAGGCATTACTTGACGATTTAGAAACTGAACAATCCGATGTCCTGTACCACACCAGTGTTCGATGGCTGAGTCTCGGCAAGGTGTTGAAGCGAGTGTGGGAACCCAGAGAAGAAATAGTAATGTTCCTAGAGATGAAGGGCATTGAATGTGACTTTAATACTAATATTGTCAATAAAGAGTGGAAGTTAGACTTTATGTTTGCCATTGAAATTATGGAAAAGTTAAATGAACTGAATTGACAAACTTCAGGGCAATGGTGTGTTCACACATGAATTGTATGTACATGTAAAATCATTTCAGGCAAAACTCTCACTGTACTCCAGACAAGAAAGTGAAAGAGATTTTGTCACTTCCCTTTGCTGAAACAAGAAACCATTTCTGGTGAAATGACTGAAAAGTACAAAGCCCAATTAGATGCACTGATTGAAGAATTTGGATGGAGATTCCAAGATTTCAAGAACGTAGAGCCACAGTTCAATATTCTCAGTTCCCCTTTCAGTGCAGAAGCTGATACAGCCACAGAGGATATACAGTTGGAGCTGCTTTACTTAGAAGCAGATCATGACCTGAAAGAGAAATTCAAGTCAGATGGTTTGCTGGATTTCTATGGATCTTTATCACAAGAATCATTTCCCAACTTGAAAAACTTTGCAGCTAAACTTTTATCATTGTTTGGATCAACATACATTTGCGAACAAGCATTCTCTTCCTTGAAGATCAACAAATCTAAGAATAGGTCTTTATTGTCGGACTGCAACTTGCATGCTGCCATGCGAATCTCAACAAGTAAACTTGCTCCAGATTTCAAGAATGTTGTCAAAAAGTGCAAGCAGTTACATACATCTCATTAGAAATCAACAACTGTATTGACAGTGTAATCGGTTTGTGTCTAAATTAAAGCCATTGATAGATAATAAAGAATATTTGTTATAATAACATGTTGTAAAATCTTGTTAACAAATTAGTAAAAGTTTTTGTCCATATTGACAAATATAATGTATAAGTATATAAGTAAAATAACATTGCAATCATTATTTATTTATACTGCTTAATAACCTATAAATAATTAATAATTGCTTATTGTGATAGGTTGCTGCAAGCAAAATGGACATTTTATACAATATATATATATATATATATATATATATATATATATATATATATATATATATATATATATATATATATATATATATATATATATAGCCAATAGCTTTACATTTGTCAATGCGGCCCTGCGCACAAAACGTTTGCCCACTCCTGCCCTAGTCCATACTTGCCCACTATGCATCCGTCCTGTTGATGTTGAACTTTGGCATTCAAGTCACCCATTATGATAGTTACTTCAGAATTCTTGCATTTTTTGAAGGCTTTCTCTAAATCACTATAAAATTCATCAATGCTGTCATCACTACTGTCTGCTGTTGGTGCATAAACTTGTATGACGTTGACATCAAAAGATCTTCCACTCAACTTCACGAGTAACACTCTGTCTGATACAGTCCAATATCCTTTGATCGATTTTGCTCTCTCTGTATCCATTATAATAGCTATTCCTCGCTGTTGTTTCTCTCCACCAGAATAGATTATTCTATATTCCTCAGATGTCATAATGCCCATTCCTGTCTATCTGGTCTCACATACACCTAACAGGTTAATATTTAATCTTCTCATTTCATTCTTAATGTTATCAAATTTTCCATCCCCACTCATAGTTCTTACATTCCAAGTTCCTACTTTCAATGTTGATATTCTTTTGCACCCAGTCGCCTGATGACGGTCTGGAATCACCGGGTGCACATGACTACCCCTACCGGGCGAGGCTGCTCCTACGGAGCACCCATTTATGCTGTTTCACTGATTATCGATAATCAGTACATAATATTCTTGGCATCTGTAAAGAAGGTAGTTTGCCATTGCTTTCTTTCCTAGCAGTGACCATACTGGTCGATGAAAGTAGCCAATGTCTCCCAAAAAAGAGATCCTCTGCCTACCGTCGTGAAACTGGAAACCATAACCTACAACTATCTGTCGGCTGCTCCTCAACTTCATCCACCACCTGCATCCATGGCTTTACGTAACCTTGATCGGGGGGCTAAACGGGTACTCCACCTTGCCCAAGGGTGTCCCGTAGGCTAGTGGAGGGAAGCAGGCACCCATCAAGGCATTACTATCATGCTATTATATTTTAAATATTCTCTAAGCAAACGTAAATGCATCAGCATTTGGGAGAGAGAGAGAGAGAGAGAGAGAGAGAGGGGGGGGGGGGAGAGAGAGAGAGAGAGAGAGAGAGAGAACTATTTGTTCAAATTGAATGAAATTTACGAACATAAATGACATTTCCTCTAAATATATTTATCAACATAAACCCCATAGACTTCCAAAATGTAAGTAAGTTGTCTTTAAATTGTGGGAGGCCTTAAGAGGCCAGTAAAAAAATGTAGTTTCCCCACAGAGGGGAAAGATTGTCAGAACTAATGTAGTATTAATCATTAAAAGTACAATTTTAAGAATTAAACATAAACATAGAATTGTTTCCACCTTGTCGTGGTGGGGGAGCTTGAGTTTCTCAATGACCCTGAGAGCTATGCCGGCGGTAGCGTAGCTACCAGCAGGGCCTCCCAAGCCGGACAGGTCAAAGGGTAGAGAACAGACAAAGAGAAACACCCTGGTCCTCCAGGTTGGGGGTTGAAGTGAAGCGTGGGGTTAACATCCCCACCTTTGTAAAAACCTTTCTTTGTTACGAAACAAATACATGAGCCTCGATATCGGACTGGCACTACAACATCTACTAAAATCAAAGGCGCTATCTCGTAACACCAAAATCACAATATACAAAACACTGATCAGACCAGTTGTGCTGTATGGCTCTGAAACCTGGAGTACAACGAAAGGAGACGAAGCCTTGTTACAAACCTTTGAGAACAAAATTTTAAGACGCATCTTTGGACCCATTAGGGATACACAAAGTGGAGAGTGGAAAAGAAGAAGTAACAAAGACATTTATGATCTGTTTAAGTCCCCGCTAATCACTGGTATCATGAAGGCTAATAGACTACAATGGCTGGGGCATATAGAAAGAATGGAAGATAATAGGGAAACAAAACTCGCTTACACTCAGGAAATAAATGGCCGTAGACCCCGAGGTAGACCAAGAAGACGGTGGAGAGATAATACATGTACAGACCTACAAGCACTTGGAATCAACGACTGGCAAGAGAAGGTCCACCAGAGAGACGAATGGAGACGGATTGTATTTGCAGCAAAGAACCTCAATGGCTCCTTCCTTCCTTCCAATTTGAAAAAAAAACCAAACTTTCCACCTTGGTTCAACCAGCCCGTGCGGCATCGGTTATAATAGCGGTGGTTCATAGTGCGTCGATTATTCCATTCTCTGCGTGCCAGTAAAAGCTGGCTTATCTAATGTCTGTGACGTCATCCGGGGGATTCGTTGGCCGGCAAGTTTTCCTTTTGTGTGTTTTAAGGCGGTTTCTTCTGGTAGTGTTGGCTTCTGGCTCGTCTGCTGTGCTAGGGTGCTGTCATCATATTGGCTTCTTGTAAGGTTATGGGTTAGTCATCCTCGGAGCTGGAGGACCATGCATCTTTTTGTTTTTGTCGTTCTTCTCTCATTTTCTCTCTGAGGCTATTCATTCCCCTTTTATATTCTTTGAACCATGTGGGGCTGTCTAGAGGCTCCTTCATTGCTGCTCTGACTTTTGGTTCGTTCCGTCTTTCGACAATATTCCACACCTTGACATGTTCAGCTCTTGATGCTCCTTTCTTGTATATACCCCAGTCTTCTTCCGGTCTGTCGGAGGTTTTCTTCGTACTTTCTTGTAGAGTCTGTTTGGTTTCCGGTTTCTCCTGGTTCTTTTGGGGCATCACAACAGAGCTGGTGTTAATAGTTTGCTGTTGTTGATTGACCAGAGAGTTGGCTTTATCTTGCGTCTTCTTGTCTTTTTTCTTGTGGATTGTCGTTATCAGCTTATCGATGATTTTCACTTGAGTGTCATCTGGCGGTTTCTCTGCGTTCTTTTCATTGGGTTCGTGTGGCTTGTTTTGGGATAGTTCCCTTTCAGCTTTTTGCATTTGTCTCTCCGCCATGATGGCTCGGAACGCTGAAGAAGAAGAAGAAGAAGATAGAATTGAAAAAGTGAATCATAAAATGTAAGTAATTAAAGATTAAACACATGTTGTATAAATATTTTAATAGCTTTCTTCTTATAATTGCAAAATTGTGGCTGGGTATTGATTGTTTTATTTCTCCAAAAACATGAAAGATCTTAATGTTAAATATTGGTGGTATGCCTCGGTATACCATTTTCATTTTCAAATTCTAGTAATGTCCCTTAGTCAATATTAGATGTTTATGTCCCCCTACTAAGCGCAGACTGCTACTGCAACCATAGATTATTCTTAGGCAATTTACATATAAGGTAGACCAAGAAGACGGTGGAGAGATAATACATGTACAGACCTACAAGCACCTGGAATCAACGACTGGCAAGAGAAGGTCAACCAGAGAGACGAATGGAGACGGATTGTATCTGCAGCAAAGAACCTCAATGGCTCGGAACGCCGAAGAAGAAGAAGAAGAATTTACATATAAACTTAAAGAAAGTCAAATATACAAATAGAAACGCAAAATTTGATCTACAGGCACTGAAGAGTGATGAGATAAAAGATAAATTCAACGTAGAGGTAAAGAACAGATTCGATGCATTGTCCGATATGGCAATGCAATATTATTTCAAGACGTCAGTGACCATTTGAAAATATAAAAGAAATCAGTCAAGAAGCTGCACTAACAACAATGATATCCGAAAAATAAAGATAATTGGACGCAAGAAATGAATGACGGAAGACATCTTAAAACTCGTGGAAATAAGAAGAAATCACAAAATAACATTGAAATATACGAAGAGATTCACAGGAAAATTATAAGCTATGCAAAGAGGCAAAAGAAACATGGCTTGAGGAAAATTGCAAGGAAATTGAAAACCAACACAACACCCAGAATACCAAATTAATGCACACAAGAATTAATGACATCACTAACAAAAGAACACACACATCAACAGGTTGCCTAAAAACCTAAGATGGCAAAATCATAATAGAAAAAGATCAGATTTTACATGCGTGGTCAGATTATGTGAAAGATCTTTATGATGATACAAGGGAAGAACAATTATGATCATCAGAATAATAATGAAGGACCATCAATTTTGTTTGTCGGGGTGTTTTTCTTTTAGATATCTAGCAATTCCGCAGAGCCGGTCTCCCTGGCGAAGGTGTTAACGATTTTCTCCGTAATCCCGTATATCCACGTTTGGGGAAACAGCTGCGCAAGATTCGGTAGGGAATCGGGTTGCGTTGGTTACTATCTGAGATTGTCGCTCAGTAAGGAATGCAAAATACTCTGCGTAATCTTGCAAAGACATCCTCAACAGCGGTAAAATGCTGTTGTTGACAGCGATGTAAATAGGATATGCGAAATGCGAAAAAAAAAAATTCCGCTGAATGCTTAAACATAAGTGTAGTGATAAATCAAGGCATTACTATCATGTTATTATGATATGTGAAATATTCTCTAAGCAAACGTAATTGCACCAGCATTTAGCAGAGAGAACGAACGAACGAACGAACAAACTTTATTTTCAAAGGGTTAAGAATTGGGCACGCAGGCCCGTCTAACATTCTGCCCTTCTATCACTCTCTTTCATACATTATTTCATTCACACATCATTCAAGGCTAACAGAGAGCAGCAACAATATAAAAGATATGCATTATAAAGGCATGGACAAAATGCGAACAACCAAATTACACGACACAGTAAAATTAGATAATGGTCTGACACTTGTTATTAGCCATGTGGAATATACTGGCCTACCAAAAGGGGACTGGCTGTTATACTAGGGTTTTGTTATTATTATTATTATCTCTATTATTAAGGGGGAAGGTAATCCGTACTGAGATAGTGTTCGAGTAATTTCCGATTATATGAATAGGGATTGGTGATGTCTTTGATTTCTTGTGGAAGATTGTTCCACAGCTGAGTTGCAGAGTACGTTAAGCTTGTTTTGTATAAGTCAATCCTAGGCTTCGGAATGTGTAATATATTTAAACGTTTACTGTGTCTAGCATTATATTTAAACAATGGCCAAAGGTAATTTGGGGCATTCCGATGCAGGATTTTGTGAATTAGTTTAGCTTTATTGAAAAGCAGGTGTTTGCGGAGTGGTAGTAACTGAAGGCGTTTATACAGGCTAGGATTGTCAGATAAATGTTTGTTATAAATTAGACTCATGGCCCGTTTCTGGAGTGAGTAAAGTCGCTTGGTATTTGAATTAGAACAACCGTCCCAGATTGTAGAGCAGTAGTCAAAGTGTGTCTGTATATGAGAAGTATAGAATAGTTTCCTTGTGTCCTCATCAAGGAAGTTTTTAATTTTGGCGAGTTGGTAGACTTTTTTCGCTGTTTGTTTAATAAGCGCTTGAACGTGGGAATTAAATGTTAGGTTTCTATCAATGATTATGCCTAATGTTTTGTGCTCAATTACACTTTCTACTGGCATGTTATCGATGTGAAGTTGAAGTGATGTGTGTGAGCTTAGAGTTTGAAGTTTTTGTCTGGTTGTTAGTAACATTGATTTTGTTTTAGTGATGTTAATTTGCATACGGTTTGAATAGCTCCACCTAACTACATTATTTAATTCTTGTTGTAAAGACGAATCCAATAAAATACAGTTTTCAGCATTTGTGTACACTGTACAGTCGTCTGCAAATAGATCGCAGGACGACGAAAGATGCAAAGGTAGATCGTTAATATATATGGCAAACAATAGAGGGCCAAGAATAGAGCCTTGCGGTACTCCAATATTGAAGGTAGTGGTATGAGACAGACATTTATTATGTGATACTACTTGCTTTCTGTTTGATAGAAAAGATGATATTAGAGTGACTACATTAGGGCCAATTTTCATTGTCTCAAGTTTTTTAATTAAAATAACATGGTCTGTCATATCAAATGCTTTCTTGAAATCAATAAACACAGTTCCACATAGACTGTTGTTGTTTATATTCTGGTGCCAATTTTCTATCATGTTTGTTAGGGCCGTATGGCAAGAATATTTTGGTCGAAATCCTGATTGGTTGTCAACAATAAGCTTGTTGCGAACTAAATACTGTAATGTTACTTTATGGATGTGTTTTTCTAGTGGCTTAGATAGTGATGACTTGCTCAGTTCACAAGAGAGAGAGAGAGAGAGAGAGAGAGAGAGAGAGAGAGAGAGAGAGAGAGAGAGAGAGAGAGAGAGAGCGAGAGAGGAAGAATGGGGGGGGGGGGAGAACTATTTGTAATATTTGTCAACATAAGCCCCATAAGCTTGCACGGCCTTTCGCCAGTGCGAAAATAAGTGCACGCAGGCACTGATTGTGCCAGACAAGGTTTTGTCCTACTCACTCCACCTGTTAATCGTAATCTCTCTCATTCCTTTCACCCTAGACCAGGGGTGGGCAAACTAAGGCCCGCGGGCCGCATGCGGCCCGCCACCTCATTTTATGCGGCCCGCGAGGGCATTTAGAAATAATAATTTTTACTTCGTTTTTAAGTTATTTTGTTGAATTTTAAAGAATTTCATGTACCGTTATGATTGTTTCAACATTTTTTATAAGATTTCATTCTAATTATCAATTTTTGTAAACAGTCCTTGGCCTTCGTAATGTAATGCTTCTTCTTCCTCTACTTCTTTCGTTCGCCTTAAATATTATAACTGCATTGTTGCCTCTTGTGTGAATTTAACTGTCCTTTTTAGTTCACTCAGCAGTCCATAGAGTTTATCTTCCACTGTCGTCTCTCTTGACCAGAAGGTTAGCCTAGACATGTTGTAATTTGGGCAGTCTTTGAGTATGTGCTCTGCTGTCTGCGACGATAATCCACACGTGCACATGGCTGATTCACCAATTTTGAATCTTGTATACATGTGGTTGCGTAATCTATTGTGTCCTGTTCTGAGGAGCAGAATAATGACTTGTTCTGGTCTGTCCATAACGTGGTAGTCGTCTTGAGCAGGTTTTGGTGGCTTTCTGACTGATTTGATCATTCTTTTCGTTTGGTGGTAACGGGCACATCAGGCTGTTCTTCATTTGCTCCTTCCTTAGCCAATCGATCAGTTCTGTTGTTTCCGGGTACTCCACAGTGGGATGGTATCCACTGTATGGTGACCTTATGCTGGCTGCTAAGTTCAGAAAGCAGTGTCCTTAATACTGGCAATTTCCAAGACATCATTTCGTTTTTGTTGAGGTGAGTTTCTTGCAAACAACATACGCTTATCTTTTCTTGGTCCAAGATGTTTTCTAGTTCTATTATTTTGTTGCTGAATCCCTCTGCATTCCAGTGCATTAGTTTTAGTCTTTGTTTGGTATGACCAGACGCTCTATTCTCAGGTCCCCTGGCTCCACGGGACATCTGAGAAGGACCTCCAGTAGTTGTGGTTGGACTCTTTCGAAGCATATGGCCCGGCACTGCACCTGCATGGGGGTCCAAAGTAGGGCGAGCACCGTAACATTTAGCCGTAGTCGACATATTTCATTGCGCGTGATTGGTGGTATCCTGATTTCTGTGGTGCGCCTCCTGGCTGGTTGCCTCTTTATTCAGCACCTTTTCTTTGCTAGAGCAGACTGTGGTCTTACTCGAGGTTAAGTGTATAGGCACGCACACACATGTCTGCGCATGCACGTACGAGCATACACATCTAGAGCGTTCTGTATATTTCTCGGCGCCAGTGACTCGCCGCCACCCCATCTTCTGTTAGTTAAAACAGTTCCGCCACGAGAAGGCTAGAATTTGGACTTCTTCTGCATAGGTGATGAATGCACAAGCCATTAGGGTATTTATGCAAGGTTGGGCGCTCACCCCAACCGGCCTCTGGCTATATACAGCAACATTTGGAACCATGTTATGCTAAAATGCGAATTTATCGATTTTTATAAAGAGAAATATTTATCGACATGAAAAAGTTAATAAGGATGATTTTATGAAAAACAGATATTTCTCCGGTGAATAAAATGATTTATTTTGCAAGAAAATATTAAATTTAAAAGTCTTTTGCTGTTTTAAACTATTTCCACATTTACAGTGTTCAAATTAATTTATTTGTTGTAGTAGTCTTGATATATTTCTGAAATTTATTCGAGTTTTACTTGTTTTCCGAATATTTTATTTTCACACAAACCGGAAGTAGGTTTTGTTTCATTTCCGTTTTGAAGTTTTGTACAGTTCTAACTGTTGGAATTTTATTTAAAATTTGAGTGTCAATAACAAACGTAAGATTGAAGATGAATGCCGTGGTTTTAATTATGAATGGACAACTAAGTACTGTTTTATAAAAGTTGGTAGCAAATCAGTTTGCTTGCTGTGTCGTGAGTCAGTGGCTGTCTTCAATGAGTACAATTTAAAAAGACATTATCAAACAAAATATTCCGATTTCGGATACAATTTAACAACCGAATGGAGGGAAAGGAAATGCCTTGAGTTGGTGAAATATTTTGGAGAAACAGCAAACTGTTTTCACTAAACAGTCTTGAATTCAAGATGCTGCAACTGAAGTTAGTCTTGTGCTGTCACACATAATTGTAAAACAGAACAAGCCATTTTCTGATGGCGAATTCATCAAGGAATATTTGCTAGATGCAGCAAACATTATGTGTCCAGAACAACAACAAAAAACAGACCTGGCAATACTTTATCCAGAAGAACTGTGGTCAGACGTGTTGATAAGATAAGTGACAATGTTATGCATAAACTTCAAGATGCAAGTAAACAATTTTTGTGATAGTCTCTTGCATTGGATGAGAGTACCGATGTACATGATACTGCCCAAATATTGATATTTATACGTAGAATAAACACTTCTTTCAAACTCACTGAAGAGTTATTGAGTGTTGAGTCACTCAAAGACACAACCACCGGCCATGATATATTCAATGCTTTTACTAACTGTATTTAAAGAACTGGGTTAGTTCGGAACAAGATGGCAAGTGTTACAACTGACGGAGCTCGTGCTTTGACTGGAAAAGATGTAGGTCTGGTAAAGTTGATAACTGATAAGATTAAAGCAGAATATCCAGACCACACATTATTACCACTTCACTGTGTGATTCATCAAGAAAGTCTGTGAAAAACTGTTTTGAATATCAAGCATGTTATTGACCCAGTTGTCAGTGTCATCAACCTCATCAGATCAAGAGGACTTAATCACATACAGTTCAAGGCATTACTTGACGATTTGGAAACTGAACAATCTGATGTCCTGTCCCATACCAGTGTTCGATGGCTGAGTCTCGGCAAGGTGTTGAGGCGAGTGTGGGAACTCAGAGAAGAAATAGTGATGTTCCTAGAGATAAAGGGCATTGAATGTGACTTTAATACTAATATTGTCAATAAAGAGTGGAAGTTAGACTTTATGTTTGCCATTGAAATTATGGAAAAGTTAAATGAACTGAATTGACAAACTTCAGGGCAATGGTGTGTTCGCACATGAACTGTATGGACATGTACAATCATTTCAGGCAAAACGCTCACTGTACTCCAGACAAGCAAGTGAAAAAGATTTTGTCACTTCCCTTTGCTGAAACAAGAAACCATTTCTGGTGAAATAACTGAAAAGTACAAAGCCCAATTAGATGCACTGATTGAAGAATTTGGATGGAGATTCCAAGATTTCAAGAACGTAGAGCCACAGTTCAATATTCTCAGTTCCCCTTTCAGTGCAGAAGCTGATACAGCCACAGAGGATATACAGTTGGAGCTGCATTACTTAGAAGCAGATCATGACCTGAAAGAGAAATTCAAGTCAGATGGTTTGCTGGATTTCTATGGATCTTTATCACAAGAATCATTTCCCAACTTGTAAAACTTTGCAGCTAAACTTTTATCATTGTTTGGATCAGCATACATTTGCGAACAAGCATTCTCTTCCTTGAAGATCAACAAATCTAAGAATAGGTATTTATTGTCGGACTGCAACTTGCATGCTGCCATGCGAATTTCAACAAGTAAACTTGCTCTAGATTTCAAGAATATTGTCAGAAAGTGCAAGCAGTTACATACATTTCATTAGAAATCAACAATTATAGTGACAGTGTAGTCGGTTTGTGTCTAAATTAAAGCCATTGATAGATAATAAAGAATATTTGTTATAATAACATGTTGTAAAATATTGTAAACAAATTAGTAAAAGTTTTTGTCCATATTGTCAAATATAATGTATAAGCATATAAGTAAAATAACATTGCAATCATTATTTATTTATACTGCTTAATAACCTATAAATAATTAATAATTACTTATTGTGATAGGTTGCTGTAAGCAAAATGGACATTTTATACAAACAATATATATATATATATATATATATATATATATATATATATATATATATATATATATATATATATATATATATATATATATATATATATGTCAGTCAGGTCTTAGTCAGATATGACTGAGCTACCGTATAACAGTAGACGGTACTACCTGGTTTCTGTTAGCGCCGAACGTTGGGCGGCGCTTACCAAACCCGACACCCCACATTGTGCCAACGGCTTCGGGCGGAAGAGCGCAATTGGGAGGGTACAAGCCTTACCCTGGTGCGAGGAAATGCAAGCTAAAGACAAAATTGTCATGGCAGGGCAGACCAGGCCCTAAGCCTTGGTTGGCGACTGGTCTAGGATCGAAGCTCCGACAGGCGGACAGTTAGAGCATTGCTTTGCTGATCCGGCAGCTTCTGCAGCTTGTCTTGTTCCAGATGTAGGGGTGTTACCTTTCCTCTGGAGTGAACTAGGCAGGCCGAGAGAGGGATCATGCTGCATGGGCAACACATGATCTCTATATTTTAGCCCAGGCTTTGTGCTATGGAGAGGCAATAACTCCATCCCTGGTCTTAACTGGTCTCGGAATCAAAGCGAGAGGCAACTGTTACGGGTTATAAGTCCTTGTCAGTTGGCGTAGACATGGGGCGCCACGCGTTGCCTCTGACGGTGGGAGACACCTATAGGTGTCACTGATAAGCTACCGCCCGCCTCAAGCTGGGCAGCCCCCAGCCAATTGGGTGCTGATCCGCCACAGCCTGCCTGCTTCAATGGGTGCTTGGGGCTAGGACAAAATCTGAATCGCAGGCTGTAAAACCAATGCACCAGGTACAAAAAAAAATATAAATCGAAACCTCAAGCTACGGCTTGCAACCTGGAACGTGAGAACCATGTATCCAGGATTTTCCACTGACTTGACCAATATTGACGATGTGAGAAAAACGGCTGTGATTGATGCCGAACTCAATCGTCTTAACATTGATATTGCTGGCCTGCAGGAGACTCGCCTCGCTGAGGAAGGGTCACTCAGGGAAAACAACTACACCTTTTTCTGGAAGGGTAAAGGGCAGGCAGAAAAAAGGCAACACGGTGTGGGCTTTGCAGTGAAGAATTCGCTACTGGGAATGATTGAAATTCCAGCAGGAGGAAATGACAGACTATTATCCCTGCGCTTGGCAACCTCTTGTGGGTTTGCCACCATTATTACTGCATATGCACCGACACTCGATTCCTCTGATGATGTGAAGGATTTGTTCTATGAGGAGTTAGACTCTGTGATCAAGGCAGTTCCAAAATCCGACTACATTTATATGCTCGGTGATTTCAATGCTCGTGTGGGCAAGGACTCGAGTTCATGGCCAGTGTGCCTTGGAAAATACAACATCGGTCGCATGAATGAAAATGGGCAAAGGCTGCTGGAGCATTGCACCAGTAATGACCTATGTATTACAAACTCTTTTTTTAAAACAAAAGAGATGCATAAGGTCACATGGAAACATCCAAGATCCGGCCATTGGCACCAGCTGGACTTCATCATCACACGGAGACAACATCTGAACCATATATCATTGACTCGTAGTTACCACAGTGCTGACTGTGATACGGATCATTCTTTGGTTGTTGCAAGGGTTAGACTGAGACCAAAGAGAATCTACACAGCTAAACACAAATCTAGCCCCAGGATTAATATTATTAACACTCATGATCCTGAAAAGTGCTTTCAGTTTCAACAGCAACTTGAAGACGCTTTCACTGATACACCAGAAAATTGTACAGTAAATGATAAATGGAATAAACTTAAGGAAACTATTTGTAAAACTGCCGTAAAGGTTTACGGCACTGTGGATCATAAGAGGCAGGACTGGTTTGCGGCCAACAGCGAGACTCTGCAGCCCTTGATTGATAAGAAGAAGAAAGCTCTCTTAAGAAACAAGGAAAGACCAACGCGTAACACTCTGAGTGAGCTAAGGCAAGCTAGGAAGGATGTGCAAAAGGCTGCCAGGCAGTGTGCAAATGATTATTGGATCAAGTTATGTGAGTCCATTCAAATCGCAAGTGATAAGGGAGACATAAGAAGCATGTATGAAGGAATAAAGAAAGCCTGTGGTCCAGTGATCAAAAGAAGTGCACCATTGAAAACCTTGACTGGAGAAGTCATCACTGATAAGAAACAGCAGATGGACAGATGGGTAGAGCACTATTTGGAGCTTTACTCAAGTGAGACCAAACTAGCGGATAATGCCCTCAACGCCATAGAGGCTCTACCAACTCTTGACCACCTGGACACACTTCCCACCATAACAGAAGTTAAGTGTGCTATAAATGAACTTGCATTGGCAAGGCTCCAGGTAAGGATGGGATTCCAATAGAGGTTATCAGGAGTGGGCAAGACACACTCACTATACAGATCCACCAGCTAATAGAGCTATGCTGGCGTGAAGGACAAGTCCCACAGGATTTCAAAGATTCAAGCATCATAACACTGTACAAGAACAAGGGCGATCGGAGCGACTGCAACAACTATAGGGGTATCTCACTTCTGTGTATTGTTGGAAAAGTATTTGCTAGAATTGTTCTGCGCAGACTTCAAGTCCTAGGAGATCAAGTCTACCCCGAATCACAGTGTGGCTTTCGACAGAACCGGTCTACCACTGATATGATATTCTCATTGCGACAAATGCAAGAAAAATGCCGTGAACAGAATCAACCACTGTTTATTGCCTTCATCGACTTCACAAAGGCATTTGATTTGGTCAGTCGTGAGGGTCTGTTCAAGGCACTAAAGAAGATTGGCTGCCCACCAACTCTTCTGTCCATTGTGGAATCGTTCCACACAGGCATGAAGGGTATAATCAAGTTTGATGGTGCAACTTCTGAAGAATTTGAAATCAAGAGTGGAGTTAAGCAAGGTTGTGTACTAGCTCCCACCCTCTTTGGAATATACTTTTCACTTCTACTGAAATATGCATTTCGTGATCTGGATGGTGGTATATACATTCACTCACGCTCAGATGGCGGCCTCTACAATGCTCAGAGATTGAAGGCTAAGACCAAAATTAGGAGGGTACTGATCAGAGAGTTGCTTTTTGCAGATGATGCTGCAGTTACGACCCACTCTGAGGAAGAATTGCAATGTCTACTATCTGCATTCTCCAATGCTTGTTCTGAATTTGGTTTAACAATTAGCAAAAAGAAGACACAGATTATGTCACAAGGTGCACATGGGGTACCATCAATCGTTATTGACGACGCCGAACTAGAGATAGTAGACCATTTTACATATCTAGGATCGGTGGTAAATAGCAAATTATCCCTAGATCAGGAAATCAACATCCGGATTGGTAAGGCAGCAACAACAATGAACAGGTTAAGAAAAAGAGTCTGGGAGAACAGGAAGCTTACTGCCAAAACAAAAGTCCTTGTCTATCAAGCCTGTGTCCTTAGTACTCTTCTCTATGGCAGTGAAACCTGGACAACTTACTCACACCAAGAAAACAATGTAAACAGCTTTCATATGCGGTGTCTGCGAAGAATTCTTGGTATTAAGTGGCAAGACAAAATCACAAATACTGAAGTATTGGAAAGATCAGGTTGTGTGACAGTTTATTCCATGCTCAGTCTTCGTAGACTTAGATGGATAGGACATCTTAGGCGGATGGATGATGGTAGAATACCAAAGGATATCTTTTTTGGTGAATTACAGATGGGTAAGAGATCTCAGGGTCGGCCTCTACTACGATACAAAGATGTGTGTAAGCGGGACATGATTGATACAGGCATTGATAACGAACATTGGGAGCAAGTCGCCGCTGAACGTGTTGCATGGAGGGCAAATATCAGAAATGGAATAAAGTCAAAGGAGAAAATTATTGCAGAAAAGTCACACACCAAGCGTTTGAGACGTAAGATGGTGCATGATGGTGGAAATGACCACGTGTTCACATGCACCCACTGTGAACGGGCATTTACAGCGCAAATTGGCCTTATCAGTCACACTCGCTACCGCCATAGTTAAAAGTTATTATGCCTTTTTAAAGCAAAAACTATCGTCTGTCAAGACGGCAAGGTGCCAATGTATATATATATATATATATATATATATATATATATATATATATATATATATATATATATATATATATATATATATACATGCGGCCCGCCAATAGCTTTACATTTGTCAATGCGGCCCTACGCACAAAATGTTTGCCCACCCCTGATCTAGTGCATTCAACAGATAGAAAGTCGACTGTAATGAGTTTCTAACATTTCTGTTCTACATCTTAGATGTGCTTTCTGATATGCTTCTTCCAGTACATCTCTTGATATTTGAATAACGAAGACACAAACAATAGATTGCACGATTTATTGCCTGGCATATATTTCGCTGCGTATTTTCACCTCATCTGATACGTAGTGCAGAATTCACACAGCATAAAGTAAAGTAACTAGATACATCCTTCAAACTGAAATACACACATGTTCGCACAGTAATGTTAATTGTCTGCCACGGTTATTTTAAACTGACTATCATGTCTTTCTGTTTGCACAAAACTGGCCTATGTACAGGCCTAACGTGGTAGACAATTGACATTACTGTGCGAACAAGTGTATATTTCAGCTTGAAGGATTTATCTAGTTATTTTACTTTATGTTGTGTGAATTATGCAGTACGTACCTGACGAAATACAGCGAAATATGTCAGGCAATACATCGTACAATCTATTGTTTGGGTCTTCGTTATTTAAATTCACTGCGAGAAAACATTGTTTTGAATCTCTTGATATGTTCCAATCACATACAAAGTTGCCCTTCTCCCGCTGCCTCCGTCACGTGGAGCTAGCACTTGTTATTTGTTCGAAGTACGTTCTTTTTTTTCTTTTTTTTTGCATTCGCTCACTATAAACTCAACCATAGTCCACACACGTGCAACTATTTCAAGTGTAATGGACTGTTTTTTGCGTGTGGATTATCTTTCCCTATTACCAGTGCCCCTCGCATCAGGCGAAACTACTCCGACTTCAGAGGTACTTGTAATTTACGTCCTCAAGTCAACATTTTAGTCCAACTGTCCGGTGTAGGGGCTGAACCCGCTACCTCGGCATCAGCACACTGGATGTTTAAGAGCGAGCGCTCTGCTCCATTCGGCCAGGCTGACATCCTGGGCAGTTTATAATTTTAATTCACTTTCATTTCTAATTCCTTTTCTCATGACCTATTGTGCATATTGGCTGTCTGCGAGGCGGCGGGGCTTACTGCGCTTGCGTTTAAACTTTCGGTGCGCTAATGATGAGCTAGGGGTGGGGGGTTGTGGTCACTGGCAATAGGGAAAGCTAATACATGTGGAAAAATCTGTCGAATGCACTAGAAGTAGTAGCACGTAGTATGGACTACGTATGAGTTCAAAACGACCCGCCGGGGGGGGGGGGGGGGGGGAGGGGGGGAGCAAAAAAACTCCACAAACTAAATGATTAAAACTTGCAAGAAGGAAACTATACAAACAACGTGTACATCTTATTATTCTAATAATGCTGTATTCGCAGTTTAAATGACAGATGTAAATGCCTACAGTGTTTAGAAGAAACATGTGCCACTATAAAGTATAACAAATATCTTCAGCGCGGATTTTGACATGTCTATTTGTCCATTTCAAAGTTCCCTCTTACATCGTACATTTCAAGTTGGCATGCAGTTGTTAAACTGCTTTGTTTTCGTAAGAATGCGACATTTATTAAGTTCAATACCTTGTTGCAGTCTATTTTCTTTACTTCATTTTAACAGAGTGTTCTGTGTAAAATTAGTGTTAATTCTTATGTTTGGTGGCATTTCCATAATGTCGTCTGCCTCAAAACATTGTTTCTAATCGTGTGTAACATTTACGCAGACTAGCGGTGTTTTCACAAACTGTTAACATTTATGCAGGCTAGCGGTGTTTTAACAAACTGGTAACATATAGCTTTCTGCACAAAGTGACAACACTTAAAAAGGAGTGTAAAAAGGAGGGTTAAATGCGAGAGGCGCGACTTTATTAATATTTAGTTACATATTCTTTTACAGGACGTCGCCGTCATCCCCAGCAATTTTTTAACACTGTGATCTCTTGACAAGTTTACGTTCAGTGCGACTTTATTGCACAGGGTTGTATCCAATATGTCTCGGTCTTTTTCAGCAGGGCAGCCCGTCGAAAGCGTCACATAAAGCACGAACACCGTAGCTCCAGCGACGATCCCCAGGAGTCTCCGAGAAAAATTGCACTCGTCAACCGAACGATCAAGTCCAGAATCGAAACTACAACCCTCGGGGTGCGTGGCAGGGATCTTAAGCACTACGCTACGGAGAACCCCGATTACATTTCCATCTATCCATCGTGTGCCATGCCGATAAGTGTGGGCGGTCATGTTTCGCCATCTAACTCGATCACCAGAGTCGTGGATCATCTCCGTGTTCCTGTCTCGACCATGCCATGTGGCCAAGCCATCCAGGTATTTACTTATCGGTCTTCCCCGTGGTCTCTTCCCTTCGATCTTGCCAGTCATCACCAAGTTCTCCAATCCATTTCTTCTCATAACATGCCCAAAAATCTTTGACTGTCTACGTCTAACGACTCTAAGCAGTTTACGATCTTCATTTTTTTTTTGTCTTGAAGGACTTGTTCATTGGTTTTTCCGTCTGTCCATAGTATTCTTTGCATCTTCCTCAGAAACCACATTTCCACAGCCATCGGATGTTTTTCAGCTTGTCTGCTCATTGTCCACGCTTCACATCCATACAAAAGTACAGGTTCTATGTAGCACTTCAACACTATTTTTCTCATTTCAATTGATATCGTTTTTATTGGTCAGTATGTTTTTCATCTAGCAAAAGGCAACTTCGCCATGGCAATTCTTGTTCTAATCTCTTCAAGGCATCTCCCATCTTATGTTATGACTGTTCCGAGATAACTGTACCTGTTCACTTGTTTAAGAATATGCCCATTTACTTGTATGTATGTATATAATATATATATATATATATATATATATATATATATATATATATATATATATATATATATATATATATATATAATGTTGCATATCCCTTACAGGACGTTGCAGTCAACACCAGCATTTTTTCAGCTGCTGTTGATGTACTAGGCAAGTTTTACGTTCAGTAGTTTGCCATTGCTTTCTGAACGACCGGCTCCCATACCAACACGTTTGAACACAACACGACACGGTCTGCTGCACAAATCGGTCGCAGCTGAGTTTCTAACGCCTGGTAAGCGGCTCACGAACCTCGTTCGCAAGCCTTTGGCCACGGAGACAGGCTTGTATATTACATTGTGGTATTTCCTTCTTCCCAGTACGACCATTTAGTGAATACATTTAGTCGCCTGAAAATACAAATATATTCAACTCTTTATGTCTCTAATTGGTACTACTTTAAAGTAATAACTGTTTTGACGCAGAAAGAGTTAACGTAATACTTAACTATGACAGTCAGGAGATGTAAAAGTAATATATGAAATTAAAAAAAAAAAACAAGTTTCACGCATATCTTTGATAGAAAGAATTATATTAACTTATTCAATTGCAAAAAAATAATAGTGTAGGACCAAGTATGATTCACAATCAAGTGAACAAGTATTGTTGTGTAAATATCCATTCACTGAGCATTAAAATTGCGGAAGATATCAATAAATAAAACAAATACCCTGATGGCCGCTGTACGACGATATATAGTCCTTCTGTCCAAATGGGAGGTCACATCTGGCAATATATTACCCTTCGGCACTGAATCAGTTACCGGATCCGTGGCGAAGGTGTTGCGGACGCAATTCGTAATCCCACATACCGCATTCGAAACACAGCTGCGCGCGATTTAGCAGCAGACCGCCTTGTGTTGTTGTTTTTTTTTTAACGAAGTTGTATGGGTGCTGGTCGTTCAGAAAGCAATGGCAAACTACTGAACGTGAACTTGCCAAAAAATCACAACTGCAAATAATACTTGTGTTGACTGCGACGTCCTGTAAAGGATGTGCAACTAACTAACAATATTAAGAAACACATATTTTTGAAGGAAACGATAACGTAACTACGGTAAGTTAAAGAAACACATATGTTTGATGGAAGCAGGTAAAGTAACAACTTGAATATACTTGTAGTAGTTTTAAGAAACACATATGTTTGAAGGAAATGTTAACGTAACTATTGTAAGTTAAAGAAAGACATATGTTTGATAGAAGCAGGTAAAGTAACAACTTGAATATACTTGTAGTAGTTTTAAGAAACACATATGTTTGAAGGAAATGTTAACGTAACTATTGTAAGTTAAAGAAACACATATGTTTGATAGAATCAGGTAAAGTAACAACTTGAATATACTTGTAGTAGCTTTAAGAAACACATATGTTTGAAGGAAATGTTAAAATAACTACTGGGATATAGTAATGAGACACACGTGTTTGATCATGCACATCATCATCAACTGTCACATTTGTCGTCAAGGAATAATTGGCATTCCAGCGCCCGATGGGCGGTACGGGATAGTGTCATTCAGTGTGATTGTTCAATTTCTTTAATGTCGTCAATCCATCTTCTTCTCGGGCGTCCTCTTGCTCTCGTCGTAGATGATCTTTGATGTAGGGTTTGTGCTGGTAGTTAATGGTGTCGCATTCTAACGAGATGGCCAAACCATTTGATTTTCTATCTTACGATAAATGTGGCACTAGGTGTTAATCCCACTATCTGTCTGATAACAACATTTCTTATTCGGTCTCGGATTGTTATGTTGGCAGCTCTCCTAAGGCATCTCATCTCACAGGAGTAGATTTTGCGTAAATGTGATTTGGATAACGTCCAAGTTTGAGATTGGTAGCATAGGGTTGGTGTGAATATGCGGTTTATTATCTGTTGTGTTGCGGACATAGGTATGTTTGGAGGTTTCAGTAAAGGTGATAGTTGATATGTAAGTGCACTAGCTTTTTGACATCTGATTTAGAATTCTCTATCCAATCTGCCATCTTCTGTGATCATACTTCCAAGATATTTGAATTTTTGTTTACCTGTTTCAGAGTTGTGCCATTTATCTGTATACTTAGTGGACCAGGAGATCTGCTAACTTGAATTACTACGGTTTTACTATATTTCTTATCACATTGTATCTGCTGCATATTGAACTCATATTATAATATGATTTTGAAGTCTGCCCTCGTCGCTATAAAACAGACACTGGTCGTCTGCAAATAGAAGTTCATTTATTGCCTGTCTATCTGTTGTTTCATCTGAAGTAAAGTGTTCAAAATTTTCTTAATCTATTCTGTCAAGGCTTGCTTCTTTGGATATTTTGTCTGTGTATATATTAAATAGCAGAGTCAACGTGTTTGATAGAAAGCGCAAAGTAACAACTGGAATATACTCGTAGTAGTTTTAAGAAACACATGTTTGAAGGAAATGTTAAAATAACTACTGGAATATATTAAAGAAACGCATTTTGTTTGACAGAAAGCGCAAAGTAACAACTGGAATATACACGTAGTAGCTTTAAGAAACACATGTGTTTGAAGGAAATGTACATAACTTCAGGAACATAGTAAAGAAACGCATTTGTTTGATAGAAATTGTAAAGCAACAATTGAAATAAAGAAGGTTAAAGCAATTTGTTTTAAAAAATAGGGTTTCGTGGAGAGAGAATCGACTTCATTGCACTGGGTGTTGCCCCATACGGCTGGATCTCTTTCCGCAGAGCGGATGCCGATAGGGTCGAACAAAGCACGACCGTAGCTCAACCGACAACCACCATAGTCTCCAAAAAAATTGCACGGGCGAACCGTTACAAATACACAATCTTCAAAGCGCGAGGCAGGCATCAAAACCTCTTCACCACGGAGAGTAGGCTAAAGAAACACATGTTTCATTGGGCACCAGATAATTGTAAGATTTGTATGGGAATTATCTTGATAGAGCATGCGGCGATTAAGAAAACTGCTCACCCCACCTAGAATATGTGAAAGCCAAAACATCACACCCCAGCATCTGTTGAACTCCCGTTTTCCGAAAATTCGATATTTGACAAAGAGCAACACGCAGAACTAATCAGAATACTTGAAAATGTAAACATTGACGGTAAGAACCCGAGAATAATAGAAAACACATGCTGGCAGCACAAATCAACCATAAGAATTAACAGCACTGCTTGAAGGTGCATGAGGCGCGAGAACTGGCAAGGGATCGAGATACATTTCAGCACGCTATGGTGAGATCAACATTCAATTCAGGACCAACATTCAATTCAGCTAAGGACCTAGTCCATGATGACCATTTGACCACTTCACCACGGAGACTTCCAGAAAAAGTCCAACACATGTGGTTTAATTTATTGGATTTTGGTGACGGATTACTTTCAGTGCACACGGATGTTTCCTATAGTGCTTCGGGCTCCTATAGATTGTATAAGGAGAATTTCAACATTGTGTTTTATCTTCGCAGCACCAGCGAGGAACCAAATATGAGTATAATAGAATCGCGTTAGAGAAATTAACAACGCATTAAAAATGTCAATGTTAAATATATTTAACACCGGTAATTATATATGATGTATTGAAAGCGCAAATTGTGGAGCCACACCTCATTCACTAAGAATAAAGAAGGAGGTGCGTGGAGGTGCATGTAGGTGCCGGATAAAATACAAGCGCAAAGAAGGAGGTGCGGGACATAACACAGGAGTAAATAATCGCCTGTTTTTTGCACTGTTACCTAACCCTATGTAGTGGGCGGGGCTTAGTGGCATTCGTTGTTAAGGGATGGGTGAGGGGTGGATTTGCTAGATAAGTGCTTCCGAAAACTATCATTATACGATTTCAGAGCTTCAAATGAAAACATTAAAAAGTCAACATGGCCGGTACTACGGGTTTCTTCTTCTTCTGCGATCATACGGAGTTTTTTTCCGGATGTGATTGCATTGTGCCTGTTTACAGCAGAGCTGCGTTCTTGCGCCGTTAGGCCGACACATCCGACTTCTGCGGGCATTTGTTGACCGGGTTAACCTTCCCGGTTACGGGTTTTAGTTGGTATGTCTTTGTGATATTCCTTTATAAGGGGTGGATGAGTGCAGGAAGTAGCTAGATAAGTACTTCCGAACACTATCATAATACGGTTCTAGAGCTTTAAATAAAAACCTTTAAAAAGTCAACATGGCCAGTGTTACGGGTTGTAGTTGGCATGTTTTAGTTATATTTGTTGTTAAGGGGTGGGTGAGTGGCGTGGTAACTAGATAAGTGCTTCCGAACAAGATCATGACACGATTTCAGAGCTTCAAATGAAAACCTTAAAAAGTCATCATGGACAGTATTACTGGTTGTAGTGGGTATGGCTTTGTGACATTCGTTGTTTAAGGGTGTGTGAGTGGAAGCTTAGCTAGATAAACGCTTCCGACCACTATCATCATAGGGTTACAGATCGTTAAATAAAAACCTTAAAAAAGTAAAGATGGGTGTCAGTGTCTCCGTGGGTGCTAGTTCAAATCCCAATGGGGAGGTCTAGTGGTAGAAGAAATATTGATTATGTGTATGTTAATTAGTTGTGATGGGGAGATCTCGTGTTATTAATCACACTATGTTTAGAAAATAAGAGGCGAATTGCAGATTCGTGTTAGACTTGATCTTCTAGGACTTGAAGTCTGCGCAGAACAATTATGGCAAATACTTCCCAACAATACAAAGAAGTGAGTACCCCTACAGTTGTTGCAGTCGCTCCGATCGCCCTTGTTCTTGTACAGTGTTATGATACTTGAATCTCTTAAATCATTTGGGACTTTTCCTTCTCGCCAGCATAGCTCTATTAGCTGGTAGATCTGTAGAGTGAGTGTGTCTTGCCCTCTCCTGATAACCTCTATTGGAATCTCATCCTTACCTGGAGCCTTTCCAGATGCAAGTTCTTTTATAGCACACTTAACTTCTGTTATGGTGGAAAGTGTGTCCAGGTGGTCAAGAGTTGGTAGGGCCTCTATGGCGTTGAAGGCATCATCCGCTAGTTTGGTCTCACTTGAGTAAAGCTCCAAATAATGCTCTACCCATCTATCCATCTGCTGTTTCTTACCAGTGATGATTTCTCTAGTCAAGGTTTTCAATGGTGCACTTCTTTTGATCATTGAACCACAGGCTTTCTTTACACCTTCATACACGCTTCTGGTGTTACCCTTATCACTTGCATTTTCAATGAACTCACATAACTTGATCCAATAGTCATTTGCACACTGCCTGGCAGCCTTTTGCACATAATTCCTAGCTTGCTTTAGCTCACTCATAGTGTTAAGCGTTGTTCTTTCCTTGTTTCTTAAGAGAGCTTCTTCTGTTTATCAATCAAGGGCTGCAGTGTCTGGCTGTTTGCCGCAAACCAGTCCTGACTCTTATTATCCACAGTGCCGTAAACCCCCACCGCTGGTTTATAAAGAGTTTCCTTAAGTTACCACTTTTCACTTGCTGTACAATTTTCTGATGTATCGGTGAAAGCGTCTTCAAGTTGCTGTTGGAACTCAAAGCACTTATCAGGATCGTGAGTGTTAACGATATTAATCCTGGGGCTAAATTTGTGTAGATTCTCTTTGGCTTTAAAACCAGATTGACTACATTCTCATTAGCAGAAGATTTAGAAACGCGCTAACAGTAGCAAAAACAGTTCCCAGTGCTGATTGTTATAGTGACCACAGACTACTCACAGGAACATTGAGGATAAAGTTGAAGAAAGTCAAGTATACAACAGGGAACACTAAATATGATTTGTGTACATTGAGTAATGACAAGGAAATACAAAATAAATTCAACATAGAAGTACAGAACAGATTTGAAATATTGTCTGATCTAGAGATCCTATTCCAGGATGTGGATGATCAATGGGAAACGTTAAAGAATTCAATCAATGTGGCTGCAGAAACAACTATTCCAAAATTAAAGAAGGTGGGTCGTAAGAAATGGATGACTGAGGAAATTTTACACTTAATGGAAACAAGAAGACTCAACAAAAATAATCCTGCCAAATATGAAGAAATTCACAGACAAGTCAGAATATTATGTAGGAAGGCAAAAGAATCATGGCTTGAGGAAAAGTGCTTAGAAATTGAAAAACAACACAACAGTCAAAATACCAAATTAGTGCACAAAAGAATTCAGGAACTTACTAATAAAAGAACAAGTACATCAACAGGCTGTCTAAAAACTAAAGATGGCAAAGTCATAATAGAAAAAGATCAGATTCTACATGTATGGACAGATTATGTGAAAGACCTGTATAATGATAACAGAGAGGAACAGTATGCTATTAGATTTAATAATGAAGGACCAGCAATTTTAAAGATGGAGGTTCAAAATGTTCTTAAGCATATGAAAGCTGGCAAGGCCCCCGGTGCAGATAACATCACAACAGAAATGATTAAAGCTCTAGAAGAATTTGGACTAGAGCAAGTCACTAGACTGCTGAACACATTATATGATACTGGAGATATACCTTCTGAATTATGTAATTCTGTATTTATTGCAATCCCAAAGAAATCAGGAGTCTTAGAATGTGATCAACATAGAACAATTAGTATAATGAGTCACATCACAAAGATTTTGTTACGAATTATCATGCAAAGAGTGAGGAAGAAAATACAACCTGAGATAGGGGAAGAACAATGTGGTTTTGTAGAAGGAAAGGGTACAGTAAATGCTGTGTATATGCTGCGAACAGTTATTGAACGTGCTTTAGAAGTAAACAAGGATATACATCTTTGCTTTATTGACTACACAAAGGCTTTTGATAGAGTTAGACATGTCAACATTGTGGATATGCTTGCAGATCTACAAATTGATGGGAAAGACATTAGACTTATAAAAAACGTATATTGGAAACAACAAGCTGCCATAAGGATTGATAATGAAGTAGGACAATACCAACCTATTAAGAGAGGTGTTAGGCAGGGATGTGTAATGTCTCCAGATCTTTTTTCCCTATACAGTGAAAATATTTTCAGAAATGTAGAAGACCTAAATGGAATCAGCATTGGAGGACGAAACATAAATAACATTAGATATGCAGATGATACAGTATTGATTGCAGACAATGCACAGGATCTGCAACAATTAGTAGACGCTGTGGTTGTACACAGTGAGCAGCTGGGGTTGGAATTAAATTGTAGGAAGACACAGGTTATGGTCGTCACTAGGAAGAACGAAGTACCACAATGTAATATACAAGTAAATGGGAATATTCTTCAACAAGTGAATCGGTTCAATTATCTCGGAACAGTCATAACATCTGATGGGAGATGCCTTGAAGAGATTAGAACAAGAATCGCCATTGCGAAAGTAGCCTTTAGCAAGATGAAAAACATTCTGACCAATAAAATGATGTCAATTGAAACGAGAAAAAGAGTGTTGAGGGGATACATAGATCCTGTTCTTTTGTATGGATGTGAAACTTGGACAATGTGCAGTCAAGCTGAAAAACATCTGATGGCTGCAGAAATGTGGTTTCTGAGGAAAATGCAAAGAATACCATGGACAGATAGAAAAACCAATGACCAAGTACTACAAGAGACAAATGAAAATCGTAGATTGATTAGAGAAATTAGACGTAGACAGTCAAAAATTTTTGGACATATTATGAGAAGAAATGGACTGGAGAACTTAGTGACAGCTGGCAAGATCGAAGGGAACAGACCAAGAGGAAGACCGAGAGGAAAATACCTGGATGGCTTGGCCACATGGCATGGACGAGACAGGAACACTGAGCTGATCCACGACTCTGGTGATCGAGTGAAATGGCGAATCATGACCACCCACGCTTTCCGGCATGGCACATGATTGATTGATTGATTCTCTTTGGCCTCATTTCAACCCTTACAACAACCAAGGAATGATCCGTATCACAATCAGAACTTTGATAACTTCGAGTTAATGATGTTTGGTTCAGATGTTGTCTCCGTGTGATGATGAAGCCCATCTGATGCCAATGGCCGGATCTTGGATGTTTCCATGTGACCTTATGCAGCTATTTTGTTGTAAAAAAGGAGTTTGTAATACAAAGGTCATTCCTTGGTGCAATGCTCCAGCAGCCTTTGCCCATTTTCATTCATGCGACCGATGTTTATTTTCCAAGGCACTGTCAGAGACCCAACCGTGTTGAGACAGTAATGACATGACAGTGGATAGTCAAGACAGTCAGTCAACAGGGACTGCAGTATGAGACAGGTAGGGAGAAGTACTGGGACAGGCCACGACGGTGGACAGACACAAAAGGGGTTAAGGACAGGTTAGCCTGTAACTCAGTACAGACCCGAGACAGACGGACCAAAGGAGGTCAGCCATGAATCACGGGAAGTGAGAACCCGTGATGGGACAGACCGGACCTAGGGTTAACCAGACGGTGGTAGACTAATGACAGCGACAGACCTGTTTGAGAGAAGACTGATTATATTAGACGTGCGAAAGAGATTGAGAACTGTGTTGTACAATTGGTAGAACCACTGTGAGAGACATTGCCTGCTCTGACTGAGTGAGACAATGTATGCCAGTTTAGTGCTATGGCGAGATTGTGCACGAACGTGAGTGTTTGTACATAAACGATTCGATGTATATACTCTTATATGAAAATGTTACCCGTTCCGACACGAGTGTGATGAAGTCGGTACGGCTGATTGCGTAAAGGGCAATCCCTGTGGGATTTGTGAATCTCGCTATAATTCTATTAAAGGTTCCGAGTTGGAACGGATTTCGAGCTTGCCTCCGTGTGTAATTCTTGTGAGAGAGAATGACTATAACTTTGTCATAGACCATTCTGTAGATGATTAAGTACCAGTAGATCTATGATAGCATACTGGCCATGAACTCGAGTCCTTGCCCACACGAGCATTGAAATCACCCAGCATATAAATGTAGTCAGATTTTGGAACTCCCTTGATCACAGAGTCTAACTCCTCATGGAACGAATCCTTCATATTATCAGGGGAAGTGAGAGTCTGTGCATATGCAGTGATAATGGTGGCAAAACAACAAGAGGTTGCGAATAGCAGGGATTATAGTCTTTCATTACCTGCAGCTGGAATTTCAATCATTCTCAGTAGCGAATTCTTCACTGTAAAGCCCACACCGTGTTGCCTTTTTTCTGCCTGCTCTCGACGTTTCCCCCCCCCCCCCCCCCCCCAAAAAAAAAAAAACTTGTTAATTGTTTTCCCTGAGTGAACCTTCCTTAGCGAGGCGAGTCTCCTGCAGGTCAGCAATATCAATGTCAAGACGACTGAGTTCGGCATCAATCACAGCCGTTTTTCTCACATCGTCAATATTCGTCAGGTCAGTGGAAAATCCTGGACACATGGTTCTTACGTTACATGCTGCAAGCTGTAGCTTGAGGTTTCTATTTTTTACTTTAGTAATACCCGGTGCATTGGTTATCACAGCCTGTGAATCAGAGTTTGTCCTAGCCCCAAGCACCCATTGAAGCAGGCAGGCTGTGGCGGATCAGCACCCAAATGGCCGGGGGCTACCCAGCTTGAGGCGGGCGGTAGCTGATCAGTGACACCTGTAGGTGTTTCCCACCGTCAGAGGCAATCCGTGGCGCCCCATGTCTACGCCAATCGACAAGGACTTATAACCCGTAAATGCCACATTCCGCTTTGATTCCGAGACCGGTTAAGACCAGGGATGGTGATATACCTCTCCATAGCACAAAGCCTGGGCTAAAATATAGAGATTATGTGTTGCCCATGCATCATGATCCCTCTCTCGGCCTGCCTAGTTCACTCCAGAGGAATGGTAACACCAATGCATCTGGAACAAGACAAGCTGCAGAAGCTGCCGGATCAACAAAGCAATGCTCTAACTGTCCGCCTGTCGGTGCTTTGATCCTAGACCAGCTGCCAACCAAGCCGTAGGGCCTGGTCTGCACTGCCATGACATTTTGTCCTAAGTTTGCATTTCCTCGCACCAGGATAAGGCTTGTACCCTGCCAATTGCGCTCTTCCGCCCGAAACCGTTTGCACAATGTGGGGTGTCGGGTTTGGTAAGCGCCGCCAACGTTCGGCGCTAACAGAAAGCAGGTAGTACCGTCTGCTGTCATTATGGTAGCTCAGTCTTATCTGACTAAGACCTGACACAAATATGAAGAATTAGGTAAAAGAAACGAAAATAAATCTATCTCATCAATAACGACAAATTAGTTTTGTGGGTTGAAATACACTCCTAACACACTTTTTGAACATCCTAAAAGTCCCAATTCGGCTATCATTAATATAAATATTTAAACAAGAACATGCTATTTATCACATCACACAGAAGCCTCATTTGTATCATAAGCACTCTTAACAATTTCCTTGCGAGATGATTGGCTCTGCCGCCGCAACCTCTCGCTGATGCGCTTGTCCGTATGTCCACAGCATCACTAACTTGCAAAACCCGTACAAAGGACATTGACCGACTGTCCTGTTGTTGTGGCAAAGACACAGATGAGGACTGGCTGTGTAGACGAAAGGACACTGTGGAGACGTTGGATGACAGAGGACCCACTGATGGAGCATTGCTGCTGGGGTGAACAGATTGATGAGCGTTCGATGAGCGGATACATTCTGGCGAGTGCGGTGAGCTGCTTGATGATACAGTTGATGATGCGCCTGGATATCTAAAGCCACCAACTTCTATACTTGTGCTAGGCAGCTGATGATACCCCGAGATATTCTTCAGTGCCGGCATTGGCTGGTATGAACTGCCAGAAACAGCACTGCTGCTATCCCCATATTCTGCTTGTGTTGACTCTGATAAGTTTCTTGGCAGACTTCGATCTCTGACGCCTGCCCTCTCTCTATCCCTTGATGCTGATCTTTCTCGAGGTGGGTCAAAATCAAAATTCTTGGACCTGTCCCGATCCCTTGAAGATGGGCCTCCCAGGACAAACTCCTTTCCCGAGGATGAAACTCTGAACTCCTATATAAGGGGGCACTATCATCAAAAGTGTCTTTGTCACTGTACCTTCTCTAAAATACCTATCTCTGTTATTGTGGCGACCTTCAGAAGAATCCCTCAATCGGCTGTCATTTCTACCAGATCTTTCAACATAATTCCTGGACTCAATTCTGTCCTTGCCTCTGGAATAACTAAGAGAAACATCCCCACGGGAGCTAGCAGCCCATCTGGTCCTTTCTAATGTGTTATAACGACCAGCTGATTTGTCACTGCAGCTGTAGAGTTGATCTCTAGCAGCATCTCATTTGTCATGGGGAAACCACTAGAGAGTACATTAAATACAGCTTTATATAAAGGGAGTGGGGTATAAATGGATTTAAACCAGTAAAACTACTAGATAGTACATTAAATACAGCTTTATATAAAGGGAGTAGGGTATGAATGGATGTAAACCAGTGAAACTACTAGAGAGGAGATGCTGGACAGCTTGACATTGCTCGAGGGTTGAGATGACAGTAAGCGAGGGAAGCACCTGGTGAGGAGATGCTAGACGGTTTGATACAACATGAGGTTTGAAGGTTGAGTATGTCAGGAAGAGACAGAGCCAGGAGATGCTAGACCGCTCGATTTCATGACAAGGACAAATATATGTCTCGGAACTTATTGCGCTCACGCACGCACGCACGCACACACACACACACACACACACACATATATATATATATATATATATATATATATATATATATATATATATATATATATATATATATATATATATATATATATACATACATACATACACACACACACACACAGAGGAACAAATCGTGAGACAGAAGGCTGAAGATATGCGAAACGACCGGTGCCGTAAGGCGAGGATTATAAGATGATGAAGCTCTTTAACATTACACAGTCAAACCTCGGTTACGATCGCCTCAGGTCTCGAACAATTCGAGTTACGAACAACAACTTCAACAATATTTTTGTCTCGGGTAACGAACAGTGCCTCGGGTTACGAACGAAGGCGAGAGAGAGAGAGAGAGAGAGAGAGAGAGAGAGAGAGAGAGAGAGAGAGAGAGAGAGAGAGAGAGAGAGAGAGAGAGAGAGAGAGAGAGAGAGAGAGAGAGAGAGAGAGAGAGAGAGAGCCTAATTTTGCACGCGTGCGCAGCCTCGCTTTTAGTGGAATTACTACACAGAAGTAAAAGATTTCTTAGCAGTGACACTGTGTTCAGTTTATCTCTTTCATTACACCTCAGATCCTGTATGACATCACACTGATGTTGGACAACAGGATGTCTTCATCCGACATACAGGACTTCACGCTGGAAATCACAGCCAGCGAACACAAGGAAGCAAGCAAGCAATCTCTTTCATTATTTTCCTGAGTTCGAAGAACGGTAGTGGCGCTGTTAGGAAACAGAAACGTATAATAGTGGAGGTAAAGAAGGAAATAATTATGAAACATGAAAATGGCGTTCGTGTGTGTGACATCGCTAATGAGTACAGCATGGCAATATCAACTACATGCATCTCCACCATCATAAAGAAGCTTGTGGAGCTTCAGAATGAACAGCTAAAGACATTAAAGGAGGAGCAGTCGTCCGATGATGTGGAACCAGTGACCGTTTCAACTGCCAGGATTAAAGAAATTTGCAGCAAGTGGGTAGACGTCGAAGACTTCATTGTGAACCATCATCCAAACAAACTTGTTGCTAACAGGGCAGTAAACCTGATGAATGATAACGCAATAGCCCACTTCAGAAAGATTCTCCAGCAAAGGAAGCGACAAATTTCCATTGATAGTTTCTTGGTGCAGAAAATTCCCAGTCTGCTGCCAAGAAACAGCGACAAGAACTCCTGAAACTAATGATTCAGAATAGCAAAGAAAGTGACAAATTTCCCATGATCGTTTTCTTGGTAAGAAAGATATACTATTTTTTCTTTTTAAATATTTAATGTATTTGGTTGTTTTCTTTCCCTTTATTTAATACGTGAAGTACACGCATTCTTTGCGTTTCGTCAGGCAAACGACCAGATGTTAATTTAAAAAAAAGAACGAATCTTTCATCTTGAAACGGATTGTCTCTATTTCATTGATTTCAATGTTTCGCGTTACAAACGTATCTGGTTACGAACCGAGTTCTGGAACGAAATAAGTTCGTAACCCGAGGTACCACTGTATTAAGCTTTGATCGGCACACGCGTAACATGAGTATCCATGTTTGGGAAGCCCTTGAGGCCATTGAAATAACATAAGAATTACATTCACGGGGATATAAGCATGGCCGAATGGATAAGTGCGCTCGTTCTTAAACATTCGGTGTGCTGATGTCCACGTTGCGGGTTCAACCCCCACAACGGTCAGTTGGACTAAAATGTTGATTTCTCTTCCTTGGCTCGGGGACATAAATGACAAGTACCTCTGAAGTCGGAGTGGGTTCGCCTGATGGTGAGGGGCACTGGTAATAGGGAAAGTTAATCCACACGCAAAAATTAGTCATGCGCTAGAAGTGGTAGTACGCGTGTGGGCGAGTCAAAGAGAGCGAACGCAAAACACACACACACGCGCGCGCACGCATGCACGCACGCACACACATACACACACACAATCAACAGAATTGATAGGCTTGTAAGGAAGGTGTGTGTTTATAATTTGACCTATGCGAAGTTAACATACATTTTTTAGACCTTATGTGCTTTCTAAAAGTCTGGGTACAATTTATGGTCATATTCCATAATTATGCACGTTAGACCTGGCTAACGGGATCACATTTTTAAGAATGTCATGTTGGCCGTACTTCGAAGTACACGCGTGTCTTCCACGAGGTGCTGTCGTCATTTTGAAACAGCTAGTTCGAATCTGATTACAGAAATTAGACGTAGACAGTCGCAATTTTTTGGACACGTTATGAGAAGAAATAAATTGGAGAACTTGGTGACAACTGGCAAGATTGAGGGGTAAAGAACCAGGACAAGGCAGAAAAGTAAATATGTATGGTCGATACAAGAACACGGAACTGATCCACGACTCTAGTGATTGTGTGAGATGGCGAAACATGACCGCCCACGCTTATCGGCATGACACATGATGATGATGAGTTCGAATCTTTGTGACCACACTATAGATTTCAAACCGTATTTTTTCTAGTGTTATTTGATCTATACTTCTTTTCTCCCCTTCTAAAAACGCCGATCAATACCTGCGAATGTATTTCTCATGCATGACAGGAATATACGTGACGACCACCGCAATGCGTCATCTATTGTAATAAGAACAAACGTATGACGCAATACTTCCTTACCTCAAAGTGTGACGTCATTCTCGGTTTACAGAATTTGAGTCAGTCTGGTTTCCTGAAGCTTGAACATGACATTCTCGCTTAACGAAACGTATGGTGTTTTTCATTTTCTTGAGCGTATTGATTACGAAAATAACAGATAATGGCAGGTGCGAGGTAGAAATAACAAAGAGGATAGGAACGGCCAAAGTAACATCAACATCCAGTAAAGTTACGAATTAAAATTAAGAATAATCAAGTGATTTTGTTACACTTCATTATTTTGTGACGCACAACATTGACAATGAATAAACAATATGAGGATCATCACCATTATCGAGTTCCCTGCCGACTGGCGTGGGTGATCATATTTCTTCACATCTTGCGATCTCGAGCGGAATTTGACAGGGCATATGATGATGGTAATGATGATGATATATTGCACAGCCACCAGTTAATGTGTGAAGGTTATTCACATAGCAGTCACTGCACTTGCGGTGTAAAGTTATATTCCTTCACTATTCTTTGTCACGTCATACGTGATTGCCATGTTGATTCATCATAATCATCATCATCATCATCATCATCATCATCATCATCATCATCATCATCATCATCATCATCATCATCATTAACATCATCATTATTATCATCATCATCATCATCATCATCATCATCATCATTATTAAAATCATCATCATCATCATCATCATCATTAACATCATCATCAAGGGCCTCGCCGACTGGCTTGGATGATCATGTTTTGCCACATCTAACGATCTCCAACGGTATATATTAATTCATTTGCTGACGCTTATCCGAGACATGTCACAAGACTGCCAAGAATGTTTTCTTGCTGTCTTCCGCTATCTCTTTTTTCGCAATTCTTTCCAATTGTCATAATACGAGTATACGAGTATATATAATTAATATTAAATACAGTAAAACTTCAGTTTTCTTTGCCTTCGGTTATCGTCGGTTTCGGTTTTCTTCGATTATTTCCGCGGAAAATTTGTCTCCATGGTCGTCGTTGCCTCGGATTTCGTCGGCATGCTCACGTGACCTCACTGCTAGTTTTGCTAAAACAAAGGGACCCGCGCGTTCTTCTGTTCAGTTTGGCGTTGTTTTACGTTGTGTGAGCATCACTTACTAATAATAAAATACGAGAGTGGCATTAAGAATGCTCACATCGGCGCATACTGTGTACGGGAAGTCCAATCCACGATAACTTCAATTGTGGTGAAAAAGGAAGCAGTTTGTAATCCCGCACATCCGCGTTCGAAATACAGCTGTGGGCGATTTAGCAGCAAACCGCCTTACGTTGTTTTTTACGAAATGGTATGGGTGCCGGTCATCCAGAGAGCAATGGTACATTACTGAACGCAAACTTGCCAAGAGATGACAACAGTAAATAATGCTGGTGTTGACTGTGAGTCCTGTAACTAACATAAATGTAGCGAAAGGTCTGAATGTGCTAACGAAACAGAGATTGCAAACAGTTGAAGAAGAGTTTTTATTAATTTTGATAAATCAAAAACAATTAGACTGCGATTCTCTTTCGGAGATAATCATATGTAAAGACGCAGACTGTTGTATGCCGATCTCATTGAGAAAATTCCTGGGAGGAGTGCGAGTGTACTTAGTGATTTTAGGGCCAGCAGAGGATGGTTTGAAAAATTCAAGAGGCACACTGGCATACACAGTGTTACTAGGCACGGCGAAGGTGCAAGTTAGGACAAGTCTGGGGCTGAAAAATAATATTAAATAAAATATTTATTCTCTATAAAATGTGTTTTTGGTATTATTTCAGAGTGTCTAGAACAAATTAATTGTATTTGCATTGATTCATATGGAAATAAGTGCCTCGGTTTTCGTCAGTTTCGGATTTCGCCGACTATTTTTGGACGGATTATCGACGAAAATCAGTTTTACTGGTTTAACTCATTCAGACCCAACCATTTATTAATTTGCAATTTAGACAGGAATAGACAGGAGTGTCAGCAAGCCAACAGCCACAGGTACACTGTGCATAATGCCGCCGCCAGAATGCCAACACAAAAGTCCTCAAAGAAAAATACTGTTCACTATCGATAAAAACGGCAGTCACCAGAAAGACTTCATTGACCGGGGTTTTATCCCATATGGCTCGGTCTCTTTCCGCAGGGCTATCCATCGAAAGCGCCGCACAAAGCACGAACTCTGTAGCTGCAGCGACGACTCCCAGGAGTCTCCTGAAAAATGTACTCGTGAACCGAAAAGGCAAACCAGTAAATCCAGCAACACCGACCGTCATCGTTCCGAACATGCACTTCACGCGAAAATCAACCGCGGACAGATGCAAAAGCATTCCACGCGAAATTCACAACTCACAGCGTCGCGCCACGCATTCACTCAGTAGCAGGGCGACGGAACCATAGCCTCCTTAGTCGCCTCTTACGACGTGCATGGTAGGCAACAGTGTTACTATTCTTTGCTCCCCCGTATGGGCCCCGGCATTGTTCACATGGGGCAGTGAGGAGCATGATGTGATATTCACTGGCACAGGAACGGAGCAATATGGGGACGACCCGTTGCCGTGAAGTTGGAACCGCGACTAACTAACTAACTAACTAATTAACTAATTTGCAATTTGAACAGCGTGTAGAAGAGGCCACGTTAAAGTAACACGTGTCTAGAAGTGAATGAGTTAAAACTGACACCTTACGGATTGTACACAAATGTTCGCTTAACGAGTTGTCGTTAAGCCGGGTTAGGCGTTAGGAAAAACCTCGACTGCACTTTAACTACGTTATATCATTCCCTGCTTCATTTCCCTTCATTCCTCGTATACTGTCTTATTTCAGAAAGCAACTGGGCGAGGCAGCAGAGACCTTAAGCTGTCTATGCCGACGAATGTGTCGAAGGATCTCTTCTAAAAACGCCAGCTTATGTTAGCTTCCGACCATGTTCTTTTCCTCTTCATTCACTCTGGGGCCAGACAGTTCTAACCCACCGATATACATCACAAGTTTACCTGCGTCCGCTAATCAATAAGTTAACGGTCTCAGGAAATAAGCTCTTGGGCGGAATGCCTTCGTGGCTTCTGCCAGGATTTGAGTTCCCAGACTGTTAATAAACATGGCAGCTTGTGTAGGATCATTGATCGTACTATTATGAACCAGACCTGAGATCGTAGATAAACGTGTATATGTATGTGTTCTTATCTCTTCTATTATTTATCTGCAGACACATCACGCGTATCGTTTTGAATAGTATTTATTCTATTCGTTTCTGACATTGATAAATAATTACGTTTTTTGTCTGTGATTTAGTCTATACATATGCGTTTGTTTAATGATTGTCTACTGTCGGTGCGATTTGTCTGTGCTTTTGTAAATGTGTGTCCGCTGTCGGTGCGTTATGTCTGTGATTATGTGCGTGCGTTGTGTGTTGTCTGTGTGTTACGTCTCTCTGTGTGTATGCTGTCGGTGCTTTACGTCCGTGCGAGTGTGCGTGTGTGTGTGTATGCTGTCAGTGCGTTACGTTTGTGCTTATGTGCGTGCGTGTGTGTGCTGTCGGTGAGCTAAGACTGTGACTGTATGCGTGTTTGTCTGCTGTCGGTGCCTACATCTGTCATTATGTGCGTGTGTCTGCTATCTGTCAGTTATGCTATCAATTGTGTACATGGGTGTCTGCGGTTCGGTGCACTATGTCTGTGATTATATGCGAGTATGTCACCTTTCGGGTCGCTTGGTCTGTGATTATGTGCTTGTGTATCTGCTATCTATAAGTTTCACCAGTCATTGTGTGCGCGTCTGTGTGTCTGCTATCGGTGCGCTACGATATATATATATATATGTGTGTGTGTGTGCGTGTGTGTGTGTGTGTGTGTGTGTGTGTGTGTACAATCTCATCTTGTTCCTCTTGTGCCTAGCATTGTCGAGGTGAAGTAAACACAGAGGGAGAGAACCCGTTTATGGGCTTCATATATAGATATTCCCATAGACTGCTATTTCCTCTGTCCATCGTTTACGTGGCCGACCTCTTCTTCTGCTTCCATGTGTCATTGCTTGTTGTGATATACTGTTAGTTGGTAACCTAGTTACATAGCCAATCCATTTGACTTGCTGCCTTCTAATAAAATCTAGCGCTGCTATAACCCCAACTTTAGTCCTGATTTCATGTCTGATTTTCTCTATTCTTGATACATTGAGTATTCTTCGCAGGAATCTTATTTCTGTTTTTTTTTTTTTTCTGTCATTGCCCAGGTTTGGCATTGGTAGGATAGAGTTGGTAGGAAGATTGTGCTGCAGAGTGCTTTCTTAGTTAACTATTGATATGTGTTTGTTCGTTAGTACTGATGCCATTTGTCCAATGAGTTGGTTTGCCTTATTGCATCTATTTTCGATCTTTTCGTCTGATTTGTGTTTTGATAAATTTATATTTCTTAAGTACTTGAAGCTCTTTACTTGTTTCACTTATTTCGGTGGGTCGCCCTGCAGAAAGAGACCAAACCATATGAGATAAAACCCCGGTCAATGAAGTCTTTCTGGTGACTGCCGTTTTCATCGACGATAAACTGTATTTTCCGTGGAGGACTTTTGTGTTGGCATTCTGGCGGCGGAATTATGCACAGTGTACCTGTGCGGGCTGTTGGCTTGCCGACACTCCTGTCTATTCCATTGTTCACATGGGGCAGTGAGGAGCATTTTGTGATATTCACTGGCACAGGAACGGAGCAATATGGGGACAACCCGTTGCCGTGAAGTTGGAACCGCGACTAACTAACTAACTAACTAACTTGTTTCACGGGAAGTTCTTTTAGATGAATCTTTATTGTTATTTTTTCGACTTTGGTTATAGTGATTACCCCTGTTTTACTGGTACTAATTTTCATGTCCTGTACCTTACCCAATTCGTGTGTGTGTGTGTGTGTGCGTGCGTGTGTGTGTGTGTGTGCGCACAATAGCAATAGGAGACTAAATAGCTATCATTGCCTTGTAAATCAGAAAAAGCCAATAAATGCATGGGTTGACTGCAACGTCCTGTAAAGACACATGCAAGTAACTTTCTTTTAGCTGGGCACCACGAATGCTATCAACGTTTTTATCTCTCAGACGGAGGAATGTTTAGAGAAATTGCGGGCATGCCGAGAATAGGGATAAATAAATTCTCACGAACCGCATTCGAATTATGCCATTCCTAATAACCCTTAAACATTAAGCAAGATTACATTTGATTTATGTGAGATGCCTTGACTTCGAAACTATCCGATAATACATTTCTCCAAGCAACTTTACCATTAAGACATTTGCGTAGTAAATATTCACTCGAGGCTGGAGAACAAATTCATTTCTTCTTCTCATAGCCCAAGCCGTGTGGCGTTGGTGATCATGTATGTCCACAGCCTTCTGTCTCTTGTGTTGCTGCTGTTCCTGTTGCTGTTGTTGATGTTGTTGTTGCTGTTGCTGTAGTTGGTAATGTTGTTGCTGCTATTGTTGTTGTTGTGATTTTTATGTTTTGTTGTTTCTGTTATTGTTGTTGTTGTTGTTGTTGTTGTTGTTGTTGTTGTTGTTGTTGTTGTTGTTGTTGTTGTTGTTGTTACTGTTGTTGCTGTTGCTGTTCTTGTTGTTCAACACAGTCGATTCAGGTTGTTCACTCTTGAAGAACGAAAAGAATTGGGGACAGGATGTGACTTTGTCTCCATTCCCGTAAGCAAGCAACACAGACATAATATCCCTATAAGCTATCCAAGCGATAAATGCAAGACATTGGTTATTGTTTATTATAGATGAGGAAGAATTCCAATGTCTCTTTAGCAGTTTTTTTGTTAGGCTGGAAAGTTTGAGTCTTTTGTAGGATTCATTACAGCGGAGACCATGATCATCCCCTCGTTTGCCTCGCCAGTCAAACTATTTTCTGTTTGAAGCGTTAGACAAAATAGTATCCGCACAAGACGTTCACAGGTTAGTGTCTGCCCAGGTCGTCCACAGGCTAGTGTCTGGCCAGGATGTCCCACACATAAGCGTCTGTCTAGAATGTTCACAGATTATTGTCTGGTCAGGATGTCCCACACATAAGTGTCTGTCTAGAATGTTCACAGATTAGTGTCTGGTCAGGATGTCCCACACATAAGTGTCTGTCTAGAATGTTCACAGATTAGTGTCTGGTCAGGATGTCCCACACATAAGTGTTTGTCTAGAATGTTCACAGATTAGTGTCTGGTCAGGATGTCCCACACATAAGTGTCTCTCTAGAATGTTCACAGATTAGTGTCTGGTCAGGATGTCCCACACATGTGTCTGTCTAGAATGTTCACAGATTAGTGGCTGGCCAGGATGTCCCACACATAAGCGTCTGTCTAGAATGTTTACAGATTAGTGTCTGGTCAGGATGTCCCACACATAAGTGTCTGTCTAGAATGTTCACAGATTAGTGTCTGGTCAGGATGTCCCACACATAAGCGTCTGTCTAGAATATTCACAGATTAGTGTCTGGTCAGGATGTCCCACACATAAGCGTCTGTCTAGAATGTTCACAGATTAGTGTCCGGCCAGGATGTCCCACACATAAGTGTCTGTCTAGAATGTTCACAAATTAGTGTCTGGCCAGGATGTCCCACACATAAGCGTCTGTCTAGAATGTTCACAGATTAGTGTCTGGCCAGGATGTCCCACACATAAGCGTCTGTCTAGAATGTTCACAGATTAGTGTCTGGCCAGGATGTCCCACACATAAGTGTCTGTCTAGAATGTTCACAGATTAGTGTCTGGCCAGAATGTGGCACACATAAGTGTCTCTAGAATATTCACAGATTAGTGTCTGGTCAGGATGTCCCACACATAAGTGTCTGTCTAGAATGTTCACAGGTTAGTGTCTGCCCAGGTCGTCCACAGGCTAGTGTCTGGCCAGGATGTCCCACACATAAGTGTCTGTCTAGAATGTTGACAGATTAGTGTCTGGCCAGGATGTCCCACACATAAGCGTCTGTCTAGAATGTTGACAGATTAGTGTCTGGCCAGGATGTCCCACACATAAGCGTCTGTCTAGAATGTTGACAGATTAGTGTCTGACCAGGATGTCCCACACATAAGTGTCTATCTAGATTGTTCACAGATTAGTGTCTGGCCAGGATGTCCCACACATAAGTGTCTGTCTAGATTGTTCACAGATTAGTGTCTGGCCAGGATGTCCCACACATAAGTGTCTATCTAGATTGTTCACAGATTAGTGTCTGGCCAGGATGACCCACACATAAGTGTCTATCTAGATTGTTCACAGATTAGTGTCTGGCCAGGATGTCCCACACATAAGTGTCTATCTAGATTGTTCACAGATTAGTGTCTGGCCGGGATGTCCCACACATAAGTGTCTGTCTAGATTGTTCACAGATTAGTGTCTGGCCAGGATGTCCCACACATAAGTGTCTATCTAGATTGTTCACAGATTAGTGTCTGGCCAGGATGTCCACACATAAGTGTCTATCTAGATTGTTCACAGATTAGTGTCTGGCCAGGATGTCCCACACATTAAGTGTCTGTCTAGATTGTTCACAGATTAGTGTCTGGCCAGGATGTCCCACACATAAGTGTCTGTCTAGATTGTTCACAGATTAGTGTCTGGCCAGGATGTCCCACACATAAGTGTCTATCTAGATTGTTCACAGATTAGTGTCTGGCCAGGATGTCCCACACATAAGTGTCTATCTAGATTGTTCACAGATTAGTGTCTGGCCAGGATGTCTCACACATAAGTGTCTATCTAGATTGTTCACAGATTAGTGTCTGGCCAGGATGTCCCACACATAAGTGTCTATCTAGATTGTTCACAGATTAGTGTCTGGCCAGGATGTCCCACACATAAGTGTCTGTCTAGATTGTTCACAGATTAGTGTCTGGCCAGGATGTCCCACTGTCACCGTCCTAGATACCTAGGGGAATGAAACTTGGGCTCATACAGGCAACAAACTCCGTTCAGATACAATCTAACATCAATTATTTATATTATGTTACAGTAAGCTGGCGAAGTAAGGTTTTCGCCAGCTAGCAACCCTCAAGTTGCGTATCACAGGAGTTTACAACAAAGCAATAATACATGATTATTATAACAACTCAATCAGCTATCTAACGTATGCATAAGACCCCTAAATACACTTGGGTTTTAAGCTATCAAGTCCCCCTTAAGGTAAGCCCTGTTGCTTCTTCGATGTCCAGTCCGTGTCTGCCCTCTAACGTGTCTCGATCGGACACGGGCTGTAACTCTCCTTGAGCTTCTCGTGGAACAGGTCCTGGCACGCGGTCAGCGTGTCCACGGAGCTGTAGGCGAACTGACCTATGCTTCTCGAAGGCTCTGGATTATTCGAGCATTCGAGTGTGTCTCCCTTGTATTGGGGTTATGCCCCTTCTCTAATTCCCTTCTATCTTTATGTTTCTACCGACTCCATGTGATACTCTGACACCCACAGATAAGTGTCTATCTAGATTGTTCACAGATTAGTGTCTGGCCAGGATGTCCCACACATAAGTGTCTATCTAGATTGTTCACAGATTAGTGTCTGGCCAGGATGTCCCACACATAAGTGTCTATCTAGATTGTTCACAGATTAGTGTCTGGCCAGGATGTCCCACACATACGTGTCTATCTAGATTGTTCACAGATTAGTGTCTGGCCAGGATGTCCCACACATACGTGTCTGTCTAGAATGTTCACAGATTAGTGTCTGGCCAGGATGTCCCACACATAAGTGTCTATCTAGAATGTTCACAGATTAGTGTCTGGCCAGGATGTCCCACACATAAGTGTCTATCTAGAATGTTCACAGATTAGTGTTTGGCCAGGATGTCCCACACATAAGTGTCTGTCTAGAATGTTCACAGATTAGTGTCTGGCCAGGATGTCCCACACATAAGTGTCTATCTAGAATGTTCACAGATTAGTGTCTGGCCAGGATGTCCCACACATAAGTGTCTAGCTAGATTGTTCACAGATTAGTGTCTGGCCAGGATGTCCCAGACATAAGTGTCTGTCTAGATTGTTCACAGATTAGTGTCTGGCCAGGATGTCCCACACATAAGTGTCTATCTAGATTGTTCACAGATTAGTATCTGGCCAGGATGTGCCACACATAAGTGTCTATCTAGATTGTTCACAGATTAGTGTCTGGCCAGGATGTCCCACACATAAGTGTCTATCTAGATTGTTCACAGATTAGTGTCTGGCCAGGATGTCCCACACATAAGTGTCTGTCTAGATTGTTCACTGATTAGTGTCTGGCCGGGATGTCCCACACATAATTGTCTGTCTAGATTGTTCACAGATTAGTGTCTGGCCAGGATGTCCCACACATAAGTGTCTGTCTATAATGTTCACAGATTATTTTATGTCCAGGATGTCCATGTTTTAGCTTCTGCCAATTACTCCCGCTGTGGGGGTGAAAGGAGGTCTTGGTCATTATGAACTCCTACCTTAGCACATGAACACCGTTGATTCCCGCTGTACTAGAGAGTTATTAGTTTATAGAAATAAATTCCTCGAAAGGAACGAGAACTACCTCTCTGGGACAGCAGAAGGATAAGTGTCACAATTTTCTAGGATATAAGGTGTTGCAATAGCCAAACTCTGTGGTGAAGGTGTTGCGGACGCATTTCGTAATTCCGCATCGCACGTTCATAACACTACTGTGGGCGCTTTGACAGCAGGCTGCCTTGCGTTGGTTTTTATAAAATTTGGTTTGAGTGCCGGTCGTTCAGAAAGCAATGGCAAGCTACCGAATGTAAACTTGCCAAGAAATCACAAACAGCCAAGAAATGCTAGCATCGATTGCGACGTCCTGTAAAGGATATGCAATTAACTTAACTTAAATAACCAATACAGATTAGGCTAACTTAACAATAGATTCTTCGCCTTCAACTGTTTCTGTTCTATTGGGTAAAACTATAAACACAGATTGCAGCATATAAGTGGTTATGATTTCACTGTTCTAGAAATAATTGATGAATTTAACTACTATGTGTACTAACTGATTCAGTGAAAAACAAAAAGTAGGTTTGGACGAAACACAATCTAATTTATCAAGTATTATCATGTAAATATTTATTCACTGAGCAATAAAACTGCAGAAGATACAACGAAACAAAACAAATAACTCGATACGCGATATATCGTTCTTCTGTCCAAATTGAGGTCACAATTGTCGATATATTATTCTTCGGCAATGAATCAGATAACATTCTCCCATACTCCGTCTTCTTCATCTACATTGATTTCACTTGGCCTGGCCATTTTTCCTTTCTTCATATGTTTGATAGCATCAGTGACTTTTTCGTTTTGCACAGGTGGAACTTTCAAGTTTTATTCTGTTCTTTCTCCATCATATGACTCTTAAATGTATTCATTCAATCTTTTATATTATAGCATCTTTAATTAATACCTCTCCTGTCTTTGACTTCAAATATCCCTTGTTGCTCTTATTTTTCTGCTTGTAAAATTATACGTGTTTATATCTAGTATCTTTAAAAGAATTTAATTAAATTTTGTTGCACAGCTCGTTAAACACACCTTGCTCCATTTTTCCTTTCTTCATATGTTTTATAGCATCAGTGACTTTTTCGTTTTGCACAGGTGGAACTTTTGCGAACGCGGTTTGTGAGCCCGTATACCCGGGTTCGAAACACGGCAATGCTGTTTTTTTTTTTTTCGAAAAAGGTATAGGAGCAGGTCGTTCAGAAAGCAATGGAAAACTACTGAACGTAAAATTTTCCCAGGAATCACGAACAGCGAAAATGCTGGGGTTGACTGCTACGTCCTGTGAAGAACATGCAACTTAATTTACTCATGTATTTTCCTCTTTTTAAATCTAAAAATATCTTTCTGTGTAATTTTTTCGAGTGTGGGTGGGGTCCATCACCATAACATTTCCCCAGTCAGCAATGTCTTCTGTGCTTTGTGTCTTTATTCCGGTAGTATCTCTTTCCTTGTTTGAGGGGTGGATTTTTTTCAGCATTCCCCATTGTTCATTTATGCTATGTACTTTAGGTCATGTATTCTGTTTTTCTCAATCATTTTATATCATTCTTGAATTTCTTTATTTAATCTTAGAATATCTGTGCTAAGTCTAATGCTATTAATCTCTTGTTTTCCCCTTCCCACTTGTTCCTCTATTTGTCCACATTATGGGGCGTCATTACTAGTACAGTCGACGTTAGATATTTTATCTTCACGTGTATCAATGCTACCCCGAATCACAGTGTGGCTTTCGCCAGAACCGGTCTACCATTGATATATTCTCTTTGCGACAAATGCAAGAAAAATGCCGTGAACAGAATCAACCATTTGATTTGGTCAGTCGTGATGGTCTGTTCAAGGCACTAAAGAAGATTGGCTGCCCACCAACTCTTCTGACCATTGTGGAATCGTTCCACACAGGCATGAAGGGTATAATCAAGTTTGATGGTGCAACTTCTGAAGAGTTTGAAATCAAGAGTGGAGTTAAGCAAGGTTGTGTACTAGCTCCCACCCTCTTTGGAATATACTTTTCACTTCTACTGAAATATGCCTTTCGTGATCAGGATGGTGGTATATACATTCACTCACCTCAGATGGCGGCCTGTACAATGCTCAGAGATTGAAGGACCAAAATTAGGAGAGTACAGATCAGAGAGTTGCTTTTTGCAGATGATGCTGCAGTTACGACCCACTCTGAGGAAGAATTGCAATGTCTACTATCTGCATTCTCCAATGCTTGTTCTGAATTTGGTTTAACAATTAGCAAAAAGAAGACACAGATTATGTCACGAGGTGCACATGGGGTACCATCAATCTTTATTGACGACGCCGAAATAGAGATTGTAGACCATTTCACATATCTAGGACTTGTGGTAAATAGCAAATTATCCCTAGATCAGGAAATCAACATCCGGATTGGTAAGGCAGCAACAACAATGAACAGGTTAAGAAAAAGAGTCTGGGAGAACAGGAAGCTTACTGCCAAAACAAAAGTCCTTGTTTATCAAGCCTGTGTACTTAGTACTCTTCTTTATGGCAGTGAAATCTGGACAACTTACTCACACCAAGAGAAACGTTTCAACAGCTTTCACATTCGATGTCTGCGAAGAATTCTTCGTATTAAGTGGCAAGACAAAATCACAAATACTGAAGTATTGGAATGATCAGGTTGTGTGACGGTTTGTGCCATGCTCAGTCTTCGTAGACTTAGATGGATAGGACATCTTAGGAGGATGGATGATGGTAGAATACCAAAGGACATCTTTTTTGGTGAATTACAGATGGGTAAGAGAACTCAGGGTCGGCCTCTACTACGATACAAAGATGTTTGTAAGCGGGACATGACTGATACAGGCATTGATAATGCAAATTGGGAACAAGTCGCCGCTGAACGTGTTGCATGGAGGGCAAACATCAGAAATGGAATAAAGACAAAGGAGAAAATTATTGCAGATAAGTCACACACCGAGCATGTGAGACGTAAGATGTGCATGATGGTGGAAATGACCACGTGTTCACATGCACCCACTGTGAACGGACATTTACAGCGCAAATTGGCCTTATCAGTCACATTCGCTACCGCCATAGGTAAACGTTATTATGCTTTTTTAAAGCACAAACTATCGTCTCTCAAGACGTCAAGATGCCAATATATCAATGCATTTCTACATCTGATGTTAATTAGTATGTAGTCAATTTGAAGAAGTCGAGTGACCAAAAAGATAAGAGGGCTCATTTTCAAACTTCCGGTCAGCTAATGGCGGGTTAGGAGGTTTCATACCCTACACCGGTCAATTATAAATGTTGATTTCTCGTTCAGAAAGCAGGGACAAACTAATGAACGTAAACTTGCCTAGAAAATCAAGTTCGCGTTGATCATAAAGCCTTGCGCAGGACATGCAACATTTAAAAAGGTCAATTTGACTGAATATTTTCTCAAGAGGGCCCTTGCGTGTGTACAATCAATACTTTTATTAATTAAACCAGGTGTCGCCAGTCAACATATCATTTATTTTGTCTGTTTTTCTCCTCTTTAGTTTCTTATTTCTAATCCTTATTCGCCATCCACATCTCCCATTCCTCCTTTTTTCCTAATGCTGCGTAGAAAACTCCAAGCATTATTTATTGATATATAGAGATATTGTTTGAGATAGTACGATTTATAATTTATCCTAAAATATGTGTATTTTCTTTTTACCGCTGTTTGTTCTTGGTGCATCCGTTGTATAATGTTCATATATATTGATTTGATTTTATTGTAACCGCGATAGCCCCGATCTTAAATACTCACATAACCATTTAATGTGTTTCCTCGTTAAACAGCATTGCTACTCCTTGTTTGTGTTTATCACTTACTGAATATATTATTAATTATTATGTATATGTCAGTTTTTATTTTACCACATCCCTTGCATCTAATTTCACTCATTCATAAGATATTAATTTTCATCTATACTATTTCTTTTACTACTATATGCAACTTTTCCATTTCTTTTACTACAGTGTACAACTGTTCTATTTCGTTTATTGCAGTGTGCAACTTTGCTATTTCTTTTACTAGAGTGCAATATTTTCATTTCTTTTACTACAGTGTGCAACGTTTCTATTTCTGCCAGCGTCCTGTCATTTCAAGCGCCTTTTCTAAGTTTGTTAGTTTTCCCGAAAATACTTGACGGGAAGAGGAACATTAAAATAACCAGGTAAACAATGATTTGTTAATGAGCGGAAAACAATTAGCGGAACTCTAGAGTTCTCGTTAAAATTGTTAGTAAGCGAACGAATAATAAACACAGGTGTATCACGTGACTTTTTTTACAAGGCCTATCGTTTAAAAGTTGGTATTGTTGCGACACAGACTCAGGTTATGGTCGTCACTAGGAAGAACGAAGTACCACAATGTAATATACAAGTAAATGTGAATATTCTTTTCTTCAACAAGTGAATCGGTACAATTATCTCGGAACAGTCATAACATCTGATGGGAGATGCCTTGAAGAGATTAGAACAAGAATCGCCATGTCGAAAGTAGCCTTTAGCAAGATGAAAAACATTCTGACCAATACAAAGATGTCAATTGAAACGAGAAAAAGAGTGTTGAGGGGATACATAGAGCCTGTTCTTTTGTATGGATGTGAAACTTGGACAATGTGCAGTCAAGCTGAAAAACATCTGATGGCTGCAGAAATGTGGTTTCTGAGGAAAATGCAAAGAATACCATGGACAGACAGAAAAACCAATGACCAAGTACTACATGAGGCAAATGAAAATTGTAAATTGATTACAGAAATTAGACGTAGACAGTCAAAATTGTTTGGACATGTTATGAGAAAAAATGGATTGGAGAACTTAGTGACAACTGTTAAGCTCGAAGGGAACAGACCAAGAGGAAGACGGAGAAGTAAATACCTGGATGGCTTGGCCACATGGCATGGACGAGACAGGAACACTGAGCTGATCCACGACGCTGGTGATCGAGTGAAATGGCGAGTCATGACCGCCCACGCTTTCCGGCATGGCACATGATTGATTGATTGCTCCGATACATATACAACATATACACTCAGTATTCTGCTTCTTATAGTCCACGCGTCCATGCCGTACAATGTTAGTGATCTGTCCCTCTATTTCGCGTACTGTCATTCCTGATACTGATGTTCCTCCATGCCTTCATAGCAAACTGTCCAGCATCTTCTCTCTTGGTCTCTCCCTGCCTCTCCTTCCCTCCAAATGTCTCGCTGTGACGACATACTCCAGCATTCCTCTTCTCATGACATGTTCACAGAATGTACACTTAGTATAGATAAATGTAATTAGTCGTTAGTTGTTAGTCGCGTTTCCAACTTCACTGCAAAGGGTCACTCCAAAATTCTCCGTTCCTGTGCATATCATCACAAAATGCTCCACGCTGTCGCATGGGACAAGTGGAACAGACAGCAGTCCTGAACAAACCATCAGCATGCACAGACTTACATGCATAAGGCAGCTGCCAGAGTGCCAACACAATAGTTTGCCACTAAAATTACAGTTCATCGTCGATGGAAGTGGCAGTCACTAGAAAACCAGCAGTTGCACACTCATTACGGCTTATGGCAAAACTGGCTAGTTAGGCAACTGGTCGTCAGCCATTTTTCCGAGTATGCAGTTCACAATACAAACCATCGCAGACAGATGTAAAAGTATTCCACATGAAATCCACAGCTCAGAATGTCGCTCCACGTATTTAATTCAGTAGTCGGGCGAAGGAACCATGTACCATCAGTCAAAATGAAGAAAATGCGTAGCCAGAAGCAAAAACACACCCGAAGTCTTAACAGCTCAACAGCTTATCCGCCATATTGGACCAGAAGTGATATGAGATAAACGTAATTACTTGATAGATACTGCAGTAGGAATGTAGATATTTTCCCCAACCAATTCTCAGGAGACTGAAAATTAACTGATGCCCATTTTATGAGCCTAGATGTAAACGTAAAATAAACAGTACTAGGGTTACTTACAAACAGCATTACAATGACATAAAATATTAGTCATACATGCATTAAGCTACATGATATGGTGTCATATTTCTTAAAATGATGATGATGATGTTTACTGTTATTATTATTATATCACGTGGAAGCAGATCACGTTGCGTTGATTTTCACAATGGTATTGGAGTCGGTAATTCAGAAAGCAATGGACTCAATTGATTTGAGTTGAGTTAGAAAACTGACATCACAGGACTTGGGACATTCCCATACGCGCTCCGTCCTCATCTGCAACAACCTAGCGATAAGTTACAATGCCAATGGTACCAGCTACAGTTTGATTATGTGTCCGCCTGATCTTCTGGTCACTCCCTGCCAGAAAGCAATGGCAAACTACTTAACGCAAAATTGCATAGAACATTATAGACAGCCACAAAATGCTGGAGTTAATTGCGATGTCCTGTGAATGACACATACTAAATTATATTATCGTTGACTAGTTACGCACAATTAAACTATAGTACTAACTAATTGATATATCTTTTTTTTTTAATTTGTGCATATCCTTTACAGGACATCGCTGTCAACACCAGCATCTTTCAGCTGTATGTTGATTTCTTGGCAAGATTACGCTCAGTAGTTTGCCATTGCTTTCTGAGCAGCCGGCTCACATACCCCGTAAGTTACCGATGCGATTCGAACCACTGCTGATTCTCACCGTCATCACGTTACCGACGAGAGTATACGAGATTACGGAGAAAAGTCATAACCTCTAAGCCACGAAGCCGGCAATTGATATATCAGGCGCTGATAAATCTTCAGGAAGACGACATTTCAGAAAACGTCACTGAACTACTCATGTTCCTGCACTGGTTATATACGGCTACTATCATCATCAAGTTCCTTGCCGACTGCAGTAGGGGATCATGCTTTTCTACATTTTGCCATCCTCTATCTATTGTTCCACAAGTCTATCAAATTGTCACATGTTGGAGTTTTTGTGTTCTTATAATGCCGCCAAAGAAAGAATGGCGGTCGCTTTCTATTGTTTGTGATAAGTTGTCTTTGCGACTTAGACTCTCTCAAAATGTCCACATTACTCATGTAACAGTGCCTTCCTGGTGGTCACGACACAAATAATGCATTATGTAACAGTGCATTTGTCATCTCAATAATAATTCTTCGTCACTGGACCAGATGATACACTTCTTGTAACATTGTAGCCTGAAAACGATGACTTGCTATCTGACATCCGAAGGTCATCCATTTATTGATTTACCGGCCATGGCAAAGTATCGTGGTCCATTACTCTCAAAATGGAAAAGTACTCCGTGAGGTGTGATTTAAATAAATTAAAATATTACACAGAAAGATATTTTTAGATTTAAATAGAGAAAGATAAATGAGTAAATTAAGTTGCATGTCCTTCACATGACGTAGCAGTCAACCCCAGCATTCTCACTGTTCGTGATTCCTGGGCAAATTTTACGTTCAGTAGTTTGCCATTGCTTTCTGAACGACCGGCTCCTATACCTCTTTTTTTTCGAAAAAACCAGCACCACTGTATTTCGAACCCGGTTATACGGGCTCACATAACGCGTTCGCAAGCCCTTATGTGTGATTGAATGATGTTAATTTTTTCTTTCTTGAAATGTCCGTTGATGTTAATATCTTCAGATTAAACGTTGAAATAAAGTCAAACGACAAACAGTCAATCCAAACAAAATTCCAGCATCACAATTTCTCTGGTTCTTTTGAAGGACGTTTTTATTATGATGATGTCTTTCATTTAGATTACACAGTTCAATGCATTGTTGACTCATAAATCAATTCCAGAGGTAAACAATTACTTGACACATTATTGACTTTATCCAAACTTTTTGTTTTGTTTTGGACAATAGGGAATAAACGCCCTGTCCGTCAGATCAGAATTTACTCTTCCTCTTAAATCAAATCAAATCAACTTTATTAGGGTCACAAATTGGGCGCGCAGGCCCGTCTTACATTCGGCCCTTCCAATCACTCGTCTTTCGTTCATCAAGAGCATTATACATTTACATAGGAAGAAAAATAAACATTGTGAAATGAATGTTGTAAACATAAACAAGGCTAAACATGGAGAAAAATGTGTACATAAAAAGTATGTGACGTAAAAGTAGTGATGCCAGCGCGTCCCACACACACACACACACACACACACCACACACACTCTCTCTCTCACTCTCACTCATTCACTCACACACACACACCACACACCACACACACACTCTCTCTCTCTCATTCACTCTCACTCTCACTCATTCACTGACACACACACACTCTCACTCATTCACTCTCCCGCTCACTCATTCACTCTCCCGTTCACTCATACACTCTCCCGCTCACTCATTCACTCTCCCGCTCACTCATTCACTCTCCCGCTCACTCATTCACTCTCCCGCTCACTCATTCACTTTCACGCTCACTCATTCTGTCTCTCCCGCTCACTCATTCACTCTCCCGCTCACTCATTCACTCTCCCGCTCACTCATTCACTCTCCCGTTCAATCATTCACGCTCCCGCTCACTCATTCACTCTCACTCATTCACTCTCACACTCACTCATTCACTGCCCCGCTCACTCATTCACTCGGCCGCTCACTCATTCACTCTCACGCTCACTCATTCACTCCCACGCTCAATCATTCACTCTCCCGCTCACTGATTCACTCTCACGCTCACTGATTCACTCTCACGCTCACTCATTCCTTCTCACGCTCACTCATTCACTCTCACTCATTCACTCTCACGCTCACTCAATCACTCTCACGCTCACTCATTCACTCTCACGCTCACTCATTCACTCTCACGCTCACTCATTCACTCTCCCGCTCAATCATTCACTCTCCCGCTCACTCATTCACTCTCACTAATTCACTCTCCCGCTCACTCATTCACTCTTCCGCTCACTCATTCACTCTCCCGCTCACCCATTCACTCTCACGCTCACTAATTCACTCTCACGCTCACTCATTCACTCTCCCGCTCACTGATTCACTCTCCCTCATTCACTCACACTCATTCACTCCCACACACAGACACTCTCACTCATTCGCTCTCACGCTCACTCATTCACTCTCCCGCTCACTCATTCACCCTCACGCTCACTCATTCACTCTCACGCTCACTCATTCACTCTCCCGCTCACTCATTCACTCTCACTCATTCACTCTCCCGCTCACTCATTCACTCCCACGCTCAATCATTCACTCTCCCGCTCACTCATTCACTCTCACGCTCACTCATTCACTTTCACGCTCACTCATTCACTTTCACGCTCACTCATTCACTCTCACACTCACTCATTCACTCTCACGCTCACTCATTCTGTCTCTCATTTACACCCACTCACTCTCTCACTCAAACTACAGTAATGAACATAAGTTTAGATTATACATGATAAAATAAAATGGTATTTAACTGATAATATGACAGATGAGAATACACAAACATATGGATTCGCGTGTTACATAACATGCGTGTTACATGACATGCATCTGCTGAGCTCTCTCTCTCTCTCTCTCTCTCTCTCTCTCTCTCTCACTCTCTCTGTATTCTTTCATATACACACACTCACACGCATGCGTACGCTCACACACACACACACACTCTCTCTCTCTTTCTCTCTCATTCACTCTCACTCTCACTAATTCACTCTCCCGCTCACTCATTCACTCTCACGCTCACTCATTCGCTCTCACGCTCACTCATTCACTCTCCCGCTCACTCATTCACTCTCCCGCTCACTCATTCACTCTCACGCTCACTCATTCACTCTCACGCTCACTCATTCACTCTCCCGCTCACTCTTTCATTCTCCCGCTCACTCATTTACTCTCCCGCTCACTCATTCACTCTCCCGCTCACTCATTCACTCTCACGCTCACTCATTCTGTCTCTCCCGCTCACTCATTCACTCTCCCGCTCACTCATTCACTCTCCCGCTCACTCATTCACTCTCCCGTTCAATCATTCACTCTCGCTCATTCACTCTCACGCTCACTCATTCACTCTCACGCTAACTCATTCACTGTCCCGTTCAATCATTCACTCTGCCGCTCACTCATTCACTCTCACACATTTACTCTCACGCTCACTCATTCACTCTCACGCTCACTCATTCACTCTCCCGCTCACTGATTCACTCTCACGCTCACTCATTCACTCTCACGCTCACTCATTCCTTCTCACGCTCACTCATTCACTCTCACTCATTCACTCTCACTCATTCACTCTCACACTCACTCATTCACTCTCACGCTCACTCATTCACTCTCCCGCTCACTCATTCACTCTCCCGCTCACTCATTCACTCTCCCGTTCAATCATTCACTCTCGCTCATTCACTCTCACGCTCACTCATTCACTCTCACGCTAACTCATTCACTGTCCCGTTCAATCATTCACTCTGCCGCTCACTCATTCACTCTCACACATTTACTCTCACGCTCACTCATTCACTCTCACGCTCACTCATTCACTCTCCCGCTCACTGATTCACTCTCACGCTCACTCATTCACTCTCACGCTCACTCATTCCTTCTCACGCTCACTCATTCACTCTCACTCATTCACTCTCACTCATTCACTCTCACACTCACTCATTCACTCTCCCGCTCACTCATTCACTCTCCCGCTCACTCATTCACTCTCCCGCTCACTCATTCACTCTCCCGCTCACTCATTCACTCTCCTGCTCACTCATTCACTCTCACGCTCACTCATTCACTCTCACGCTCACTCATTCACTCACACACACAGACACTCTCACTCATTCACTCTCCCGCTCACTCATTCGCTCTCACGCTCACTCATTCACTCTCCCGCTCACTCATTCACCCTCACGCTCACTCGTTCACTCTCACTCATTCACTCCCCCGCTCACTCATTCACTCTCACTCATTCACTCTCCCGCTCACTCATTCACTCTCACGCTCAATCATTCACTCTCCCGCTCACTCATTCACTCTCACGCTCACTCATTTACTCTCATGCTCACTCATTCACTCTCACGCTCACTCATTCACTCTCACGTTCACTCATTCTGTCTCACACTCACTCACTCTCTCACTCAAACTACAGAAATGAACATAAGTTTAGATTATACATGATAAAATCAAATGGTATTTAACTTATAATATGACAGATGAGAATACACAAACATATGGATTCGCGTGTTACATAACATGCGTGTTACATGACATGCATCTGCTCAGCTCTCTCTCTCTCTCTCTCTCTCTCTCTCTCTCTCTCTCTCTGTATTCTTTCATATACACACACTCACACGCATGCGCGCGCTCACACACACACACACACACACACACTAACACATCAACTCTCCCACTGTCTCACTCTCTAACACACAATCCTACACACACACACTCACTCTATCAATCGCACTCTCTCACACATACACGTACACATGAACGCATGCACGCACGCACACACTCCCTCACTCACTCTCACACATACACGTACGAATGCATGCACTGACACATTCCCCCACCATTTCTCGCTCAATCACTCTCTCCACACACACGCATGCACACGCGCATTCACTCTCTCCCTCTCTCTGACACCCACTCTCTCTCTCTCGCTCCCACACGCACACACATATATAGTGAACAATTATAATGAACAATTATACCAGTAAATGAATTATGGTGGCATATAGTCGGTATGGATTAAGTATTGAAAGAGTTTCTGGTTAAATGTGTAGGGACTCATTGGAGTTTTCAGATCTGGAGGCAGATGATTCCATAAGTGAGCACCAGAATAGGCAAAACATGTTTTGTATAGGTCCAATCTAGGCTTTGAGACATGTAACAAATTTAGGCGCTTGCTGTTCATTGCATTAGATTGAATCAGCGGCAGAAGATACTCTGGGGTATTTTGAGATATAATTTTATTCACTAATTTGGCTTTG